>PVIA01000638.1:0-393525 GCA_004024845.1 Tonatia bakeri
AGGAAAAGCCCAAGATTTTAGGATGGATTGAAATATCTAACTGAGTCACATTATTAAACTTAACAAGATTAAAATTGAGTAAAGTGATATTGAAAAATTTAACCTAGAAAATTAATATCATGATTTCAGAATATGCTGTGTATACTTGCTAGATGGAGAATTTAGTCAATCAGGGGCAAAATTGTAAGGCCATTATAAAATATATTGAATAATAAGTCTAGTTTTGCACTTTTATACTAAACTCTAATAAGATCTATACACACTAATGAATGATTTGAGAGAAAACCATACATATATTCTTTATTTAATTTATAAGATTCAGTTGAATAACTGGGGCAACTTATTCTCAAGTCAACAATTTAAGTATTTTTAAAGAAAATAGAACCATTCTATCAATACAATTTTAAGTGTTCAGGTGGTTAGTTTAAAAAAGCTTATAAATGGAAAAAAATTATTAAGTTTTTTAAAACTGATTGTTATCATTTGCTATATTTACTAAAAGAGATTGAAAACAAGAACAATAACAAAAAATCCTGTTTTAGAGCATGTAATATTAATAAAATTAACACTGAGTGTTTAAGTCAAAATATTGATGAACAAAAAATTATCCTTGAGGACATCAAAATTCACATTGACATTTGGTATGTGAACTGAATTCACCATAAATAAAATGCCTTCTGTGATAGTTTGCAATTATGTAACCCTTTAGAGATGGAGAAGTAGTTTACAAATAAAACAAAATAAAAGGCTACTATGTAGTTAAAGACACCTTATGAAAACTAAGGAAAAAGTTGAATTTTTAACAAATATGTTAATTTCTCAAGTGTCTCAGCCTTTGGACAACTAGGAACTGGAATTCTAAGGAGAGCTGAGATAAATCTTGTTACATGGAAGACGTCCCCATGGCTTAGTGGACCACTTCACACCCTGCATAACAAACGTCATTATCTGTCACTCATAATCCTCATGCCACCACTAAACACACAGTGATTGAGATATTTCACACTGTGATTAACAAGTGGGTGATGATTTCAAACTTAATTTCATTTGACAAAAAAGTAGGCCATTCATGATTTAAAAGTCAGTGTTGGCCATAGACTCAACAGTTCATTAGCATTCAGTCCCCAGTTAAGGTGCCAGTGGGAGTGAGCTCAGGGCTGGTGTCTGCTGCTTTTACTGCAGTCATCCATTATTCCTCAAGTCGGCCAGGAGATCAGAAGTTCTGTGTCATGGATGATTGAATGACCTCCTATCATTTTGGACATGGTTGATAAAGAAGATATTTGGGGCTAATTCTATTAAATAGCTATGTAGCCCACAGACCCTAATAGGTTTATTTGACATTCAAGCCTAGCAGTTTTATTTGACATTCAAGTATGAGAGTCATTTTGCCTCCTAAATAGTTTGGATCCCTCTGAAAGCAAACAAATCCCGCACGCTTTCAGCCACCAGGGAGGTAAAGGTACTCATTGGTGAGAACTATATCAAGGCAAAGGTTGGGGGCTTTCTTCAAAATGAAACATTTGTGGCCAGTTGACATTGCAGAAGGTTGGGTTGAACAAACTGTATCAAGAGGGAAGTGTTTGCTGACAGTTTGACAAAAATACATGTTGCCTTTGCTTTACCAGAGGAGAGGTTAGGCGTTACACCAGGGCTCCCAATGAGGCCTTGGGGTATTGCGTAGCTATCCATTCACAGCTTTCCCAGTGATGGATGAGGTCTTAGCAGATGCCTTGCAGAGAGGGTTAGAAAAGAATAGATTCCTCATGTGTCTGCCCTTTTCCCCTCAGATTGGGCCAGGCAGATGATTAGAGAGAGAATGGCCTGGGCAGTTTAATGAAACCCATCTGCTCTGGCTGTTAAGAGAAAAGTCCTTCAGAAGCTCTTGAAAAGCAAAATGATTTAATTTTAAAATTATTTATATAGTTAATGTTTTATATATAAGGTATGTGTATGTATTTCACACACACACAAGCACATATAATAAAATATATATTTATTTATTCCAAATCAAACTTCCCTTGCTGGTAATCCCAGATGAGTAGAAAAATTGCTAGATCCACATTCAGCTTGGGCCACTGACTACATAGTTTGGACATCAATAGACGGGTGTGTTGATTGAACATGAAAGAAAGTTAATCAATGCACATTCAAACCAGGTTAACATGTTAGTTTTGCTAAAGAGCATAAAAATTTGTATAGCAGAAGATAATTTATTGAGATTTACCTGCACATACAGACCTCTTGGGGGACTGAAATCATACTGAATGATACCTTTCTCCCGATGCCTTCAGGACTGGTTTGCATACGAATCACATGGAAGTAACTGAAAGGTAAAAACAAAGGGGCAAAATCATTATTTCAACCTATGCACTTTAAATATCATAGATGGTGTTGGAGATTTTATTCTATACATACTAGTTTGTATACTCTTTTATTCTATCCAAAATAATTTTGTTTGAATCAGGCTTATAACAAAATTCAGTTGAATTTAGTTTCATACATGTCCAGTATTTAGTATATTGCAAAATATAAATATGTGCAACATATAGTATGCATACCTATCCCCTAAAGGAAGAATAAAACATGCAGAGAAATACTGGCAAAATAAAGATAACAAAAAATATTTTATTGAATATGTTCACATTAAAAAAAATTTAGAGTCATAGATACGTTATGGTAGTTCTTAAATACTTAACAAAATAATCATATTAGTAAAGAGAAATATAAGGGGCTGATACATTGTAAATGAATTAAAATTTTGGGGACCAGCACTTAAAGCAATTTTTTTATTAAATTTATTTTTATCAAAAATATTTTTCATATACTGAAAGTGTTTAGAGAAAAATATCTAATTCTTTAAAAATCAAGACAAACATTTTAAATCTTAAAAATAAATGGAAAGCTAGACTAATGGTTACTTAATTCACAGAAAAAGACATTTTTTTGTAACTATTAAAGGGTATGTTTATTCTTTGTGAAGAAACAACTCATAACATCAGTGTTAGAACACAGACTTTCATCTATTTTAATGCTTACACAAATCCTGTTTATAAACAACTAATTAAATGGAGTATTTCCATGCTGAAAGATGTTGAATAGGAACAAGTTATAAAAACTTTTTAGGGACCTTTTGTTTATAACAATGGTTCTTACACTTTAGGAATGCACCAGAATCACCTGGAGGGCATTATAGCAGACTGCTGGGCTCCTGGCCTAGAATTTCTGATTCATCTGGTGAGCTGGGGCCAGTCACACACCTTTTCTACAAGTTCCCCCATACTGCTGCTGCTGCTCATCCCAGGACCGTAGTCTGAGACCCACAGGGTTGTATAATCAATGTCATCTCGGAATGTGAACCACCTGCTGCTAAAGAGGGAAAAGACATATGAAATGATGGAGTTATCATAAAGAAAGAAAGAGAATGTCCTCCCTTTTGTTTGAATAAATAGCATTTTTTTTTGTTTCTTTATCTTCTTTTTGTTTGCTCAGAAAACCAATTAGGAACCAGGAAATTGGAAGAGGAAATGCAAATAGGAAATTTACCTAGATTTATGGCAGTCCGACCTGCTGTAGACCAGTTTTCCAAATCTTACTCAGCCTTCTTTAGTCATGAGAAATTCTTCTTTTTTTCAATAATTTACTGAGGTGCTATTGTAATTTTATATAGTTATCTTATTTTCTCCTTCATAATTTTTATTTTGCATGTGTCTTCACTCCATAACAGAACATACTTTATAATGTAGTGATAAACTTCTTGAAAAAGCTCTTCTTCTTTCACTCATGCAAACATTATTTGAATAGATTTGCTAGGACATTTCTAGCTCTCTAAATTACTTCCATTACACTTTTATGTAAACCTTGAGAGTCGTGGCTTTTCCTCTTTAGAGAGGGAATCTCCTTGGACAGCCCCTGGTAGGATTTTTACCTTGTTGACCCAACCATTCATTATCACTGCTTCATTACCTGGAAGAGCAAACCTAGGCACCATGTTTGGATAAAAAGGATGTGCTTTCACACCTGGTCCCTCAATTTATGTAAACCTTTTTCTCCAAATGGAAGCAAGAGCTATCCTTTTCACTGTGTTTGCTCTAAAATTGCCTCCAAACTTAAGGCCCATCATGGTAGGAGGGCATTTTCTAGAACCTGGGCTCTTAGCCCAGTTCTTGCAACATCAATACTCACCAGGAGACGACATTCAAGAAGGAAATGTGAAGGTCATCAATAGCCTAGCATCATTTTATACACCGTATTTTTTGGACTGTAAGACACTCTTTTTTCCCTCAAATTTGGGAGAAAAAGGGGGTTGCATCTTATAGTCAAAATACAGCTTACCTGGCTCACTGTGTGTGGAGGGGGGGGAGAGTGGGGGCCTATGTTATTTATGTTATTAAATATTTTACCACATTTTTTTGCTTCAAATTTTTTTCCCTATTTCTCTCCTCTAAAACCTGGGTATGTCTTACTTTCCGGTGTATCTTCCTCCTTTTTTTAAACATCTCTTTTTCATGCCCACTTCCCCTCCTTTTGCCAGAAAGTTATTTGCATACCTCACTAGTGGTTAATGGGAGGCTTTGGGACCCTCTCTTAACATCTCTGAGACTGAGTTTCCTTCACTGGGAGGATCTGAACACTCTCTCAAATGCATTTCAGCTTTAAAACAGGAATTCTGCGTTGCCATCTAAAAGCAGTTACAGTCACAGGCAGAGTTTGAAAAATAACTTGGTTTGAGATCCATGTCCCTTTTTCTTCTTCATCACCAGATGCCTGATCCCAGGAGATGCAAATCTCAATGGATAAGCAATGCATAAAATGAGAAACGCCCAGCCTATAATTACAGAATGTCTCACTTTCTGCCCTTAAAACATTTTTAAGCCAGTTTGACAACATCATAAAAGACTCTAAGCTCAACCCCGACTGTGTGCCTTTACCTCTGACCAGAAAACAAAATAAAATTTTGAGGTTTTTGTTTTGTTTTGCATTTGAAAGTTTATTTTCAGCAAGGATGTCCCCCAATTTCCTCTCCAAAAATGTATGCAAAAAGATGGTGGTGAATGGCTGTTTTGCAACGTTGTGTCATATTGGTAGCTCTCTGTAGATTTTCCCCATGTATCCTGTTGTTGCTTGGGTCTTCTAGAAGAAGTACAAGTAAGGTCTCAGCAGCCACAGACACTTAATGGAAGTGAAGAGCATTTTGAGAGATGCAGAGTTTTCATCACTGTTTTTTTTTTTTTTTTTGAGAGACTGCAGAGTCATTATTCCCCCAATCTCCCACCAATTTTCCATGCAAATACTGCCAGCCTTGCTAGTCTTGGCCACAGGATTTAGTTACCCACTTGACTGAAAACCACGTCAATGCAAATTTAGAGGATAAACTTACATGCAAATCTCCAAGGTTTCAGCAAGTTATAACGCAACCTCAGTATCAGAAAACAAGATAGCAATGATGCAAGGAATCAGTTGAAAGGTTAGTTTCACTTAGACTTTTTGCATCTTTATAACTGGGATAAATGAAACCCTGCCTATTCTTTCTTGTGAAACCCACCCAGTACAAGCCAAAAACCACACAGCACATTATCACAGCCCTGTCCTAAGGTAAGGCATCACACATGCATACATACAGTCACACAAAGTGCTTCAGGAAGAAGAGAGAGACTTCTGATGAAGTTCAAATTTTGTATTTTCTTTCAGTGTTCCTTACTAATCCTTTAGAGCTCAAGACATAATTGGCTTCCAGGAAATGCTAGATGTGTGAAGACAATCGGCCCTGGCCATTTTTTCAATCTCATTTCATTTCTACACTCTTCTATCTGGTCTCACCATTGTTTCAGGGCAGTCCCACATTTGAGTGATGTAGCTGTGATAACTTTAGCTGAGTTAGGCAGGAAAAAGAGGCTTCATGTTTTAACTTAGCGTGTGGCCCCGTTTCGTGTTCAGAGAGGTTAACTATAAGACATGACTGGCAGAGTTCCTTAGTTTGCTTAGTTAAGGTCCAGAGAAACGAATGTCTTCCTAAAGCATGCTTTCTCTGAAGGCAGCAACCTCCTGTCTACAGCACCCTGCAGGCAATGCATGTTCTGTTGCAGTATTTTCAGGAGCCCAGAAAGATGGGTCCAGTTTTGTTAGGGAGACAGGGAGTTGTGTGACCACATTTAGGTATGGCTGGAGTTCTGGAAAGCAAATAACATGCCTGAAAACTAGGAGTCAGCCTGGTCTGCTTTAGAGTCCAGGTTTGCATCCCAGTCTGCTAGATGAAGTAGACAAGTTCCTAAGCATTCTAAACTTCAGAAGTTCAACCATATGTGTCTAGCTCCTTGTTTCTCAAAGTGTGGCCAGCATCACCAACATCCCTAAACCACTGAATCAAAACCCACCTTGTAGAAAAATTCCCAGATCATTCTGTGTGTATGTTAAAGATTTGATAATCACCAGACCATTATACAATAGGACCTCCATGAATGGTAACCAGTATTGAGCATCTACTGCTTCCCTGATGAAATGGCAGGCTCAATGGCTAATCATAGAAACCAGAAGAAGCACTGGCCTTACTCTCATAGTAGGAGAAACAGACTTAAATCTCATACATGAGAAGCCTAATTGCAAATTCAGATGGATGAAGTCAAGGCGCTGAAGGAGGACCTGTGATCATAAGGAAATTTATTTGGGCAAGAGTGTCATAGGAGCTCTGTGATTATCCTTCAAGTTTGTCGTTAGCTCTGTTTAGAGCCTCCCTGTCTTTTCTTCTTTCCCAGAGCATTTTAGGGTTAACCTCTTATGAACTAACCAGTCTTGTTCATATCAATGCATGTTTGATCCCCTTAGGATTATAGATCCTCTTTCTCCTCCTTGACATCCAATGCTAGACTCCCAAACAGCTATGTGCCCTGCAGTAACTCCATAGATATAAATCTCTTGCTTTCTTCCTCAGTGGGGCTCTCTTTAGAAGGATATCAAGCATGGTAGGGGGGATGTGTCTCTTCACTATTCCAGGTAGCAAATGGATCATTCACTGCAGCTCATAAGATTCTCAAAGGTCAAGCTCCCTCTCTGGACATGTTATATGATAATAACTATTTTCACTTGTTTCCTCTTCCTTTAAGTAATATCCTCCAGCTCCAGATAGTCCTGCCTGCCTTTCCAACCCTGCTGGCTCCTGAGTTGCCATATCAAGAGTCATAGCACAGCCACACACACAAAAATAGTGATGAATAGAGACCCACAGGGACCAAACCTCCAAAATTGGAAAAGAGAAAAGAAGGAAGAATCTCCTACCCATTCCTCTCTACCAGCTCTTGATACTTGGATATTGAAATAATGACAAGTATTTATGGTTCCAATGACCACGCTGCCATCTATGCTTTCCAGAAATATTTTAAGATTGTCATTAGCTAATATTGAAAGAGAATATTATCTTGCTGTGTGTTGTTCATTTTGTTCAGCAAATTACCTTTAAATGAAAGTTTGAACACGTCACTCTCCACAACTTAAAGCGCTTCAGTGGCTTCCCAGTCAGCAATGTACACAAGGTTGAATTTCCTACAAGTCCCTTCATCTCCTGACTCTTTCACCTTGAATCATACCCACTCACCCACCATATCAAAGACATAGAGATTGCCAATATGTCTTATTAGTTCATGAATCTGAGCCTTTAATCATATTCATTCTTTGATCTGAAATCTGCTTATCATTCCATTCTCCCAGATGAGTTTCTTTATTCATCAACAGTTACTCATATCTCTTTGGTGAGGCATTTCCCGACTCCCTGAGAAAACCTAAGTAATTAGAAATTCTCAGCAATGACTGCTATTAACTATTTGATTGCACTACATGTTTATGTTTCACAGCATATGGTCCAGAAATATTTCTGAGTGTTTGCACCTATGTTCTCATTATATCATGATCTCAAAAGTAGATACTCAGCCTTCTATCATGCATTCCCAGAGTCTAATATAGTGTCTTCAGCATAGTATACTGTTGGAAAAATTGTGCTTGAAACATCAGGAAGGAAAAATTGTGTACGTTTTGATAAACCTATGAAGGAATGCACAGGGATGTTAAAACTGCATCCACCTATGATTAAAAGCAGAGCAAAATCAAATGCCATGTCTCTGCACACCACTTGTTTTGCAGTCAGTGCTGGAATATTTGTAAAATCAACAAAAAGAATATATGGAGGAAGACAGAAAGACAGTCTGAGTCTTATTTCCTGAGCACTGAAACTGTATCGCTTGCTTACAATAACCCCATCATGCATATAGGTACTTTTCAAACCTTTCAAATCAAATGTCATGTTAGGAAAATATTCTATATTAACAGAACAACTTCCATGGTTTCCAGAGTAGTTTATAAATATTACCTTATCAACTTGACTAAGATAGACAGGCTGAAAACATTACATCTATGCGCCAGAGGAGAGAGGTCAAGGAAGTGCATGCCTGTGTGTTTCCGGTGAAAATCAGCCCTCGCTACGCTAACTCCTCCCCAGCCTGTCTCTCAGCTCCCGCTGGTCTAAATAAGGATCCCACTGACAAGATGACCATAGTGATCTGGACCCATCATTTTAATGACTCTCCTGCCAGGTTTCATACATTGTGTTCTTTCTGTGCAATGCCAGAGACCCGCCAGCCACCCAGTTGTTCTCTACCTTCCTCTTAATCTCTGTATCGGTCTCTTTCTCAATAATGGTTTCTACAGCACATCCTGTCCCTGAATTGAGGAAAAAACTAAATAGTATAAACCATGTATTCTGCTCCCAGGGCACTCACAGTATGATGGGATGCCAAATCTATTTCACTGTATCCATTGTTGCTTGTTTATATATGATGATAAATACACAGCCCACAATGTATGACAGAAATGCTTGTGTCAGTGTGGTCCATGCTATTTGAAAAAGGATTCAAGGAGACATCTGCTCTGATCTCTTAAATCCTTCAGGAGCAGGACATATTTTAGTTTATATAATCTCATATCTTTATATCCTTCAAGGGACTGGAATTGTGCTTTTGACCACATGGGTTCTCACACAGCTCTCAATCCTTCTTTAACTAATGCCTTTCCTTCTGCTCGAACTACCTTGCATATTCTACCTTCTCTACATGCTCAAATTCCACCCATCATTCACGAAGCACACCCATCCTCCCAACTAAATCTCTTTTCTGGTAATTCCTTTTTATCCCTGAAGTCCTAGTAAATATTACAAAGATTACTGTATAATTACATATTGACTAATATTTTCCATGTATGCCCATCTTATTTTCCAAGGATAAATCTAAGTTTATGGACATTCAGAAATACCTTATTTTAAGTTAGTTTGTATCCACCGAAGGCTGAACAATGATTGAGATTCAAAAAACACTCTTGCTTAAGAGTTGGGATTAAATTCTGTTTATTTATTTATCCTTTGTTTATACCATGCATTCATAGATCCTTGCCCTTATTCATGTGTTTCTTTAGGCTTGGAATTCCTTCTCTATACCTCAAACTTACAAACTCCTACTCTTCTATCAAGACTCAGGGCATAGAAATGTTTGTACTTAGACATTCCCAGAATTAATTTATTTTACTTCGGTGTGTCTATGAACTTTACAGAGTATTCCATTTTAGCAGTAATTACATATCCTTACAATTTCACATTTATGAAATTCAGTATTACCTGTAGTAGACTGAAAAATGGTTCCCAAAAGCCACCTTCTAATTCCTATAACTTGTGAATATTAACTTAAAGTTTTAAAAAAGGTGGTGGCTGTCTTTCAGATGTGATTGGGGATCTTGAAATAGGGAGGATTATCTAGCATTATTCAATGGAGCTCTAATTGCAGTCATATTGATTCTCATAAAAGGGAGGCAGAAAGGTATCTGAAACAAACATAAGGTAGGTAATATATAGACAGCAATATTTGAAGATACTGGTCTACTGGTCTTGAAGATTCAGACAAAGTAGCCACAAGCCAAGGAATGCCAGCAGCCATCAGAAACTGAAAGAAGTAAGGGAAATATTCTTCCCTAGAGTCTCGAAAGGGACCATGAACCGGATAACAATCTGATTTCATCCCAGTGATACTGATTTCAGGCTTCTGGACTCTGGAAGCATGACAGAATATATTTCCGGTGTCAAAAAGCCACCTGGTTTGTGGTATTTTGTCACAGTGACCATAGGAAACCACATGTTATCTTTCAAATTAAACTGATTCTTATTATTTTCTCTACATCCTACCTCTCACATTGTAACTTCCACATGGAAATACATTTAACAAATGCTTGTCGAGTCCCTACTAGATGAAAGGTGTTATGCTAGGTTCTCAGAGATGACATTGTAATAGGGATTTTAATGATTGCCCTTACAATGATAATGTTTTGTTTTTATATATACTCAAATTTAATCTTTCCCTGAAAGTTCAGATCTGAATATCCAACTGTTTAGTTGACTTTTCTACTTGTATTTTAAAACAGTGCCTCGAACTTAAACTGACTGAAATGTACTTCTTGATACATTCACTCTGTGTATATTCTCTAGGTGGCATGCTCTTCTTCTCTCTAAATTGTCTCATCGATAACCAAACTGCACAAGCCAAAATTATTTTTTCTTTATCCTCTCCCTCAACATCCAACCTGTCTCAAAATCACATTGCATGTTTACTCACTTCTCCCCTTCCTCACCATCATCACCCACTTCCACACCTCTGAGTTCTACAGTGGTCTCTTAACTGGTTTCCTTGCTTCCGTTCCTATTTTTCGCTATTCCTTATAATTTATTCTGCATTCATTTCCCAGAGGGTTTACCAAAGTAAACCACTTACTCTCCTACCTTAAAATACTCTAGTGTCTTAGCACTAGCTCAGTCCACTATAACAAAATATCACAAAGTGGGCAGCTAATCAACAGAAATTTATTTGCCATAGTTCTGGAGGTTGGGAATCCCAAGATCAAGGTGTCAGCCAATTCACTGTCTGATAAGAGCCTGCTTCTTGGGTGCAGAAGGCTGTATTTTAGGTAAGTCCTCACGTGGTGGAAAGAGAGCTAGCTAGTTCTGCAACTTCTTCTTATAAGGGTACTAATTCCATTGATGAGGGAGGCCTCCACCCTTACAACTTAACTTCCCAGAGTCCTCACCTCCAAATACCATCCCATTAAGGGTTAGATTTCAACGTATGAATTTTGAAGAAACACAAACGTTCAGTTCACAACTGCATTTCAAATAAAACTCCAAATTCCAGCCTCATCTCCTAAAGTCTGTGTCTCAGACTTCATTCCCTGCCATTGTCTGCTTTGTTCATTGTGCTCTAATTTCATTCACACTGTATTTATTTTAGTTCTTTTAATAAACCAAACTAGCATTTCCCTTAGAGCCTCTATGATGGGTTTTGCATTTACTGAATGGAATGCTGTTTCCTGATATTCAATTAGTAACTTATTACCATCATTTTAATCCTAATCTTAGGAAGTGAAAGTTCTCTTTGTACTACAACAGCTAATTAAAATTTTTGCACAATAGTTGGCACATTAGTTTGCATATTGTCTATCTTATCTGAGTACTTATCTCTACCTCCAAGATCTAGGTTTATTTCCCATATAATGGTTTACCAATAATTATCTGTTGAAACAATTAAATGCAAAAATAACAAAACCGAGTTAATGAATAAGCTTCAGATTCTAATATTAGAAGTGTTCCTAGATCTACAGTCTATATTATAACAGAAATACAAAAAGATAGTAACATAGTATTTCTCTACTTCAGTTCACATTTGAAGAACTGTTAAAACTACAGCTCTTTTACACGTGTCCCCAGTTTTAGTTTGCACCGTTGTCTACCCACATTATTTCCATGTGCCAGGCCGCTCTCCCATAGTGAAGATCTCATGGTGCTGCTTGGAGGCCTCCTGCCAAGTGCGCCCCCAAAAGATGCTGTAGTACTTCTTCTGCCTCGGACACTCCCTGGTCTATCTGGTGGCTTCCACAGGTCCCCTGCTGGGACCAACGTCATAGCTTTCCTTTGTTTATCCTTTTCAAGAGGCTGACCTAACACACGTCAGACAACTAACTGCCCTATTTCTTCACTCTGTGACATCTTGGAGCATTCATCCCTGCTCTAGATGTCCCTGACCCCATCAACAGTTTATACCATTTTCTTTGTCTCTTTGAAACAGTTCTCGCCCCCAGTCTGCCTGCTCACAAAAGGATCAAAGCTAATTACCAATCTAACGTCTGCTTCTACTTTTCTTCCTCTTTCTCCTTTTGCTACAGTTTGAATAGAAGACTTAGAAATTTACTAATTTGCAAATTTAACCTAATGCTTTTTTAATTCTTATATAAGGAATTTTTAACAAAAATATTATTGCCTACATAGTCCTTTATTCCCATTTTGTTTACTTACTTGGTCCAAGTTATTTAAATGTAAATGAATAATATGAGAGAAGACAAATAAAGATGCTCAGTAAGTGAAATATATCATCACCACCAGTGTAGTATACACAATGAACAAGGTAACACCTGAATTTCATATCTTTTCGAAAATGTCCAGATAACACTGTGAGTTTTCAAGGTAGAAGAACCCTTTTTCACTTTCTCTCAGGGCTCTACAGCAAGGGGTGCAAACAGAATATTCTGTCAGTCAAGGAGTGATTCTTGTACATGATGTCAAACATCAGATTTAATTTAATTATTGGATCAATATGCCTTTTGAAGTTGTGCATGCGTTGTCCCATGTGCAATCCAAGATTATAGTCTATGCTTACAGGAGGGGAGAAGAAAGAAAAAAAAGCGGTACCCAGCATATGATAGCAATTTTCCTTTGATCGTGTCCAAAGTAAGATATGTATAAAAGACGTGCTCAGCCATTGATACGGCGCATTCCCGTCTCTTAAGTTTGTGACTATGGCCTGTGTTTTCTACTCTCAATATTGTAACACTGAAATATACCACTCTCTCAACAATATCTTAGTTCTCTACAGACAAACAGCATCACAAAATAATATAAATTATCAGTAGCACTAATGATTACTTTTGACTAATAAAGAAACTTGCATAACATCCTCCTTTGAGCAAATTACACATTTCAGTTACATACCTTGAAATCTCCAAATAGAAGGGAAATCACCTTTCATATATCTAGAGATTAGTTTAAAAATATTAAAATTATTTTTAAATGTAAATTTGTTTCAAAAATGAAATAAAATAAATCTAAGGAAGATAAAGTACATAATTAGCAAAAGAAAATATTGACCTCCAAAATAGAATGAATTGTACAAATCACAGTAGGTGGAATTTACATTAAAATTGATTTTTAAAAATATTAGGAAAGCTTGCAAGAATTTCTTATCTGTTTTAGGAATCAGCAATCAGCCAGTAAGTCAGTTTTTAAAGGCTAACCTTATCTGTCTTCAAACTCCATCTGGGAGTTTAGAAGGCTCTAGGTCAGCTGAGCCCAGACATTTTCTCTTCTAGGAGGGCATCATGGCTTTCTAGGAATCCTTTAGGGCACAATGCTGCCAGCCGTGCGAGGAAACTCCTTGAAGCAAAACTGCCACTTATCCTGCCTTCTGTGCTTGTGTCTCTCCACAGCCCTCCTGTGTCTTCCATAGTCCTAACCATCAAAGGAAGAGTGAAACTGTAATTGTGACAGCTGTGTTGTTTTATTTCCAACCAAAAGCACTTCCTCATTTTCAAGGACAAGAGCTAAAATAGTTCAGATGGGTTTCAAAAGGAACATCAACGTGCTTAGCTATGAAACAAGGGAGTTCCCTCTGCAGTGTTCTGACTGAGAGCTCTCTGGAGTTCGCATCCTCACCCCCAGTCACAGGGACTCACCCCTCACACTACTGCGTGGCCAGGTTTTCCTCTGGTCACATGGCTATTCTGGGTGACTCTGGATTGGAAAACACTGAAGGGAGAGTGTCACAGACTGGCCAGGTGGGTCATGAGGTGATTTGCTGATATCCTGCTGACTCGATCAGCTTTGGGATCCTCATTCACAGGAAGACTGAATAATATGATAGCCTAAGTATGTTTTCCAGTAAACCTGATAGGGAGCTGGTTGGTCCTCTAGGCATTCAAATATTGCTCCTTTTTGGTGCAGAGTTCTTCAATCAGTTCAACCCCAGAGACTGCCCCTGCCTTAGCACACCTGGGGAGTTCAGCCAGCCAAAACCCCCTGTTCTCTGGCTTCCCCTGTCTCATTCAATGTGTCTCATATCCCTTTATTTCTCCCTACCATTCTCTTCCTCTTCTTCCTCCTCCTTCTTCTTTTTTCCTTCTCTTCTTCTTATTTATTCTTATCACAATACAAATAAATGACATAAATCTTGTTGTTGTGAACAAACAGGAAGAGCTTGTTTGTTCATAACAACAACAACAAAAACAGTACATAATGCCATTGGCAATATACATTATGGTTTCCTTTCCTGCAAGAAAATGGGTACATTGGACTTTGGAAATAACTTTGTTTGGCATTTCATCCCAGGAGAAGACAGGAGATGTTCACATTTCATTCTGGTAAAAATTACTCTCCTCACAAATGTAAGGCAGCAAAGGAGAATGCATAGAAATTAACAAAAAAACTAATTGACTTTTTAAAAAAATTAAAAATTGAATTTTCATAAGCTGTTGTACCTGTATGGACAACCTCAAGCCTGAGTAGTTTTTTGAAAAAACATTGGAATTGAGTCTAGTCAAATTTTAAAATTCAGCATCCAATGATAGTCATGAGGCCACTGGTTGAGTCTCTAAACCCAGTGAAAATTTGAAGTCTTTCTTCTGTTGAGTAAATGAATTTCAAATCCAAATTGTCATTTATTTATTTTTCAATGTCTTGACACTGATAAAATTCGTAAAGATATTTTTTCATAGTTCTTCATAAAAAGTGTCCACAAAGGTTAATTTGATAATCCCCAAATGCTTTCATTTTGCTATCCAATGCTAAAGCTTACTGTAAAAAGATATATAGGCAAAATTAATGTAACTGATTATAAAATCAGTCAATAGAGATCAATGATTATTGGTCCCACTCTATTCTATGTTTATATTTTCTCATTTCTACAACCACCAAGGTAACAGCCTCAAGATTTTGAAATGTTTGCATTAGAATTTTGTATGTAATGGGACCGCTAACAAGATAAAATGATATTAAGTTCAAATATGAAGATTCTCTGGAAGCAAAATATAGAGTCTTAGTTGTTCTCTGAAAGATTGCACGTAACTTCTCTCTGAAAAAAGACCATTGAGTGGGGTGATTTCTACATTTCTTCCCAGCTGTGGGGACCTATGATGATCGTGAGGTATCTTGTTCGTTTCTTTTTGGAGACAGAGGAACCATTTGTAAATGCATTGTGATCAAGTTTCTCAGCTTGGCTTAATCATCTATAAGAAGGATACCATATCTTTTCTACCTTACCTCAATGAGGTTTCTGTGAAAACACAGCTCACATAAGCTCTTTATGGTCTTGAAATGCTCTGTAAATCACAATGATACTTTTATTTGTTATCCATGATACAAATTGCCATGAGAAAGCCAAATGCAGGGGTTAAAGTGTACGGCCTTGAGAGACTAACTCAGTGTGAATCTTGATCTCTTCAATGCCACTGAGTCTGGTACCTACTTGAAAAAATGGTCATGTAAGTACCTACCTTATGAGAATACTGTGAGAAGTGAGTGGATGATACATGCACAACTCATATCACAAGGCCTTGAACATGAAAAGTATTCAATGAATTTGATTAGTTTTTGTACATTCCGGGCTTAGTAAAGCATGCATCAGTGCAGTGATCATGAAACAAACACACACAAAAAAAATTAAGAAAAGAATATAAGTGTTCTAATTTCTAAGACTGGCCATTTCCCAGAGATTGTTCTATCTACCAATAAGGACAAGAGAACTAAATAAAAGTTAAAGCTATTTGAAGTGTAAGAATATCAGAATTCCAGTAGAGGAGATCTGAGGGCATAAGTTTGTCTTTTTGTCACAAACAAGTACTTTTCCATCACTCTCTTGTAGGTTTCTGGGTTTCTTTGCTATCAGCCCTGTTGCCAGCGGAGTACTAGACCAGCTTGTGATGGAGCTGGTGTGTATTACCTTGTCAATTACTAAATTTTCAGGACTTTTTTGAGCTGTTTGAGAAACTGTGGTTGCCTGAAATCTGCATAGGCCAAACTATTTACATGAAGAAAATTTAAAAGCACCGCAAATTACAACTTTTTTTTTGGTTGTAGAATTCTTGTTGTTTACCAGCATACCACTGGTGTTTCTCTTTGAAAAGGATTCATTTCTCTTGTGAAGTTGGCCCATACATTGCTCTGAAAGAAATAAAATCACTTATCTCTTTTAAAAACATGAAACCAATACTCATGGTGACCGAGGTGTTATGCTCTATTTTAAATTGACAAGAAAACAGCTTACAGTATATTGATCAGACTGGAAATACCAAGAAAACCAAAATAGAAACAGAAAATTCAGACAAGAGCAATCTAATTGAAAAAAGCTGAAGAAGAAGGGGAGACCCAATCCTAGAGGACGTCCCAAAAGCAAAATTCTCCAGAATTGGCATCCGACACCAACATTAGTTCCAGGCCTTCAAGACTCTCTTGGAATTTCCAGCTTGGCAAAGACTGGTATTGGACTTCAGATACTGTGATTTCAACTTCATCATAAAAAATGACAATGTTTTCAATAGATGTCATGAATCACTACTAAATATTGTTTGGTTTCTTACATTTTGTTGCTCTGACGGAATGATTCATTGTTGTTAGAGGAATAGGCCCATTATGAGATCTCCTCCTAGGAACAAAGAGATGGCGTGTTGGCAGTGTTCGTAGTCTTGTGACATGGAAGCTTATGAAAACTAATTTGCTTCTAATGCTAAAAACGTCCCAATTCACCTGTCATCTAACTATATCAGATATTTTAAATGTGAGCTGTTAAGACACATGCTTCCTCCCTAAAGTGATATTAGTTAATATATTTAAACTCCTCCAATATGTATTTTGAAACTACAGGATACCCATTTATGTGATCATGCAATATGACATTTCTACAGCTAAAAACAATGGCTCACCATGGACCTCAGACTGCTGATGTAGAAGAAAAAGTACATTAGGAATCAGAAAAAAGATTAAAATCTTAAATTTAACCTTTTTTTGACCAATGTTAACTTAGTAACCACAGTCTCTTGGCCTCAGTTTCCTGATTCATTAACTTATACAAGTTTTAATAAAAGAAGAGAGGTGGACAAAGGTGATTTTTTAAAACTATGTGGACTACTTATACTGGTAGAGACGCGTTTACATGGTGCATGGCTAAACGCAGAGTGACACCAAAATTTTGGATCACCAAGTAATTAACAGAGGCATTTCCTCAATAATTTAATTACAATTCACAAAATGTCTCAGCTGGGTATTGGATATTCTAAAAGATGAAGTACATTTCAGGTTCAGGGTTTTCTTGGAGAAAACTATCTAAATATGACTAAATAATAGTCCTAATAATTTATATGATTTACATTATTTTTAGATTGTCAATCAGCATTTAATAATTTTCTGAAAGCATATTTCATGTTATTCTGTTTCCCACTGCCTGGTAACAAAGTCAAGGTAGAGTATTTCTCCATTTTTTTTTAGCTCAATTTCATGTCTCTTAGAAGTAAAATGGGCAGCATAAGGCCTACATTAATTCATTCACTCATACATTCATTCTGTCTTTGTATTGTGGCAAGAAATACAGAACACAAAATATGTCATCTAAGCCATTTTAAGTGTGTAGGCAGGAGCATTAATTACATTAACACTATTTTTCATTGTTCACCAGCATCCACATCCCAATCTTTGTTTGCACATGTGAGTCGAATCACACTGCATTTGTCTTCTTGTGACTGGCTTATTTCACTTACAATTATGTATTCAAGGTTCATCTATGTTTTAGCATGTTTCAGAATTTCCTTCCTTTTTAAGTCTGAATATTATTCTATGTATATGCTACATTTTGCTTGTCCATTCATTCAATAAAAGACAATTATGTCATTTCTTCTTTTCAGCTACTATGAATAATGCTGCTATCAGCATAGGTATACAAAATAAAGTTCCTGCTTTTAGTTCTTTTGGGCATACACCCAGAAATAGAATCACTGGATCATATAATTCTATGATTGATTTTCTGAGGAGTTACCATATTGTTTTCCATTTTATAGTCTGTACCACTTACACATTGCACTAGTTTACATTTCCATCTGCAATGCACAGGGATTCCAATTTCTCCACAGCCTCTCCAACACTTGTTATTTTCTGTATGTTTTATAATAGTCATCTTCATGGTATGAAAAATATTAATTATTTTTTATAATAGTGGTTTTAAACTACATTTTTAAATAATAATTCATTGGGAATCTTATCATATGCTTATTGACCATTTATATCGTTTCTTTAAAAAAAGTCTATTAGAGTCATTTGTTCATTTTTTATCAGTTGTTTGGTTTTTGTTTTTGAGTTTATTCCCCAAAACATGACCTACATTCTAAAGCAGAGAAACAAACAAAGAAAAGGAATGAAATGTGAATGATCTAAGTTATAGATGGGAGCCATACAACTGACTACCAAGTCTTGAAGCAACCTGCTCTCCAGGGGAAATAATAGAAGTTTAGTTCAGGAGTCATCATTTGATCTGTTTCTCACTTTGGAACTGATCTGTCTACAAATGCACACCGTGGTCGTTTCAGAGACTTTAAGAGGTACATGGTTACATGAAACTAAGAAATTACAATAATGCCGTTGCACTGAAAATTTTAAAAAAAAGAATTATTTTAGTCACACTGGCCTCTTTTTCATGAATTTAACTAAATGATTACACATTTCAAAATTATCACACATAAGCCATAAACAACTGGAGATACTCTGAGAATAATGTGAAGAATTAGCATTTCAAAATGTTTCTCTCCCTATCAAATGGGAAGGAACAAAGAATCTAGTTCTCTGATCTCCATTATCAAGGTACTGATAAATTCTTCGAACAGATGAAGGTTGGTGCAGTATCTCAGCAGACTAGAATTTCCCAAACTGTGTTGACAAACACTGGGATTCCACAGGTGTTCAACACGAGGACTACTTTGTGTAGTAAAGCATGGAGGATGCTGGGTTCAACAAAGTTACATACATTTTTTTAATGCAAACCTTCTCAGAGGTATTAATAAAATAATGGGCATTATAAATCTTTGGAAAGGTCAAACAATATACAATGGTTTTTAAGCTTTTTTTTTCTGGTCGAAATCACATCATTAATTTAGCTACCCCTCCCTGCCTCATATTTTGCCTGGTATCTAGTAGGTTCTCAATCAATATTATTTATATAGATGAATGAAATCCGGGCAGGATGAAAGGCAACAAAAAACACTCAGACAAGCATAAAGCACTTAGTAGAAAACATTGTACTTTTGCTAAAAACAGCTGGTACAAGGAAAGAGGAATCATGTTATGGGAAATAATGTTAAAAATAGAAAAACATACCTTTACCAGAATATTATTTTTAGTTGAGAATGGGGCTGAAGGTGAAGTAGACTTCCTACGGCTTACATTATTGTCTCAATTACTTGCTACCTTTTAAATAACAATAGCATAGCATCGTGGATTGATGAGGGAAAATGATTTCTTAGTTTCAGTTGCAATTAGTTTATTCCACTGGAATATGATAAATGATTACCCTTATCTTAAGATAAATATACAAACATTATTAATGATTAATGAAACAAACTACTCAGGCCTTTAAATTATCCAGGCATCAGATTTGATTCTGTGACCTTCTAATGCAGGAAATTTGAAGAGGTAAGCTAAACTCCATTTGAAACAATCTTTTTCTTGGTTTGTTGCACATTTCATGACCTTTAATTTCTTCTAAAGTCATCCTGTTCCCATGATCTGGAAAACATCTGCATAGGGGACACTGAAGGCTTTTCACTACATCTGCTGAACTCTTGACAAGAGCACTGAACGTCCCAGCAAGGGCCTTTCACTGCTGCAAACGTCGCGGTGGACACTCAGTCTGGAAATACTTGCACTCCCCCTACACACGGGGCACTTGCTTATATCAATATCCTCATTTACACCTTCTCTTGTTTCATTTTTGCCCCAAGGAAAGTTCAGCCTTTCTGACATAGCTTAGGAAGAAATTTACAGTTATCTCATAGACTCATCTCTGCATTTTCCCCACGCACTATCTAGGTTCCAGCTGTATCGAATTTCTTTAAGTGTTCTGGGGTAAACTAGTTTTTATCTCATCTCCCTATCTCTGTAAACTCTGTTTCCTCTATCTGAAATACCTCATTCCCAACACTCTCCTTCCTCTTTACCCTTTAGTTTTCTTTAGCAGTCATGTTCATCAGTGACCCCATATTGACTTCCCTTTAATAAGTAAGGAGCCCACCTTATGAATTTGAAAAACACCCTGTTCTTCTCTATTACACTGCTTATCACACTGCATTCCTAATGGCTTGTGTACTCATACGTTGCTCTCCTTAGAATTGAAAGAGGATTAGCATTGGCGTTCTCCATCTCTCTCTCTCTCTCACCTTTTTATCTGTAGGGTCTAAGACAATATTTGCTTGATATAAACTATACAAAAATATTTGTTTAACTAAGAACATGGATGGCAGTGTGGTGATTGCAAGGGAAGTGGGTATAAGGCTGATAAATGGTAATGGAAATATACAATAAAATAACTTTAACAAAAGAAATAAATATAGACATGTGTTATTTTAATAAATAATTGAATGCTTTTATGTTCACTAGTTAAAAGGTAGTAAATGTGCTGGACAAAACTTTTGAACTTATGAAACTCATATTCAAGAGGGGAAGGAACAAAAACACAGTCCCAAATAAATATGTAATATTGTGACAGCTCTATTCTGAAAAGGGAAAAATAGTGGTGGGGAGGTAGGCAGGTTCTACTTTATACAGAATGGAGCTATGGAAAATAAACCTGGAAAAGAAGTAAAATATGTTATCAGAAAACAGACAAATAGAAAAACAAATTTTAAAAACAGGCACATTTCAGATCAAGAAAAGGCATGTATTTGCTCAGAAAAGTAAAGGCACTATGATATTGAAAAAGAGTAAATAGGTCATGATGTTTTCTGAAGTGGATTAATTTCAAGGAAATAAAAACATGTTACCTGATCACCAAAATACATTCTCTCTTCATCTTGGGCACGTCATGGTACTAATTTCTGAGCCTCTCTTACTGTTAAGGGTAGCTGTAATAAAATAGGGTGTTCCTCTTCCAGTCTTGCTATTTGTTTCTACTGGCTGGATGCACACCGCAGTGACATTGTAAGGGATCGTGGAGCCACAATATAGAAAGAACCTGGGCCTCCAAAACATTGATAAATTGAAATCAGAGAAGAACACTTAAGAACTATAGTTTTAAGCAAAAAATATTTTCTATGTTTTATAATTTAGAATCAGAAGTGTAGTACAAAACTACTATTATAAATTTCAAAGTAATCCTTTTTATTTTCAATGATTTATATTTTAATTTTTCTCATTACACATTGCAGCAACTTTACTTTCATTAAAGATATTGAGACTGCCAAGTTCCATCTGTAAATATAGTTGTCAAAGTTAACACTTTATTTATATTTCTTAGGAGCTATTTGTCATCTAGAAGTAATAAGTAAACAATAAACACTAATATAGATATATATATTTGTGTACAGTATAGCTATCAATAGAAACTTGCTAGTAAATGTTGAAATTATATAATGTTTTTAATGTTAAATTAGGGACAACCAAGATCCTACTACAGGAAGCTCAGTATGCTAGTGACCTTAACCACCACATTTTGCCATCTGCTTGGAATACCTACATCCCCACCCAGATGAAAAGCATAGATGAAACATTGTATACATGCCTGCAGAACTCTTGCTCACTGCAACATCTGTTAAACGTGTCTAGCTCCAAGGAAAACACTAGTTATTTAAATAATTCTCCACCGTACTACTAAAATATATGGTTTAATATGAGTATATCCCAGTGATTTTCAACCAGGGTACAGCAAGAACTTTTGAAATATGCAGTACCTGACTGTTTAGTCAAGGGCACTGACCTTTTTCCCCTTAGACTGTCAAATAAAAAAGTAACAACAACCAGCACAATAGCTGTCCAGTGTGAATGAATCAAAATTATACCTATTTTTTGTCAGACTAGCAAAAATCAATTTTTTGGTGTGCTGCATAATTTTAGTAATTAGTTTATATGTGTCATAAGATTAAAAAAAAAAGTTGAAAGTCCCAGTGGGAATTTGAGCACTAACTGTTGTCCATTTTTATAATCTGTGGATTATAGGAGACCACTTTGCATGGCATGGGCCCAGCTCCCAGTGGAAAGCCAGGTTCAATGCACAGGACCCATGCCCCCAGATAGGTTCTCCTGTGGGGAATCAGGCCTGCATTGTATCTAGGCCGCTTTGAGACTTGCTTTTGCTAAAACTCCCTCACCCTGAATTGAGGCAGCAAGTGCTTACTGTAACTTCCTAAAGTCTGTGCTAAACCTCCCCAGTTTTGCCCTTGGTCTGCAACATCCTTCTCTTTGAAGTAATTAGCGGCATCCTCTCCTTTGTTTTCTGTAAAAGGTAACTACCTAAAGTGAACCTGTGCATAGTAAGTAAATGAGGACCATCATGTAATGTGCCCAGAAAAGCAACAAAAGCCAGTCAGGGCAAGGGTCCACATGCTCCCCTCTTGAGAGAGTGGCCATGTAGTCCCTTTTCCTCCACAGGACTCGGTAGTCCAGTCGATTTGTCTCATTTCTCATCCATAACTCTGTGGACTCCATGAGCCGGGGTTCGAGTCAGTACATTCTAACTGCATATAAGTGTTTAGTTGGATTTGAAAGATACTTTTTCTCTTATAGCCTAAAGCCCCAATATCTCCTTGGCATACTTTGGAGGTGGTAAAATTGTGAGGTCTGCAGAGATCAACTGCAATGGAAGACAAGACTGCACTTCTTCAATGATCCAAATGGTATTAAGGAAAAAGGTAGAAGGTCCAGGATGTTAAGTTTGGGCTGGGGAACCTAGTTCTGTTATCTCTGCAGGACTAGGGAAAAAAAAAAAACAGATAAACTTGAGAACATTGGTCTGAAAATAGTAATGACTAGTAAGTAACATTTGGATTTGGATGTCTGAGCAATTAGACCTGAGCAGAGCTGGGAGGGTGAAGCTAGCAAACCAGTGGAAAGCCCCTGAGATTGGCTCTCACTGCAACAGCAATAAACACAAAAACTAAATAAGTAAAAAAAAAATTAAAGTTTGATTTTAGTTTATTTGGGCTTGTGACTTGGAGGTCTGACTTTCCCATTCCCAAATCCTGACATAATCCTACCAGGGAAATCCCATGAAGCATCAGATTGCGGTAGTGTGGACACACGGATGGTTCAGAACAGAACTGAAATATGGTCTTATTCTTTGCTTGTTTTCTTTTAGAACATGCCCTAGGAGTTCAAACCTTTCTTCTTATAACTAAAGGAGTACTTAGAACTCAGTGCTTTTATAATTAACAGACAAGGGCATCGAAATCACAGTATCCATACATACAGAAAACAGGCTGTTGGTTGGCAGAAAAGAGGGGAGTTGGGGGACTGGGTGGAAAGGCGAGGGGATTGAGGAATACAGATCGCTGGGAGATGTATAGTGCAACATAGGAAATGCGTTCAATGATGTTGTGATAACTGCGCATGGTGCCAGATGGGGAACCTAAGGGGGCACACTTTGTAACGTACACGATTGTCCAATCATTATGCTGAAACTAATACAGAATAGTATGTAATGTAAACTGTACTTTGAAAATAAAATAATTAAAATTTCATGTCAAAGTTATGTTATATATTGTGTCTAAGGGGAGGGAGAATTTTCCTTATATTCAAGCTATAGAACCTAACTAAAATATAATACTATCTACTTACATATACAACATAACAATTTAATAAAAATAACACTCTAACATCGGAATAAAAGTTTTCCACGTATACAACTAGATATGAGGGGTGTGATTTTCTTAATAAGATAATAGTATATACCATCACACTATAAAAGGCCTACTGATTATTGCTGGGCTATTATGATTAACTCACTTTTTATTAATCTTCTACCTGAAGCATAGCTATAATTACTGATGCCATAGTATCCTCTCACTTAATTATTGAGGCAGCTGTCATATTTACAAGGATGCCAAAGAAGACACAATAATTCCTGCAACCTTGCCTAGATTTGACAATTATTCTTTTGCTGTGTGACTGCCACCATCACATTAGATAAGATTAGATGAAAAAAAATCATTTCCATTTGAATGATTCAATCTTTGTATTCTTTATTAAAAACACACAATACTCTTGAAATATACAATTGCATTTGAATAGTTATTCATGGAATACAAGGCATTGTTTACTTTAAAAAGAAAAAACCTCAGTCCCTATTTTTACATCTAAATGTGCTGAAATGTGTTCAGATTGAACACATCTGTTAGAAGAGTTAGATAGGGATCTAGCTGCTTTTTTTTCCTCTTGTCTAAACCAGCACGCTGGTGCTTGAAACAGAACTAAATGAGCTTGCTTGATTTTCTTTTGTCCCAGGAGGAGGATAACTTCTGATTACCCCTTTGGGGAAGAGGCGAGTTTGTTCTGTCTGCAGCTAGGGAGTGAAGACTCCATATCATTGAGAAATTGCGATTCAGGTTCATGCTTCAAATACAGAAGAATGTGTGAAACACAACCATCTGAAATCTTAGTCACTAAATCTGAGAGATGTCAATTGGGAACAATAGCTGGTAAAGAAATAGAGATAATGTACTTCCACATTTGCATAAATGAGCTTTCAAAGAAGGTGCAGAAAAGGAAAGAATAAGGTGAAAGGAAATTATGGACAGGGGTGACGGGGGGAGTAAAAATGAACAGGGACCTCAGGGGGCAGATGAGAATAAGATGTCCTTCTCTGGCTAGAGAGAATCACACATGTTTGCCTGTCGTCAACTACAGCACAATTGTATCAGTGACTTGTAACTCCTGAACTCAAGGAGGAATGGGCCTGAGCCCTGCGTGTCATAGGAGCAGGGAAGAACACAGTATATGGAGAACAAAGGTACATCTTAGAGATGCAGAAGCCAAGACTGCAATTCCACTTTTGGTTTTCTCCTAGACTCTCTTCTGAGTAAAAATGATCCATTTCAAAGAGAAGATAAGAAACATTGATTAAGAATTTGAAATTCAAAGGCAACAGAACCTCTAACGGACCAGTGGAACTCTCAAGTCGGTCTTCCTGAGAACTTTATAAAGTACATGTTCTTACTTTCTACTCATTCCTTCAGTATATTTGCCTTACATCTATTTAATGGTTTTTTCTATTATTCTTATGCTGATATTTCTTATATATGGTTGTCTTTACTGGGATATTTGCTTGTTTTGATTAAGTATATCATCTTAACCAACAAAAAGCTTTACCAATGACAGGTTTATGTTAATCACTTTTATGGAGTTTATATTTAAAATGTTAATTAATTTGTTCTTTAGCAGGATGTTGTAGTAAATTCTTTTGTAGGATTTATAAGTTCATACTTGTCTTGTGTGTAAGTTCAGATTTAAAAATAGTGTGTTTAAAAGAGATTGCTAATGTGATTGCAGGTTAGTCATAGGTAGGGATCCAGTCTTTATAATTATCCTTGTGTGGCATCAAGCACAAGCCTGGTTTCTTGATGACTGGTCCATAAGGCAGAAGCATTAACATTTTCTGGAAGCTTACCAGAACTGTAGAACTCAAAGTCAATTCAAGACCTGATAAATCAGAATTTGAATTTTAATATGACCCTCCATTGCTCATCTGTTCATTGATGTTTGAAAAGCACTGAACTAAATAATGCTGTGTGTAACTTGTGTGTCTATATACTTATAGGCTAAAATGGCAGTGATTGGGATAGCGATGGCAGTGACGGTGGCATGCTTGTGACAACATTGGTAATGGTGGTGGTTTTGGAGGAGGTGGCGGTGGTGGTATTAGCCTACTTCTTAGGATTCATTATATAAGGGAAATAAATATTACTTTAGCTCAAAGGATCACAGGAAAATAATAAACACAAATAAAAATTGTATTTATCAAAATTCCTATGGGAAAAATTTTATTCATTTGAGAAGAAAATCTTGATAAATCACCTGAAAGAGAAATAAGATTCCCAATGTTTATATGTCAGACAGGAAACTACAGGATAGATCCGGTGAGTGAACAGACAATTTTGGGCTGGAACTGAACTTGACACATCAAGTAAGTTCTGAAATGGTACATGTAATAAGCCTCCCCATTCATCACTTGGTTACTCATCTGAGTAAATATTAAGCAAGTAGTTAACACAATTTTAAATCCTAGATACATTAACAGCTTTTGCGTAACATAAATTATTAACTTGCTCAGTGCGTCCTTATGTCTCTATTCAGCCAACATTACCATGTATCTTACAAAGTGAAAAGTTTTTAGGTTTTTCCTTCCTCTACAAAGAATACAAAACAGGAACAATGAGTGTTTTCAAAGTGCTGGATTAACGTAAGCCCCTGGCTCCTGGGTAACTTTTCGTGAGCAATCAGCTCATCCTCTACCTTTTTAGGCTGTGTCATTTTCTGTGATGGCCTACTAATGCAATAGGATTAAGGCCTGGGGAGTTGCAAAGAAAATACAATCTGCATTTATGGCTTAGTTACCATCTCCCTCTGCAGTGCATAATGTTTCTGCACACAAACTATGTGCTCGGAATCGAATTTCACCAGACAGTTTGTAGCACACTGTCTAGGGGTGCTGAATGTGGCACACCCCTGGTTTGAATTAGTGTCTTCATTTGCTATCAACACAAAGTCATCATGAGCTTAGGGGTCATCGGGAGACCCTAAAGCAGCATATTAACGTTATAATTGCAGCTATTCTATCAAGGAACTTTTCCTGCTCATAATTTATAAATAATATGATAACAGATGTCCACAGTCATTCTTGAAGCATGGCTTCTTTATGAGTGCAAATAGAAAAAAAGATTAAAATATAATTTTTTTCATTATGAAATGGAAAAAAACATGAGAAAGATGGAGAATGAATATGTTTATCTTGTAAAGAGCTGGTATATGCAATTTTGGGGGGAAATAATTTCAGGGGGGTTAATATTCACAGTTCCTGTCTAGGTCAGGAAATTGAATGAAGTCTCTAGAGTTCTACTGTCAATTCATCAGGATAAATAAGAGTTTGCAATCCAGCATGTTCCAGATGAGAAACAGGCCCTAGGTTCTTTCTGTCATATTTCATTAGCAATCTTTCTGATCACAGAGTAATACTTAAAGAAAAACATGTATGTCACATAATGCAATGTGGACCAAAACAGGTGATCAGAAAGAAAAAGGAAAAACCCTCAATCAAAGTTCTGACTGCTGCAGTTTATGTGGAACAATAACACATGAATACAATATATTCTATAATGAATTAACATATTAAAGCATTAACTTTCTATAGAGTTGTTTATTTTTTAGGTTTCAACAGTTAAAACATTCTAGATAGAGAAGTTTTGATGATGTTTCTGTCAATTGATAATCATTTATTTAGTGGCCTATAAGATGTAAGTATTTACTTTAAACATTGGCAGAAAGACACCAACTAGGGAAGATCATGATCTTTGAATCCTTCCAGTAGTAGAAGGGATTTGTTGTATATGGCCTCTACTGGAATATGTATGCATCTGACTTGGATTACCAAACTTCCAGGTCCCTGCAGAATATATCAAATGTATATTTTGCTATCAGTAGGTTAGCCTCTTTCATCTTTTGGAGTCCCATTTTTCTTATGCCCCAAATGAAAAATAATTGCAATGTATCATTGTATCTAGACTTACTGTGAGAACTAAATTAGCTATGTTTTGCAGAAAATTGAATTTTGACCTTCAAAATATTAAATTGTATAACTTAAGTACACAGCCATGCTGGTTATTTGAGAGGGAGAAATTTCCCAGTGGGAAAGCAGAACAGGAAATGGAGATAGTTGTGTTCACAAGCATGAGATAACCAAGGGAATAATGGAAGACCATGTACAGTGGGGCCATTTTATTGAGAGCCTTAAATACAACTTGCTGATAGCTTTTGAATTGTGTGAAAAGGAAATACTAAGCTAGTAATCACTGGCAAAATAGACTTTATTAAATTAACTTTCTAGTGGCTACGAGCCGATTTGGGGAAGAATACACAGCTGTGGGAAGGAATAGGTGAGGAGTGGAGACTGCGGTAGAGGCATGGTAGATAGATACGGTACAGAATACCAATGCAGAGTGCAGCATCTCGAAGTAGAAGGACATAAAAAAGGAGAGAATGAGTTTTTTTTGCCTAGGTTACCTAATAGAAATAATAATAAAAAATCTGTCAAGAATAGTTATTGTAGATGAGATTATCAATTATAACTTCAAATTTTCCAAATAGAGTCTTTTTTATGTTTTGCTAATAATAATCCCAGTAACTTCCTGATGCATAAGACACACACACAAATGCAATTAAATTTTAACAAATGGAACAGTTTTGTTGAAAAGTATTATTAACAATATAATAAAATGCTTCAGTTTTTCTCATTCTCTGTGTGGTCCTATGTATTGAAAATATCGGATGGGTTCTAAGAGACCACCCAGAGTTACAATTATTCCTCTCCTGACTGCTTCCATAATAATATTTACATTTTCGTCCCTTTTTTCTGCTTTATTTGAATCTGGATTCCTTATGTATCTTTAGACATCCTCATAAATTGGGATTCATTGAAGAATAGGGCAGAGGTGTAGACAATGAATCTAATTCTGTAAGAGCCAAACTTTACATGTATTGCATAAATGATTACAGAGACATCTAGGTGGTATCATCTACAGATAGGTTGCATAAAGGTTAATCATATCTTTTGCATAGAAACTTCTCAGTAGTTTAAATTACAACAATCAATAATAAGATCTATTTAGCCATAATGACAAGGACCGATTGGTCATTGCAAGAGGTAAATTAATTAAAGATAACACACTCTTAGCTCTCTAATACAAACTAAAAATATTGGGTAATTACCTATTGTGAAAGTCAAAATCTCCAAGATATTTTTATAACTTGACCCATTTGCTCTCTAAAACCTACTGAGTTGTTTAGAAAAACAAATATCACTAAAATACAAAATTTCATTAATATAAACTTACTATTGTCTTGTATTGTTTCTATGGTTGCTCTAAGACTCCAGTAAAACAAAAACAAAAAACAAAAAACAAACAAAAAAACAAAAAAAAACCCTCGATTCATTACATGCATCAGCAAATGAAACTTTTGCAGTAGCTAAGGATTGTGTTTGCATCTTAGTTATAAATTTCTTTCTTGGATAAGGAAAATCCTTTCTGTGACTAACTGAATAGAGAACAATAATGTTCATAGAATAGAAACAGTGCTTAGTAATATGTACTTATAAGAATTACTGTAAATCTAGATAGAACTAATCAATAATTTTCTTCCATTTTTAATTATTTTACTAAATACCTGATTTTTTAAGCCAAAGCTATATCTTTTCTGAAAAAGACCAACATGTAAAGCTGAATTTCAGACTCATAGCTAATTTGTATGTTTCCATTGATTTCCATGTGATGACAGGTACATAATTTCAGCGTTAAAAAAGTAATTTGAGAGCTTGGAAAATTTGTCTTTTCTGTATTTGTTATCCCAAGTTCTTTTCAGCAGTGTTAAGCATTTTATAAGTGCCAAGTATTGCTCTTGAACACCATGATTAACATACACAATTCATATTTAGAAAACTTATTTTTATTAACTGAAGTACTTATTTTTTTACTTGAGAGATAGTTAAATCATTTCAGATTCAACTTAGCCAACGTATATTTAGTTTTAGAGAAAATGTAATGCACGCAAGAAAATTTTTAAAGATGATTTTACATTTTGAAAAAAAATAAAGTTTGTTTTCTTTGTGTTATAACTGGTGGGGGGAGGGTGGACATGTAATATATCTCACCAATCAGAAAGGTCTGGAAAATGTATTTAGCACTATGCTAACATTGATAGGGGCATGAGTCAGAATAGAAATTAGAGACTGAAGAAGTTTTCTCATTCTTTCTTGTGACAATTCCTACTATTTAAATATGTTACATTTATACAAATATAGCATATATATTAGCAAATACAATATACTTTTAGCCCTGTATGGCATATGTATTCTTGTTTGATACTGGAATCCCTGCAGCATAGTATGCAGCCTGCTACAGAATGAGTATTCGTTGAATTAAATCCTCCTACTTGCTTAATATTTAAATGAGAATTAGTCTAGTATTTTTATATTAAACATAAACTGTTTTATGTAGTGTGATATTTTAAATAAGGTTACACAGTATACTCTGAGCATTTCAACATTATTTATAATGGTAATTCTAGGTTCAATGCATTCCTAGCTCTGAACACCTTACAAATGTGCTTTGGATTTAGTCTGCTAAGACAGAAATGACCTCTAATCCAAGTGGTATTTTCCATCTCTACTTTAGAGTCAGTTAAAGAAAGTCAGTCAGTTAAGAATTGTTATGTGAAAATCAAAAGAAAAAATGCACAATTCGGCTGAAAGTGGAGTTAAATACAGAAAATATTCTGTCCACAATTGGGGCCCTCAGGGGTGTCAAGGATTAAGATCCAATAAATCTGAGCTCACAACCGAGGATCACCATACTTGTAAAGATATCAGGTACCCGAGGGAGGACCAAAAAAGCAAAGGCCAATTTTAGATAGCGAAATGACCATATACAAACTGTACAAAGTGTACGTGACATATTTAATATAACAAATATGTACGATAACTAAAAAAATGACCAAACATATGGGCAGAAGACAATATATTTTTAAAATGAAAATGAGGAATATGAAAAAACAAATGAATGGATTAACATTAGATTCAGCTGGAGAGGAAATTTGTGGATAGGAAAATAGATCTGAAAAGTTTACTTAGAATGTAGGAAAGGGATTCAGAGTAAGAACGTATGAGGGAGACTTTGGGAGATGAAAATGAGGAGTTCTAAAATACCCTTCGAGGACCTAGGTGCATTTTTACGTTGGAATTCAACATCAGACCTAACAGAAACCCATAGGCTTTAATCTAGTGTTATGTTTACTTACCTTTAAGAATGATATGTGGCAGAAGAACCAACAAATATACTATTTCCCCTGAATCGGAAGGCACCAAATCTATCCAAGTACCCAGGCTGGTGGGGGACACCTAGCAGCTGTGGGCTCTATTTCCCATCAGTCTCCTCTGTCATTCTAGTCACACAGGCTTGACTTGCATGCCCAGGTTCTTACAATTCAGGTGCAGAGTCACAACATGCACCATTGCGTTAACTCTTTGGTTTGTAAAGTGGCAGTATCTGGGACGAGGAGGCCATTCTCAATCAGGTCTGCTTCAGCCAGAGGCTGATGTCAACCATTTAATGCACACACACGTGTTTGGAATTTCACAAGGAGGAAATAAAAGAAATGGGAGATGAAAAGGTAGAAACTTTTCCAAAAACAATGGAAGGACTAGCCCAGAATTTATAAAAAGTGCCAATATTATGAACAAGGTAAGTAAGAAGTGAGCCATGCTTAGATATACTGTGAAGCTGAAACCTCAGAGAATAAGATTTTAAATAGAACTAGAGGTGGGGGGAATTCTCTTCTAAAATATCAGAAAAATCAAATGATTATATAAGACTTAATATCTTTAGACTATTTCTCTGTTCCATAAGCCTTCTTGTTCATTTTAATTCATCTAGCTTTATAATAAGTCTTGAACTCAAGTTTTAAATAGTCCAACTCTGTCTTTTTGAAGATGATTGAATATTTCATGTTGATATTAGAATTGACTTGTCACTTTCTAAGAAAATAAAAACCAAAAACAAATTGAGAGATTTCTGAGCTCTTTGTGATTCCTGTTTTTGAAAGATTGCTCTGGCTTCCATGTAGGGACTAGGTTAGAGAGGAGTCAGAATAGAGCAGGGGACCGGGATTAGCACAGTGGTACAGAAGAGGACGGCAGAGACCAGGAGCACAGGATAGCAGTGAGATGGACAGGAGCGGATGGGTTCAAACTAGGCCTTGCAGGGCATCGGATGGGAAAAAGTCAATATTGAGAGTATGAGAGCATGGTTTAGGGCAAATGTGAATGCAATTCCAATGTGATCTCACAGGCAAATGTATACATTCGGATTCACATGACATACAAATTTAACTTGCATAAATTGAAATTATATAAGACATGCATGAGACTACATTGTTAAATTATTGGGGGAAAGTATTACATGCTATTTTGAGAGATGATAGGAAGCTAAACAAATTAGTCTGCAAAGTAACCTTGAAGTTGGATTTAAAAGTGTGATGATCTGTAATTATAATGCTCATTCTATAAACACATTTAATCAGTCTAGGTGTATAATAAGCCAAGATGTCACATATTCCTGTGAATGTATTTCACGGAGGGTGAAATCAGTGTTAAATGAGTTTGAAACCTGACGGGGTATTGAGTAGGGTGGGTGGCTAATCCTTAAATTAAAAGAATCATGTTAAAGAAGTCAAATGGGCCTCAGCTGAGGTAAAACCTCTAGTGCCTGAATTACAGAATCTCAGAATCTCTCCTTACGTGTATTGTGTGCATGTGCATGTGTGAACAATAAGTCAGAAGCTGTTCTCTGTTTCATCCAAAGACAGCGTGCTAACCATGGTTTTGATAATAATTTCTCTACATGTAAGCTTCTATAGCAAAAGACTGGCTATGCAAAGTTATAAAAAAGATTCTTTTCTGAAAGTGTCAAAAGAAAAAAGTTTAACCTTTTGACTGGTTCTAAAAGCTGAGTTTATATGAGTGTCACTTGACAAAGGAAGGGGAAATTATTAGACATAATGATCTCCATTCATTAGACATGAGTTATGTGAACACGTCCTACATACACTATACAAATTCCTACTTAATGACCTCATTTGTAAACAGTCCCAATAATGCCTTGCTCGAACGCCTTCCTATTTCCTAGGCTCTTAGCAATTGGAAGTCCATTATAAACATCTTTATGATCCTCTCACCTGCGTATCACATAAATGCCACAAGTCATAGGAGCAACCTAGAAGTGACGGCATTGCAAATAAATAATACTCGAGGTCAGGTATTTTTCTAGTCCATTGGGCTAAACTTCTGAGGGATGGAAAGAAGTTTAATAGGGCTATGTTCTCTTAGACATTTATAAAGGCCAGGAATAAATCCCTAATAATTACACTTCGGGGAGTTGTAAAGAAACACTTTGGTGCACATAGGATCTGTATTGTAGAAGTGCCACTAAAATACCATTTCCTGTTTGGAGAATGATTCAGTCACACTATCTTTCCATATAGAAGTTCCTGATAAAATACTAGTGTCAGACCCTATCTTTGAATCATATCCCTGAGTATGGTTTGATGACCTATGGAGGGTTTTCATGGAGTCGAGAAGATAGAAAGAAAAAAAAATAGTTTGGAGGTTGGGTGATTAACCAAGAGTTACATTTACGGGTATTTTATCATTTTAACCCAGGCTGTTGGAAGTGTTGGTTTGTGTAGTATACACCAAACCATGCAGCATACTCTGGCGCTGTGAAGAGAAGTCCTAAAGCTGGACCTGCTTTCAGAGAGCCTATAGCATTCCTAGTGAGCCTGCCACACTTGAAGCTGCAAACACAAATAATGCAGCATTTCCTTAACTTCCGAGCATGTGGCTGACTAACAGAGATCAAACAATAACCAATCGCCCCTAATGCCTTTATGAAAAAAATATGATTCAATTCTGTGCAGTGATATGTCCTGCTGAAGTATTCATTTTCTCAGACTGTCTAAAACCTGGGAGTCACTAGTGGGCACCTCTCTAGCCATAGGGATGCAAACAAAAAATCCCATATAGGTACCCAGGAACATCATTATTTCAATGATGAAAATAAATATATTCATTTGGCAGCAGCTTTTTGACATTTGCTTTTATCTTCTTCCTTTCTGAAGTATGGATGCAACACCTGGAAATGGAAGAGGCTTCCTGTGACAAGGAGAACAAAAGCGGAAAGCCCAGAATGCAGGATGAAGAGAAAAGGACCCACCCCAGAGAAATAACAGGAAGCCACTATCACTGCGATGGCATGCCTATCTTTGGACTTATTATTATATGAGGAAATATCATTGACTTATTTGCTTAAATGTCAGGTAGCTGAATTCAATACTAATTGATAGATACATTGTTATAGTTACATAGATATGAATCACATCATTAACCCTAATAAATTCTTCAAATTCTCTACCTCATTTATTTCTTATAACAATCCTTTGGAATAAGGCACTGTATCTACTTACCTGTTGAGGAATTTGAGACGACTCATGGACGCTGTGCCTGACATGGATCACACTGATAGTTCATTGTAGAGACAATATTTGCATCTACTTATTTCAACACGTCACCTTATTAATTCAATAGCAATATTGGTGGTTTCCTTAAACTCTATTAACTAGCTAATGTTAGTTTGTATTAAAAATACCTTTTGCTTTTGTAGTTCTTACAATTCTATAATAAAACTGAGCTACAAAATCTTACAATTTGTAACATTACAATGGAAGTAAGATTTATTAGTCATATTTTATAGCTTCAGAAGTTGAGTTTAGAAGTTGCAAGTCTACTTAAGAAAAGAAAGGAAGCAGATCATGTCTTTGTCATCTAACCCCAAATTGGATGCTTTACAGGCCTGGTTTTGCAATGAGCTTACTGTTTTCTCTCTTTCCCCAGTGAGGTTCTTTCTGTGAACCCAAAAATAATTTGCTTAAGAAGCTGAGTCAGCTCTGAAGCTCTACTGCCAGATTGGGTGTGTCAGTGACTCCTATGGAATTCTGAACACAAGATGAAGATAGGTGTTCCTAGCCAGCTTCCATCTCCTCCCAACCCTACATCCCAAGCTGATGAAATGTAGGAAGCTCATCAGTGTCTCCCCAACAACTGAATGTTGTGACAAACACAGATGCCCGCAAGCAAAGTAGTATTACAAGGGCTGCAACAGTGCCAGCAAAATGTACAAAAGAAGGTGCCGGGCAATGATATCTGAACAGACTATGTCAATTATGTCTACAGCCTTTCAAAGTGAGCCTGAGGTCTGCTGGTGGTCTGTCTCAATTTTTCCTATTTTGTCAAATGTGTTTGGTGGATTTGGAAAAGGAAATATTGATGCACCATATACGGCCTGCCCATCTGATGGCCACTACACACCCTCCAGAGGCACAATGTTGAATAAACAGGAAAGCCTTTATACTGCCCACCTGCTGGGTGCCTTTCTCTGAGGTTGAGTCAACACACAGCAATGGTTACATGATATATGTGAAAGTATAGAGGATGAGGGTGATCTTCACCAAATTTATTGGGCAAGGATGCATATATAATGCTGCATTACTCTAAGTCAGGAATTTTTGATATATACATTTTGTTTAAAGTCTACAATTAAATGAATGTAACATAAACTTTGTGAGTTACTGTAAATGCACTAGGGGAGATGAATTTCATCATGTAGTCTTAGAATAATTTCAAAGCAACCACACATTTCAATTAAGATACGCAGCTCTTACAGCACGAGGGCACACTTTGGTCATTGCCTTCAGATTCATTTTTGACTTTTTAGGAAAACACATCTTTTCTGTTGTCTCTCAGTGGGCACCCAAAACATCTGGAGTCAGTTACATTTATTTATGTTCTATTCTCACTAAAATGGCTTAGTTCAAAAGTATTTCAAAATTTATTTAAGGAAAAATAAAACTGACTTTAGACTTACAGGCCAGATTTTAGCCCAGAGCAAAGTGTCATGGCTGACGCCGAAATGAAATGGAAACACACAGAGACTCTTTATTCTGGCAGTGTTGTAAGGATAACAGGTACAAACAATAGTTTAAGCTAATAATAGATAATATTTTCCAGGTTTTGCTATTAAATGTCCCTCATGACAAACAAGCTTTATAAGGTTTCTCCAAGAAAGGTTTGCTTATAAGATAAAAAGTCAAAATTCAGCCAATTTTCCATTGCAATAAAATATGATTCCTTTTTTGTTTTCATATTGTTAGTTTCTTTTTGCAAGTTTCACAATATTAAAATATGTATTTTTGAATGTCGGGTTTATATTTAAAAGAGACCCTATAGTCACCAATAAAAGAACATTTAATGAGATATTACCAAAGTTCCTTTTAATGCAGATTATTTACAAGATCCTTTAAAGATATTTTAATGAAATATTCCTTATGTCACTAGTTTCCCACATTACTTCCACTTATAATATGATTTTTTAGTGTTTGCATTCAATTGAAATCCTGAACATGCAAGCCATTGTAGTTTGTATTTATTTTGAAGTAGCAAATTGTTTATTTGTTTGGTTTTTAAAATTATTACTAATACTCCTCAAATAAAAATACATGGAAAACCAGGTAGGGGATTGAGTACGTGGCTCTGTGAGAAGAGAACAATGTTTAGATCTTGGCTCAGACACTCCTGAGCTTTCCCATTGCAGGCACTGCTTGAATTTCCCAGTGGAATCTGAAGTAGTTAGTAGCTAAATCCAAGGGTGAGACTGGAAACGAAAGGAGATGAGGGACTTCACACAACTCTTGGCTTCAGGCGAATGCTCTACACAGCTTTGCTGTAGTCATGGACTGTGTAATTTTTTTAAATAGCACATAAGATAATTTCCCCTCATAAACCACCAGTTAGCCAACTGTTAGGAATGGAAATGTTTATTGTTACTATTTATCACAATCATTATGAGTTTTTATTCATGTGAGGGTCTGTTTCTGGCCTGTGCCAAAAAATCATTGTATTAACATAGATTTATAAGATGCCTTGAGAGCAAATTGTCCAAGCCCTCTCATCTTCTTGGTTTGTTTTTAATAAGTGTATTGGCTCTTATAGGTGCATTTACTATTCAGGATATATGTTAGAATCTACTTGGGTCAAATACTGTGAAGAACCTCATTGCAACATGTATTGAAAATTCAGACTCGATCAATCAATTTGGTACAATTGCTATCTGTTACATTTTGATTCTTTCTTTCCATAAGCATGATATTGATTTTTCCTTATTTCAATATGCCCCATATACATATATATGCACATATGAGTACATATATTCATGAACATAGGCACATATATTCTCATAAACTTTCCAATAACACTTTTTGCATCAATTCATGAAAGATAATTCTATTCACTTATTTTATTTTGCTGAAGGTCATTCCTAAAATCAGTGTTCCTATTTGTTGCTAGGGTATAAACATTTAATAAACTCTATTATTAATTATAAATAAAATTAGTTATAGATTATTATTGTTTTTTTGTGTAGACAGTTATACATCCTGCAATATTTAGAATGTTGAATAAAATTTTTGAATAGGAATGAATGGTGAGCCTACTTTGCTATTCCTGATTTTAAGAGAAATATCTCTTGTCTACCACTATGTATGATATTTGGGTTGGTAGATAATCTGGCTAAGAAAATTCAGAGGAAGGGTCAAGTGAAGGAACATGTGTAAAGGACCCATGGACAAAGGCAATGGAGGGGAGGATTGAATGTTGGAAGTGGGAGTGGGTAGGACAGAGGACAGTAATGGGGGAAAATGGGAACAACTGTAATTGAACAACAATAAAAAGTTTCCTATTTTATAACACATATATGTGTTATAACTGATTTATTTGCATCTATTGAGACTAATATGGTTTTCTTTTATCACTTAATTTGATGAGTTATATTTCTAAGACATTTTTCTTTTTTTTTGATAGTATATTGATATCATGCTGTATTAGTGAAGTTTTATTTTGCTATATAATGACCAGATTAGTATCCCTAAAATCATTTTATACTTTCTGGCATTTGGCCTATTTTCTTAAAAAATTTATTCACTTATCCAGATAATTGTATTTTATTCAACTCTAACTCAACTCTTACTATTTTTCCTGATAATTGCTTGAACATTTATTTTTCTAACCAGTGGAGATATGATATAAAAATTAGGTACTGTAACACACAATTTATAAAAGTGTAAAATATTAACTACCTAACTGAAAAAAACTGTTATAGGAATAATCTGTACTCATGAAATTTTAATTTAATCAAATAATTACTTGCCATAATAAAATTAGTGGATCATGTATTAATGTCTAATTTATTAATATACTCTACTTTGTGACTTATTATTGGTAAAATTAGTCACTACTTACCAATTCATATGAAAGTAAAGTAATTGTGGATTTAAATTAAGAGCTTGGTTATCATTCTGGCACATAAAACAAACAGTAGACCAAATAACTACAATATGAAATGTCATATTAAATTAATGTACTAATACAAGTAGCAGATTTAAATATTAATCTATAGGCACAGTAGCCAGAGAATGATTTTAAATTTTTAATTATATTTATCTTGAATATTTTAATATAGTGGATCTACAATGCATTTATGTTACCTGGTTCATGTCTTCTTTGTAGAAGCAAGAGAAAATGTACTATCCCAGTGTAACAAGACATTTATTTTCTTTTGTCAGAAAGTCCTAATGTATTGATTTATCAGAGATACCATTTTCCAGGAAAATATTATAATATGTATTATCTATGTTCAGGTTTTGAAAAATCATACAAAATAAATGAAGTCCCATTTGATAAGGATGTACTATGGGATTGGTGCAGTCTTCCCTGATGTCTCCTGTTCTGAGACTGGTTCGCAGAATAATCTATCGACAAATCCTTCCGCACCATTTCAGAGAAGTAGCCAGCAACTTTTGTAGTTTTTCCAAATATATTTCCAGAGTTACTTTTCATTTCTTGTCTTAGTATAGATGAGGCACTCTCATCCTGCAACACATAAAACTCAAATATACTCTGGTTTCTTAACTTAAGAAAGAAGTAGTCTTCTGCTCAGTACGGCATTGCAGAATCTGGCAATCTGAAAACAAGTGATCTTAGAGTCTCAAAACCTCAGAACTGTGTGCCATCATATAGCTCACCAAGTTAATGTGATAACTTTATGTAAAGTCTCACTTACTGAGCAGATGGCCCTTAATGTTATACAAGTGCTTATACAGCCAGTAGATCACAATGGTACACAGAGAACAAGCATTTCAGTATTGTCCCTATTTGCCAAAACTAAGGCTAAATATTTCTTTTTGGACAAAGAGAAAACTATTTGATCAAGTGAACACTGAGAATCCTGTTATGTAAGAGCCTGAAGTTACATGAAAAGGAAATCAGATTGTCAATGAGGGTGACGATGGGGAATAAATTTGCTGGTGCAGGGCTGGAGGGTATATTTAATAGCTTTTTCTTCTTTCATTTTCCATTTTTCTAACTTGTCCTTTGTAATCAAGAATATGTCATTGAGCTTTGGGATTGGCAGATAAGATGTGAAATGTGTTTTCACTAGAGGAGCAAAATCTAATGTGAACAAACAGTGGCAACAAGAGATGACGAATGATAAACCATCCATATACTATAAAAAAGAAAGCTGATGTTCCAGGCCAATTTCAAACAAAATGGAGCTGAAAATAAATACATTATAAAAGATAAAAACATTTTAATTCAACAAGAAGTTATAATAAATGTATGTTTAAATTAACATATTAAATACCTTCTAATGTACAAGCAAAAGTTTAGAATGTAGAAATTAGTAAATCCATTTAGTACCATTAGTGTGAGATATTTAAACAAATTGTTATTGATAAATTATAGGACAGAATATTTATAAAAATATAGGAAATTTGAGCAACAAATATAGAAGCTCAGTTTAATGGATATGTGGACATGTTCCCAATAAATAGAGCATCCATAATCTTCAAGGTATATATGAAACATTTACAAAATTTGATGGTACCTTAGATTACTTTTCATCAGTATATTTGAAGGAATTAGAATCATGTAAAGTATGTTTTCTGTGCTATACTGCCAACTAATTGAAATCAACAATAAAAATATATTTAAAAACTATGTTTGGAAGATATATAAACTATGTTCTGAATAATTCATATATCATAGAAGAAATCATACTGCAAAATTATACATGCTTAAAATTAAAAGGTAACAATACATCTTACTGGGTAGCTTAACAACAGAAATTTATGTTCTCACAATTCTGGAGGCTACAAGTCCAAGTTTAAGAAGTCAGAGGGGTTGGTTTCTCCCAAAGCCTCTTTCCTTGACTTGCAGACAGCCACCTTCTCCTGATATTTTTACGTGGTCTTTCCACCCTGTGCATCCTTAGTGTTTCTCTTGTGTATCTTAATTTCCTCTTCCTATGAGAGCACCATTCAGATAGGATTAAGGCCCAATGACTTCATTGGAAATTAATTACCACTTTAAGGGCCCTAACTTCAAGTACACCTACATTTTGAGGTACTAGGGGTTAGGGCTTCATATGTGAAGCTGAAGCCAAGAAAGCAGACCAAAACAAGAAGAAAGTCTGTTCACTAATGAGCACTGTGTGGTGCATGAGTCATTACAAAACCATCAATAATGCTACCAAAACAAGCAGAAACAAAAGAAACAAAAAGAATGGAAAATCAATAGACTATAAACCAGAAATACATTAGAAAATATTTTTGAAAAATGGCAAAGACAGATCTTTGCAAAGACTACAAAAGTAAAAATAATTAACCAAATATCTGGCTTAATTATTCAAAAATTACAGATGTACTAAATAAAAAACAGCATTAGGAATAAAAATGAGAAATAAGAACTCTAAAGAGTTGTCTTCATCCAAGAACCCCAGTAAAAATATTTCCCGTTTATTACTGAAAGCTTGGTCTCTACACTTCAGTGAATCCCTGCCTCCACTGGACGACTAGATGTTCCTACTAGCTTATTCCACATCATCGAGCGCATTACATTGTAAGTTCCTACTCATCCTCATCTTGTACTAGATCATCAGAGATGAGATTAAAAATCACGTTTTTTTTATTTTAAAGATGCAAACTCAGAATTTGTTTTTTGCCTTGTACATTGTTCTCTGAAAACATGTATTTCAACAGCTTATCCTCTAAATGTTCTCTCCATTTTCATGGACTACTGAACATGTATCTTTCCCTTCATAGCCACACCTCTCAACCCCTCATAGTTCAGGCCATTTATTTTTCATACTCCCCAGTGGAGACCTGGCAGGAGAATAGGCCTTCTTCTTCCTTCCAACCACACTTAAATATCACGTTCTCCTTTTCTTCCTCAAAAGTTCCGGTTCACTTGAATTGCACATCATACGTTCACAGCAACCCCTGTCTTTCTCTATTGCCATCTTCCATTGACCTCCTTGAAGTGTCTTACTTTCTGAAGATTTCACCACTTGGCCAATGATTGACTTTCTCCATGTTTGTTCCTATCATGTCTCTGGTTGACTTTAATATGTTGGATTCTCTAAGTGACCCTTACACTACGCAGGGCTTAAACATAATAATTAACCTCCTTGTGTATACTGGTGTATTATTTCATCTTAATTTGACCATTATTCAGATTATACCATTTATTTTATTACTATTTTACTTATGAACTCTCATGTCTAAATGTTGAGATTTCTCACACAACCTCCTCTTCTTCCGGGGACCTACTTTTCTATCCCACCCAGAAATTCTTTTGCCTGTTAAGAAGTCTTCTCCATTTAACTTCCCCAGTCTTTCTATGGAGCATCTTCTTGAGGTCATTAGTTCCTTCTTTATTCATCTTAGATTCTGTGATATATTATTATAAGTATTTCCTTGCAAATATTCTTAAAGTTCTTGTCCCTTTCTTGCTATGTCGTTCTTAACTAAAAACACCAAATCTACTAAAAAATCTATTTCTCTCTGCTTGTACTGAAGTAATGACACATGGAGGTAAATCACATAAAACTGAACTGAACAATCATAACGTAAACAGCATCTCAAATACCAAATGGGCGGCCTCACTCCATCCACCCAATGATTAGAAGTAATTGGAAGGACTCTGTTCTGTTTTATCCTACTTCACAAGCGCACATGCATCTCCTCCCCTCCCCTCTCAGCCCCTTTGGCTTTCTTTCTATTAAAAGAGACAACACCTCAAAAAGCTGGCCCTTTGAGTTTCCTCAAGGTCTGAGTGGTACTTCCTCTCTCGTATAAAACATGATTTTCCCATCTCTTTATTTATTCCCAATGGTATGTAAACATTGTCTAAGATTTACTGTCTTAAAATTCACAATAACAAAACATCCTCCAACTCTGTCTCACTGATCCTCTGCCCAGAAAAACATTCTAAAGTATTGACTAGCATTGCTATTCCACTTCTTGTCCTTCCCATTGCTCCTCTTCTCGATCTAACTAGGCTTTTAGATCCAACATGCTGAAACCACACTGACTGAGATTCTCGGTAACCTGCATGCCACCACATCTAAAAGCCAATCCTCTGTCTTCATGTTCTTTTTCCTCTTAGCAGCATGTGGTTTAGGCACCCACATTCTACTTCAACCACTTTCTTTTGCATTTGGAGATAGAGTCTACTCCCATTGTTCCTCTTAACTCCTCTCTCACTTTCTGTGTTTGAACCTCCTTTTCTCATACCTTCTCTTCTGTTTCACCTGTGACTCTTGGGATATAACAATAATATACTGGAATTGTAATACTGTTATATTACAGAATTGATCTTCAGTTTTCCTCTTTTCCCAAATTTTATACATCAGCGACAGCAAAATAACACCAGGGAAACTTCAGTGATTAATTAGAAGTGTGTACTATGTGTCAGACATTCCCAAGTCCTTTGTGAATATTAATTCATTCAGTCTACATTTTAATGAGTCCCACATGCTATCTCCAGCCATGGCCCACTGAGCTCCAGCTATCATACACCCCACTCCAATGGGTGTGTGAAACCCATCTCCATTGAACAATCATTCCTTTCAGAGTTAACACAGGTAAAACTCTGCCACGCCACCACAACAAATGCCATTTCAATAACCCCAGATGGTTAATAGAAAGAACTAGAATTCAAGTTTGAAATTTACCTCTCTATTCCCTTGCTTTGTTACATTTTCTGTTTGCTTTGCCCTTTGAATCCAGTCTGTCAAAGAGCCCCATTGGATTGATCTCAAAAAAGGATCCTGATTTTCCCCACATCTTTTCCATCTCCTTTGTTCTTCTCACTCCAAAAGATCATCATCTGTAGCCCAGACTACTAAGTCACCTCACAACTTTTAATTTCATCTTTAACTGCTGCATAATCTATTCCATGCAGAGTATCCACAGTCATCTCTCCTTTTTATTTTTCAGAACATAAATTGCCACATCACTTTCCTACTGAAAATTCTCAATAGCTTCCAGTTTCATAGATTAAAATTCAAGCTCATGAATGACCGAAAAGGACTGTATGTGAAGAATCGGGCCAGGGCTTTTTGTCTTCCTCCAGTTTTCCTAAGTGTCCTCTTGGTACACTGTTGCCACATGGGTCCTTTTCTTTTAGTCAAACATTTGTTCCTGCCTTAGATCTTTTGCAACTTCCAGATGTCCTAAGTCTGGAAGATTCTCCCTCCTATTCTCGCCAGTCTAGCTCCTTCCCCATTCAAGTCTGGGCTGTGACGTTGCTGTGTCATTGAGGTCTTTGCTGAGTATCTGGAGTAAGTCAGCCTCTAACCGCACTGACTACCATATCCCTCTGTTTTCTGGATCTTCGAATAGGTATTATTATATCATATTATCTTATTTAAAATTCACAATAATTCCTTGAGATAAATATTATTATTACTGATTTTATATAAGTGAGAAAATCATGGCTTGGATTTGCTAACGTGTCTTAAGTTAGACAATATTTAAGCAGCAAAGCTGTTTGTTCCCCAGAATCGTTGTCCTTAAAATTTGCCTTAACAACTCCCCAAATCAGATCACCCATATATGCACAAATTATTTCTTACTTCATTTCAATCAGATCTGGGCCAGCCTACTGAATATATAGAGTACTGGGACAAAGTGTCTCTACAGCTTTGTAAGTAAGAGGAAGACTCAGCCTTGGTTCAGCATGTGATCAATAATTATGATTTCCAGATACCAGTCTTTCAGATTTAAGCTCAGTAACTCTCAAATGCTTGGGTTTAAATCATTAAGTCCAGCTAATCAGACTGCTGCTAGAATTAGAAAGTTGAAACACAAACCCAAATTTTCATACTAATGTTTACATTCTTTTCAATGACCTTGAGTGTGATCACCCAGGGGACTGAGTGTTCCATTCATTGAGAAATGCATGTATTCATAATATTCAGAGGTGGGGGTGAGAAGATAAAGGGGTGTGAAGAATTCTAAAGGCCACACAATTTAGCAAACAATAAGTACTTAACCAGGAACACATGGGTTCTCGCACCATGTGTAAAACATTAAAAGGAGAAAGGAAGAAAAAGAGAATGATGGTGGGTATTGTGTTACAATGCAAAAAAAAAAAGTGTTTTGTTTCAAGAACGCTTTTAATAAAAATAAAAGCTGTTCTTGAAATAAACTTTCTAATTACTAATTGTGTTTATTCCTTGATGCATTTGCTTCATGTATGTTAAACACATTGTAAAATATTAACAGTTGAGGGCACGGATTACTTAGATTCAGCTCAAGACCTCCGTAAACTATGAAAATACATTGGTGCATCATGTGGATTAACAGGGTAGCTGATCAATGATCTTTAGTTCTTTCAACAGAGATAAACTGTAATTCACTTTAAAGATAGAAAATAGGGTTTTTTTTTGGTTATTCTTGCTTGTTGTTGTTGCTTTATTCAATGATGATGTCTCTCTTAAGAGAAAAGCCCATCCAGATTTCTTCCCATATTTATTGTATCATTACATAATGTGCCAAGCAGCCTTCTAAAATGGCTCACAATTATTCTTATTTTCTATTACCCATGCCCTTGTCCAGTTGTCTCCTCTTAAGTGAAAACTGGACTGGTTGACTTGCTTTCAACAAATTGCAGGAGACAAATGTGATTCAATATCGTTTCCAAGCTTAAGCTGTGAGAGACAGTGACGTCTCCTTCTTAGCAATCTTTCCTTTGCCTGCACTTTCTCGGTTGCTCACTCTGACAAAGTAGGTCTTTGTGTGGAGTCGTCTATGTGGCAAGAAAGTGATAGTGACCTCAGGACAACAGTCAGCGAGATACATAGACCTCCATTCCAATAGCCCAAAGGAACTGAATTCTGCCAAGAAGCAGATAAGTCAGCTTGGAAGCAGATCCTTCCCCACTTGAGCCTTCAGATGACACTGCAGTCAAAACTGTTACTTTGACCTCAGGGTTGTTAGAGACCTGAGAGCAGTGGACCCAGATATGTTGTACGCAGATTCCTGACCCACAGAAACTATGGATAACAAATTTGTACTATTTTAAGCAATTTATTTCAGAGTAAATTTTTATTTTATGGAAAAATGGCATAGTCAGAAATTCAAGAATTGTTTGAACCATTTTCCTGACCAATCCTATCCAACACTGAGTTTCGTCTACCCTCCCCCCTTAGTCTCTATTTCAGCCTATCCAACCACACTGTTGTTTCACTTCAACTTCCAACAGCATTTGCTTGAAGTTTTTCAATGGTTCCTAAGAGCTATGCCTACCTCCAGACATGTACATTCCATGTGAGCATCTACGGCAGTTTTCCCCAAACTAGTACTCACAGATTTTCAGGAAGAAAAAATTCTTTTATCAAATTAATCCAGGAAAGTTTGGGTATTTTGTGGTTCTGTGAGAATTAGAAATTGTGACATTTTTATGTTCACGCATCTTCCTTTAATATAGAGTTTCTCAAATTCATATGGCATTCAGACTGCCCTCCTCTTATTACTGTTTTTTTTTTAAATATTGATAACGATTTATGGAATCAATTTTTTCCCAAAGAATAAATTTAAAAACCCATATTTGGCAAACACTACTCAAAACATTTAAATAAGATTTTTCTAAAATGCATATCAAACCATGTCTCTGACTTGCTTAAAACACATTTTGGCAACCTTATGTTTTGTACAGAATGAAGTACAAAAAAGCATGTAAACAGAGCCATATATGACCTGGCTCAACTTCCCTGGTCTTTCTTCTCAGTCACTTATCTGGCTCATTGATCTATTCTGCTCCCCTTATCCTCCATTCCAGTCTTACCAAACTCCAGTTAGTTTACTAACTGTTCCTCTGGTGTCTGAATTGCTAGTCTCCATTCATATTTCTTTACTAGTAAAGTGAACTCTCTTGCTTATAAACATATCGCTATTTTCCCAATGGTCTCACAAATTATAACTAATTTTCCTATTCACTTCAAGAATCATTTAATTTATGAAGCAGTTACATAGCTTGAGGGCTGTAAGGAATATAATTTGTTTCATCTCTGAACATCTTCTTTAAATGTACCACAAACTTCTATTGCAAATGTTTACAGAAATTAGATTCATTTCTTTTTATTTATTTATTTATTTAAAATATATTTTATTGATTATGCTTTTACAGTTGTCCCATTTTCCCTTCACTTCCCTCTGTCCTGCACACCCCCTCCCACCTGCATTCCCCCCTTTTAGTTCATGTTCATGGGCCATACATATAAGTTCTTTGGCTTCTACATTTCCTATTCTATTCTTACCCTCCCCCTTTCTATTTTCTACTTACCATCTATGCTACTTATACTATGTACCTTTTCCCCCTCTCTCCCCCGCCACTCCCCTGTTGATAACCCTCCATATGATCTCCATTTTTGTGTTTCTGTTCCTGTTCTAGTTGTTTGTTTAGTTTGTTTTGTTTTTGTTTTAGGTGTGGTTGTTAATGATTGTGAGATTGCTGTCATTTTACTGTTTATATTTTTAATCTTTATCTTAGATGAATCCCTTTAACATTTCATATAATAAGGGCTCAGTAATGATGAACTCCTTTAACTTGACCTTATCTGACAAGCACTTTATCTGCCCTTCCATTCTAAATGAAAGCTTTGCTGGATAGAGCAATCTTGGATGTAGGGCCTTGCCTTTCATGACTTCGAATACTTCTTTCCAGCCCCTTCTTGCCTGCAAGATCTCTTTTAAGAAATCAGCTGACAGTCTGATGGGAACTCCTTTGTAGGTAACTGTCTCCTTTTCTCTTGCTGCTTCTAGGATTCTCTCCTTCATTTTAATCTTGGTTAATGTAATTATAATGTGCTTTGGTGTGTTCCTCCTTGGGTCCAACTTCTTTGGGACACTCTGAGCTTCCTGGACTTCCTAGAAGTCTATTTCCTTTGCCAGATTGGGGAAGTGCTCCTTTCTTATTTGTTCAGCTAACTTTTTCACTTGTTGCTCTTCCTCTTCTCTTTCTGGTTCCCCCATAATTCAGATGTTGGAACATATAAAGGTGTCCTGGAGATTCCTAAGCCTCTCCTCACTTTTTTAAATTCTTGTTTCTTCCTTCTTCTCTGTTTAGTTGTTTCTTTCTTCCTTGTGGTCCACACTGTTGATTTGAATCCCAGCTTCCTTCTCTTCACTGTTGGTTACCTGTACATTTTTCTTTATTTCACGTAGGGTAACCTTCAGTTTTTCATCTAATTTGCAACCAAATTCAACCAGTTCTGTGAGCATCGTGATCACCAGTGTTTCGAACTGTGCATCTGATAGGTTGGTTATCTCTTCATCGCTTAGTTGTATTTTTTCCTGGAGCTTTGATCTGTTCTTCCATTTGGGCCTTTTTTTTTTTTTTTTTTTTTTGTCTTGGCACACCTGGAAGGCATGAGGGGTGGAAGCTTAGGTGTTCTCCAGGGCAGGGCAACCCACATCGCTGTGTTGTGATGCTGTATGTGGGGGAGGGGTTCGAGAGGGAATAATTGCACTTGCTCTGCTCTCTGCCAAATTTCAGTCACTGCCCCCACTTCCCACAAGCAAATTGGGCCCTTCTGGTGCTGATTCCTGGGTGGGTGGGTTTGTGTACATTCTAGAACCCTGTGGGTCTCTCCAACAAACTCTCCTGTGAGGCTGAGTGTCTCCCGGCACCTCAACCCCTACAGGTGTTTTCAATCATTGGTTTGAGGCTTTATTTCCCTGTGCTAGAGCCCGGGTTGTGTAGTCCATCCTGCTCCCCAGTTTTTCCTACTGGTTTATCTGCGCACGAATGTGGGACTGCCTAGTCTGCAGTACTGCCATGCTGGCCAGTGCAGCCTTGTGTGCTCTGCTCCACAATCTGCTGCCTCACTGGGCCCACCAACCGCTGTCTTGCCTGCCAGGGTCCTCTAGTCCCAGCCTTCCTGTGAGTCCTCTCTGCCTGGCTGCCTGTCTCCACCCCTCCTATTGGTCGGGATGAATATGTCTTCTTTAACTCCTTGGTTGTTGGACTTCCATACAGTTTGATTTTCTGTCAGTTCTGGTTATTTTTTGTTTTTAAATTGTTGTTGTCCTTCTTTTGGTTGTGCAAGGAAGCACAGTGTGTCTACTTATGCCTCCATCTTCCATTTCCTTTTAATATCATTGTAACCTTTGTAACACTAACAGTAGAATCAATTCAGGTTCTCATTGTACTGAATTTCTCCCTTTCTTCACTTCTTTTCTCTCTCACTTCCACTGTACCCTGACTACAAAAATATATTTATTATTTTATTATGTGTAATTCTTTGTATCTTTCTACTTAAGATAGATAATAACTATCCTAAAGTCAGATAATGATTCATTCACTTTCGTGCCTTCACAAATTTAATAAATAATTGATGGTTAAATAACACAACACTCATAAACTGACTCTCTTGTTCAGAAAGCTGTGACTTCTAAATTAAAAATCTCCCTAGTTTTCTTTTCTTCAAGTTGACACTTTTCAATTATTTCTTACGATTTTTATTCTATCTGATCCATTCTACATCCATATTTTATTAATGGATTCATGGGTTGTTGGATTATTACTTTTTTAATTTAAATGTTTTTACTTTATTATTGTCAAGTACAGTTATCTGCCTATTAAATAATTTCTTACTTCCCCAATATCTTGTTTGGTCTTCCCCACTGTGATTCCCAGAATTTTACTGAGCTTACTGATGCACTCTCTTTTGTAAGAAAAAAAAAAACAATGAAATTGTTTGCAATATATTTCAGTAAATTTATGGAGATGTTAACCATCCATGGCTTGAGTGTATGAGGAAGACACAATGTATAAACATAAATCAAAGGAGTTTATCTAAATCATGTTTTGCTAATCACTGACTTTCACAAGTAAATTCTTTACCCAGTATATAGATACAGATTGTTAAAAGTAATGATTGCCTAGAGTATGAATGTAAAAATATATATGTAAAAATAGAAGAAAATTTATTTATCTCAACAGTCAGATAAATACCCCCTACTATAAATATTCTTTATTTATAGTTTTGATGACAGATGACATCAGTATTGATGAACTGTGAAACTGGTTGAATTGTGATTGTCTTATTGTATGCCATGGATCTAAAAAAAAAATAGCAAAAATGTTATTTAAAAAGCTGATTTTATATCACATTATGGGAATAATATCGCATACTTTCATTAAGTTTTATCATTTAAACCTCTTTATGCATTCAGTGCTGTACCAAAGTTTCATATGCTTTAATTTTTCAACTCTATATTCTTATGTAATTAAGAATAAAATGAGAACATGAGTAGAATCAGGAATAAAAATTTCATCATTGTTGTGCTATTTCCATTCATATTTTATCGTTGTCAAATATGTTGGGAAATGTTTATAGGGTAGGAGCAAGTTTTGTAAATAATAATTTCAGTATATTTCCTCCATTTTATGAATAAATTTAACCTGAATTCTTTTCAGTGCTATAAAACAATTATTCTCCAGCTGATAACAGGATTGCTCCCAACCTATTATAACAAACTTCTCTGATGTGAATTAGTAAAATTGGGTTGGCATAGCCATCAAAGAGACATAACCTAGTGGAACTTGGTCAGCATCTGTCACTTTGTCTCACCATCACAGATTCCTTCTTTTAGCAACAGTATCCCACATTTTGGGCAAACTCTTCTCCTTTTTGCAATCATATTGTCCTCCTACAGTTTCCTACCACAATATTCTACTGACATATCAGGTTTGGACAGATGATCCAAGCCAATTATAAAACTTCATTTTCTGCATCACAAGAACTGAAACAAAGATGGTGATATAACATAAGCAGGACAATCTCAGTCCTGCCTTGGAATATTCTTTACTGAAGATGAGAGGGAGGCTCTTTTTGTTCCTCTGGATTGAGAGCTTGGAGTAGCCATGTCAACTACTTGTAGTAGGCTGAATGAATTCGACCAGCTCATCAGCAGAATGGGAGAAAAGATGGGGAGATAGGACTGCATACAAACATTATCATGAAACTCACTGAGCCAGTCGTAGAGATGTGGGGCCAGATCTACATCTTTCCACTTACATGGGCCACTATATTTCTTTAATAAAAGTAACTTTATCTTTATTTGTATTGTTTACACTACTATAGTTGCCCCCGTTTTCCCCCTGTGCCCACCTCCAGCCAGCCCTTGTCATCACTTCCCTGGGGCCATTGTCACACTGTTGTCTGTGTCTATGGGTCTTGCATGTATGTTCTTTGGTTAATTACTTCACCTTTTTTCATCTAGTCCCTCCCTCCCCACTGAGAGCTGCCAGTCCATTCCATGTGTCTACGTCTCTGTTTCTATTTTTTTTTGTTAGTTTTGGAGTTTATTATGCTAACTGAAATAAGGCAGTCAGTGAAAGATAAATACCCTATGATCTCACTTATATGTGGAATCTAATGAATAAGAAAATTAATTTACTTGACTTAACTATTTATAATGAGTTTTGTCATTTGTAATCAAAAGTGCTTTTACTAAAACAAAATCTATGTCTTGGGAAAAATGGCTGGGGGTTGGAATGGTAGGTAAGAGAGAATGGATTTTGTAGCTAATAAGATGATTGTCTTATTTGAAGTTGGAGTTTATTGACTCTGCAAGTATCTATTCAAAGAATTAAAGAAAACATTATCCTAATTATCCCAAATGAGAATCTGTTGATAATATGACTCAAATTTGATGTGATTTCAGTGATTCCACTTCTGGGAATATACCTGAAGGAACTCAAAACCTTAATTGGAAAGAATGCATGAATCCTTAAATCCTTGTGTTCATTGCAGCATTATTTTTTCTCCTTTATTTTTTTATTTTTGTTCAGTTTACTTTACACAAAAAACATACTATGCTGTAGTCTCCTTTTTCATATCTTTCAACACCAATTAGTACTACTTATTTATTCTTTGCATATTTCTTTTCCCTTACCAATAGATCTTGGTGGTACCCCTATTTTAGAATTGCGTCTAAATCTGCTTTTTTTCTTTCTGTTTTTCTCTTACTTTTTAAAAATTTTGAAGATTGTTTTTATTGTTATTCTATTACAGTTGTCCCAATTATTCCCACTTTACCTTCCTCTGCCCATCCACCCCCCACCACACACACATCACACTCCCACAGTCAATTCCCACACTGTTGTCCATGACAATAGTGGGGGAATTGCAACATTAGTGACAACAGCCAAGATTTGAACGCAGCCCAAGGGCCCATCAGTTTATGAGTGGATAAAAATTCTGTGGTACATTTACGCAATAGAATACTACTCAACCATAAAAATAATGAATTCTTACCCTTTTCATGGATGGATCTGGAGAGCATTATGCTAAGTATAATAAGCCAGTCAGAGAAAGACAAATGCCATATGATCGCACTCATATGTGGGATCTAGTGAAAAAAAAAAATAACAAAAACATAGAAACAGATTCATAGATACAGAGAATAGACTGATAGTTGTCAGAGGAGAGGGGGATTGTAGGTCTGGGTGAAAAAGTGAAGGGATTAAGCAAAACAAACAAACAAACAAACAAAAACCAAGAACGAAAAACCCAGACAGCAGCATGGTGATTACCTGATGGAAAGGGGTGTGGGGAGAAGTAGAAGAGATTAAATAGGAGAGATAAATGATGACAGAAGACAGAAGAAGACTTGGCTTCACCTAATACAATATACAGATGATGTAATGTAGAATTATGCACCTGAAACCTATGTAATTTTATTAACTAATTTACCCCTATACATTCAATAGGAAGATAAAAATTGATGCAATTCCAGGTACTCTCTCATGGTGGGCAACCCCAATGTGGTGTTGGTGCCTTAGGGACCTTATGTTAACATCATCATCAGAGAAAGCTTTGTGTGTATTTTAGGACCGTGACAGTTACAGTGTCTGTAGTGTATTTTAAGTCTATTACAAATCATATAAACATAACATAATGAAGAATTTTGAGAAATCTTCCTTTTGCATAACAAAACTATCTGGATAAGCCCTAGAAGTTGGGTAAGTGAAACATGGCCAATACAAACAGATCTGAGTATAGAGTAAATAGCACTGGAAGATATTCAAGTTTCAGTTTCTCTCCGAAGTAAAACATTTAGTTTTGATACTCTTTCAGTCCTCTATTACCATATCGATGCTGGAAACAAGCTTCCAAACAAGGTGTAAGTCGTAAATGTTAGTGATCTAAAACGGCAGAAATGTATCTGGTTCACTAGTCTGCTAAGTGGTTGGGTGTTTATTGTGTTCTCAGGTGTGTTAATTCCTGCCTCTGTGGACAGTCGTTTGTAGCTTGGGCGGTTTTGCTGATCAGTAGTTCTATCACGTGTTAGGGACTCTGGCTAAAATAACTTGGCTTTTTTTCTGCGTTGTTTCTTAATGTCTACAGACTAATCTGTGTTGCTTCTCAGTGGCCAACTTCTAATGGATAGAACAAATATACACATTATTTTCGCACCTTGACTTTGAATTGACACAGTATCCTTCTCTCTGAATTCTACTTGACAAAACAAGACCATCCTGGTCTTCAGAAAACAGAAAAAATGGACTTTACCTTTAATGGAAGAAGTTGCAAAGTGATATTGCAAAGAATATATAAATAGGGAAGTGGTATATCGGGGTTCATTGTTACAGCTCATCTACACATGTACTCTGGCAGTATGTGATTGCATTTTAATTTCTGAAATTTCTAAATGCATCATTATATGTACTTGCAAATAGCATAGGTATTATTGCCCAGAATTTATATTCAACTCTGGATTCCATTCCGCAATTTATAGGAAATAAATCCTGTCCATGTTACACTTACTGATTATTTCAAATTTAAGGAAACATGCTCTCTATATTCTAAGCAAAGATGTAATTTATTTTGTTTCTACAGAATTATATAGTAATTCATATGAATCAATTCTCATCATTTTCAGATGAAAATTTAAAAAAAAAACCTTGATGAAAATGTTGAATTGTCTGTATAAATTTAATTTTTAAAATAATTTCCCAGGCTAAGAAAAAAGTTTATTACAAAGGGAAATAAAAAAAAAACTATCATCAAAATATCAGTTGTTAATAAAATTGCAGAATAGTATTAATATACTACCTAGACAAAACAAGTATACCAAAGAATTCTATTACCAACCAATATAACGTTTTAGAATGAGAAAGTTAATATGGTCAAAAAAGGTCCTATATCAGTGATTGAATATAATTGAGAAAAATGTTAGAAATGTATAATAAACTAAGCTGTAACACAAACTTTGATTTTAGAAGATAATGAAGAGGACAGGAAACAGTATAAACAATAAACTTTAAAACATATATAGTTTAAAATGCAGAAATAATGTCTGGAAGTGTGTTGTATACATATAAAATATGGATGAAATACCATAAATAGTGAAAACAGAAAATCTTATAATCTGAAGTTGGGGAAACTAAAGTAGCTCAGATAAGGAGGGACATTGAGGGAAAATGAAAATGTCCTTCTTACAAACATGGCCATATCAAAGTCACTTTAGTCATTCTTTCTGGACATTTTACTAAGTCCCAATCATCATTCTCATGAAACCACGGGAAAAGTGGAAGAGTGCAGTGACTGAATCTACCTATCTTCATGAAGAAAACTTCATGTGATACTAGTTGAATCACAATGGGCAAGTCACTTAAGTTTTCTCATATGGAAAATGAAAAAATTATCTGATTTGACTCATAGGGTTGTTATGAGAATGAAATTTATTAGCAATATCCCAGGCCTAGTATATATTCCTTAGGTATTAGCTATTATTTATTAAATAATTTAATGATTCATCAGGACAATCTATATTGTCCTTATTTATGAGGTTAACATTACCCTACTACCAAAAGTAGGCAATGACACCACAAGAAGAGACAATTATAGGCCAATATCCATGATAGATACAGTGCAAACAATTTTATCAAAACATTAGCAAACTGAATTTAACAATGCATTAAAAGAACCATACACCATGATCAAGTGGGATTTATCCCAGGATTACAAAGTTGATTCAAGGTCCATAAATCAGTCAATGTGGTACACCACATTAACAAAATGAAAGCTACACATTACATGATCATCTCAATAGATGCAAAAAGACCTTCGATATAATTCAACATCCATTTATGATAAAAACCCTCAACAAAGTGGGCATAGAGGAAAAGTACATCAACATAATAAAGAATATATATGAGAATTTGTATGAGAAACACTCAGCTCATATCATACTCTGGTGTGAAACTCAAAGCCTTTCCTCTAGGTTTAGGAACAATGCAAGAATAAGATAAGAATGCCCACTTTTGTTACTTTTATTCAATATAGTGTCAGAAGTCCTAGCCACAGCATTAGGCAAGAGAAAAGAATTAAAATACATCTGTATTGGAATGAAGAAGTAAAGCTGTCACTGTTTTTTAGATGACATGACATTACATATATAAAATCCTAAAGACTTCACAAAAAAACTGTTAGAGTTGATCAACAAATTCAGTAGTGTTTCAGGTCACAAACTATCAGAAAGAGAAATTAAGAAAAAAACCACTTACAATTACATCAAAAAATAAAATACCTATGACTAAATTTAACCAAGAAAATGAAAGATCCCTATACCAAAATTATGAGATATTAACATAAATTGAAGACACAAACAAACTGAAGATATTCCATGTACTCTCACTGGAAGAATAAAAATGTCCATACTACCCAAATCAATCAACAGAGTCAATGCAATTCTATTAAAATTTTAATGAGGTGTTTCACAGAAACAGAACAAACATTCCCAAAATTTGCATGGAATTAAAAGGGATCCTAAATAGCCAAAGCAATCTTGAGAAAGAATAGAGCTGGGCATCACTGATTTCAAACTCTTGTCCAAAGCCATAGTAATTAAAACACTATGATAGTACCATAAAAACAGACACATAGATCAATGGAATAGAATGGAGAGCACAGGAATAAAAGTATGCACATATGGTCACCTAGTTTACAACAAAGAAGAAGCCAAGAATGTACAGTGGGGAAAGGACAGTCTTATCAACAAATGGTATTGAAAAAAATCCAGACAGCCACATGGAGAAAAGTGAAACTGAACCACTATCTTATACTGTACACAAAAATGAAATAAAAATGGAATAAAAACTGGAACATAAGTCCTAAAACTATAAAACTTCTGGAAGAAAACATGCAGTAAATTCTATGATGTGTCTTGACAATGATTTTTTGGTTATGACACCAAGTGTAAAAGCAAAAATAAACAAATGGAACAACATCAAACTAAAAAGCTTCTGCACAGCTGTAGGAACCATCAACAGTATAAACAGCCTACTAAGTGGGAAATAATATTTACAAATCATAGTCTGATAAGGGGCTAACATCTAAAACATATAAGAAACTAATGAAGCTCAATGAGGTTTTCTAGTTTTTTATAGTACCTCTATACCCTTTCCAAGCATGGATATACTATTTTACATTCCCATCAATAGTGCACAAGGATTCTAATTTCTCAACACCCTTGTCAACATGTGTTGTTTTGATATTTTTGATAATAGCCACCCTAAGAGGTGTGACATGATATCTAATTTTCATTTGCATTTCCCTAATAATTAATGATGTTGAGTATTTTTATAAATACTCGATCATTTGCATGTCTTCTGTGGAGACATCTATTCAAGTCTTTGTTATTTGGGTTTTTTTGTTTTGTTTTGTTGCAGTGGAGTTGTAGGAGTTCCTGATATATCTTGAACATTAACCCATTATCAGATATATGGACTGCAAATATTTTCTCCTTTTTTTAAGGTTCCCCTTTTAAGTTGTTGTTTCCTTTTCTGCTTACACATTGAAATACAAAACATTGCTGAAATAATTGAAGATAGTGTAAGTGGAAAGACATCCTGTGTTTATGGCTTAATAGCGTTAAAATGCCAATTTTACCCATGGCAATCTACAGATTCTACATCATCCCTATCAATACCTCAATAGAATTTTAAAGACATAGAAAAAACAACCCTAAAATTCACATTGAACCACAAAGGACCCCAAATAGCCAAAGAAAATTTGACAAAGAACAAAACTGTAGGCCTTATACTTTCTGACTTTAAAACATATTACAAAGCTACAGTAATAAAAAGTATGGTACTAGCATAAAGACAGACATAACAACCAATGGAACAGAATAGGGAGCCCTGAAATAAATCAGGAACATCTGGTCAAGGATGCCCAGAATAAACAGTGGGAAAGGATAGTCTTTAACAAATGCACTGGGAAAACTAGACAATCACATTCCAAAGAGTGCAATAAAAACCTTACCTTATATCTTACAAAAAAATTGAACTCAAAATGGATTAAAGCCATACATAAGATGTGAAACCATAAAACTTCTAGAAGAAAAACAAGAGGAAATTTTAATACATTGCTTGTGGCAATAACTTCTTGGATTTGACACCAACACACCTAAATCATGGCAACAAAAAAACATTTAGCACTTTAAAGATGTTTTATTTTTGTCTGACTTACACAGTTTCTGGGGAAAATTACTTTTTTTCTTTATGTTTCTCTAGGTTGTTTTTAATATTTCATTTTTAACATTGGTTTTGAACAATTTGAATTTGATGTTTTGGCTGTTTTCTGTGTATCTATTACGCTTCATGGTTACTGAATATTTTTATTAAGTCACTATATTTTATATCAAATTGGAAAACTTTGACCCATTATTTCTTCAAATAACTTTTTAGGTCCTTCCTCGTGCTTCTCTCCTGGGACTCCAATTACCTGCATATTAAACTTCTTAATTTTCTTGCCACAGGTCCACTGAGATGTTAATTATGTTTCAATGATTTTCTCTCTTTGTTTCACTTTGCATAATTTCCTATTGCTATGACTTCAAGCTCATTGATTATTTTTCCTGTTGTATCCAATATGCTGTTAATCCCATTCAGCAGATTTTGTTAAATTTCAGACACATTTTCTCTAAAAGTTTCATTTGTTTTTATAAAAATATCATTTCATATACTTCAATGATATTTAAATCTTTGAGCATATTTATAATATTTATAAAAAATCTTTGAAAGGTTTTTCTGCTGATCCCAACATCTCTGCCATGCCTGGTCCATTTCAATTAATGCATTTTTTCTTCTGGTTATGGTTATAATTTGCTACTTCTTCATTTGTCACATAATTTCTTTTGAATGAAAGGCACTGTAAATGATATATTGTTGAGTGTTTGGATTTTGATGTCTGCTATTATAGAGCTGAAGTCTGTATTTATAAGGCTTTTATATTTCTTGCAGATCGAAATGATCCTTTCAAGATTTATTATTAAGCCCGGTTGTAGTGGCATTAAGCAGTATTTACTCTAGAGCTGAAAAGCCCTTTTAAAAGGGCAATCTTTTGGGGATCTCTACTAATAGCTCTAATTGATCAGCAAGGTCTCACTACTTTGGCTAGATGAAAATCTAATATTTTCCTGCTCTGTGTGAGCTATGAAAATGTTTCACTCTGTTTCCACCTCTCTGTATATCTGTATGTATCCACTTAAGAGGACCCTTACACGGCTTTCTGAAGCTTTTTCTTTATGTACTTCCGTATTCTACACTACATTTTGTCTGCAAATCCTATTCCCATCCACTTCCCAGACCCTAGTCTCTGTAAACATGACAGCTATACTCTGCTTGGGGTTTCTTTCCCTCTAGCGTGGTCAGAGAAATGCTTCCAGGCAGAAAGCCAGAGTGACTGCAGAGGTCACAGTCTTTGTCTTCCTTCTTCCAGGGAACATAGTCCTGTCCTGCTCTTGTTCACGCCTAAAAATCTTTCTGGTTTTCTAGTTATTGATGGCACAGAGGGTGGTTTCATGATGATGACTCCGTCACGGCTGGAACGTGAAGGCTGAGCATTTAACTTCAATGTGGCATGATAAGACTAGGTTGGCTTTAGTTTCATAAATTTCATAAAGGTGAAAAGTATGTTTTTTATCCTTTTTGTTCTCACTGGCTAATATTATGCCTGACGTGTAGTTGGCCTTCAGTATATGTTTGTAGATGGAATTAATTTAAAAAATACAGACTATTAAAAGAAAAAAGCTAAAGCTTTTTTTTTTTAACCAGAAGAACAGCTACTGCTACAAAGAATTAGTTAACACAAAGGTTGAATTTTGTGTATTATTTCGCCTATTATTTATGGAAATTTTTTATGAGAGTGATGTCTTCAAATATGTAGATAGCCCCAAATCAGGCATAGATGATATGCTTTTACACTGGACTAGAGAGGTCAAAATTTCTCTTTCTGCATTAACATGTGAAGAAACTCAATGCTCTTGCTAAAAGTTATTAACCATCCAAAGACATTTAAACTATCAATCTAAATGTATGTGAGTCTTGGAGCCTTGATGAAAGTCTTTAATTCTCCCAGCCATCATTAAAGATTTAAACTTGCCCAATTTATCTAAAGAGAGTATAAATGACTCAAATGCTCTCATTTCAACATTCCAAACATGGTTATTATTAGTCCAGAGTTGTCCCAGATGAAATTGGCATGTTCTTATGTTTCAATCTGTAGGTCACTGAAGTTATCAGTCTTCCTTAGTAGACTGGTCCTATTCTAGACATTAATACTATTTTACTAAGTTTTACAGTTTAACCCTAAGGAACCTGGCAAACTCACATTAGAATCAGCTTATCTGACTTCTGGGAACAATTCAACATTTGGCCATCATTATAAGAACCATTGCTAATTTTTGCTCTAATTAACTTTTAACTTCCCAAACCCATAATGATGGCCTGTTTTGTTCTTTTTGAATCTTTACTCATTGCTTGCTCTTAAGGATCATTTGGCTGAAACATATTAAGAAGCTAAAAAAATTTAATATTAGATAAATTGATAATAAAAATATTCTGTTAAGAAACCATTCTAAAAGAAATTATTCTAAGAAAAGCAAAAGAAAATCCATGAACCTCAACAAATAAATATTCTATAAAGAAAATTTGTTAATTCAAGGATTTCTATCTACCAGTCAGTTACCATTATGAATTCAGTTCTCATAGGGACACAACGTTTACAGCACTAAAGACATTCCATTTTAAGACATATGGTTTCAAGCTTTGATGTAAATCTAAAGGTGGGGTATTCAATTTGAATAGAAAAAGAACACAGATGTTTAAATTAGCCCCAAATTCAAACCTGCTCTTTGAAATAAATTTACCATCTCTACAGTGTCTTTTACTTTATATTGTCCTTGGATTTTTGCATATTCTCATAGAGTCACAGGACTTTGAACCTGAGAGGATCTATAGAAGTTATGCAGTGCACATGTTCCTTTTCAGGGCCTCTTTGCAGAGATCGTAATTCAGTTGTTATGAAATGGTCTTGATAATTTGCATTTTATAAAGAATGACTCTGACCCTGACCAGTGTGGCTCAGTTGTTTGGTGCCATCTTGCAAAGTGAAAGGTTAGTGGTTGGACTTCTGGTCAGGGCACATGACTAGGTTGCAAGTTTGAATACCTACAAGAGGCAACTGACCAATGTTTCCAACCTTATCTGCCATTATTTTCTGTCTCAGGAAATTGCATTACCAATACACAGAGGTAAGCAAGAAGTGATCTGAGAGTGAAGCCTGAGAGTGATGGATACTCTCTCTCATTCACCTAGGCACCTACCAATTAGCAAATATTGTGTGTATTACTAAATTTATAAAGGAGGCTGATAGACATAGGTAGGTCTAATGCCTTACTAGCCTATGTAAGTAATTGAAAACTTAAGCTTAAAAATTCCTCAAAGTTAAGAAATCAAAGCATAAAGCCAATCAGTCCAATGCTGAGTTTATTTTTTCATAACCTAGTTCTAAAACTTCCCTTTGTCCCATATTTGAAAAATAACTCTGGTATAATAAATCAGTGTTGGCCCAGGACAAATTCCTTGTTCTTGCTCACTTTTGTACAAGTCTTTGAAGCTCATTTCTGTTTTCTAGAGTGAATGCTTCCTGATCCATGGATCACCAGGTAAAGCCAATTACATCTGATTTACATGTCTGTGAAATTTCCAACCCACCTCAGTCCATGTTAAGATCCAGTTGATGACAACAAATGATTTTGATATATGTGTTCAGTCTTGCCGATGTCCAATCCATTCTTCACAAAGTTGAAGACAAACTTTCTGAAAATGCAAATCTGATCATGTCAGATACTCCAGTGGTTTCTCACTGTCTTTGAGATGTATTCTAAAAATATCAGCATAATTTATGTGGCCCTACTTAATACATGCCTACATTCAATCTCCATATTATGCAATTCTTGTGTTTGCTCTCTATGTTTGAGTGATACTGGGACCACATCTTGATCATCAAATGGGATGTAAGTAGAATCATTATTGTATTTGAGAAATAAAGTAAATTTCCTTTTTTAAAACATTACTTGAAGTCCAACATAATTTCACTTGCCATTATTTCCTCTTCATTATACTTAATGCTATCTGTAAGTTTCCTTTGTTCTTGAATTTATTCTTTTTGTCATATAAAAAGATACTCTAATTTTTGGTTTTACTTAGTTTTGATACTATTAGCACACTTCAATAAATTATTTTTAAAAGAATGTTCTAAAATAGGATTTATTAATTTCATACACAGTCTTAAGAAAATCTAGTATATTGAGGTTGGGAGGAGGGAGTGAGTGGGGCAAGGGGAGAGTGGTGGGGGGAAATGGAGACAAGTATACTTGAACAACAAGAAAAATAAAAATAAACAGAAAAAAGAAAAAGAAAGAAAATCTAGAGTATAATTTTCCTTTATTGTCTTAGTCTGTTATAATCTTTTCAAATACTATTAGCTTAGTTCTTTATGATTACATGCAATAGTATAACTTATCATTCAGTAAACATTTGTCAATATACTGTTGAAACTTCAAATGTAAATAATGTTTCCTGAGGGTATATAAGATGTGAGAGAATAACACATATATTTTTTAATATCACCCTCTGGAACAGGAATCAGTGTGATACCTAAGCTTTACCGTGTTCCCAGCACTCTGACACACCATTTACCTCATTTATCCCACTTGTTTCTTGTATCTAGACAGCAATCTCATTCACTGTGTGAGCACATTAAAGGTGTCTGTCATATGGTAAGTACTCAGTATATTTAATTGTTACCCTTTGTATTTTGTTCTTTTATTCTTTTTGAGAGATGAGGAACAACTGAGATACATAGGACAGACTTTTAGGCCTGTGGTCCAGCCATAATTAAATCCCGTGTCCTCCAACTCCATTCACAATCTTCTTTCCACAAGACTTTTAACAGGGAAATACAAGAATTAAATAAAAACTGACATTTGCTTTTATTTTAGGTAGTCAGCCAAAGCTTCTGGAAGCGTTCCTTCCTCCAGATGTCATCATCAACACAGGGCCCTGACAATGTAGGAGAGGACAAGTATTCTAGTGAGGCCAGTGGAAGGTTTGCCCTGACAGTGTCTATAGGAGTTCTAGAAATGTGTACATGACCTAAATGGACACATGACAGTCGGAGCCCTTTTTGTGCATGCACTGTGGGTTATCAGGAATAGGCTTCTCTCTCCTTCTGTGATTGGGCACTGTGTAGATCTTGTGACTCTGGAGATCCTGGGAGATTTTTCTGTAGAAACCTGGTAGCTTATTTGAGAGTAAAGCCAAGATAAAAATAAAGTTGTTTGAAGAGAAAGAAAGGCATAATCCTGATGACAAGTTTGGAATATCTCACACTTTCCAGATTGAAATAAAAATCATTGCTATGAGGGGGAAAGGAAGTATTTCACTTAACCCTGTTCCTTTAATAGAAGTTCTGAAATAAAACAGCCTCTCAAATTAAAAATGAAATTAGAACATATTCTTTTGGCTATATTTCTGAAATAATCATTAAGTTCTCAGTTTATTCATTTGTTTTTGCCTGCTTTCTTATTTCTATCCTGTATCCTTCCCTGCATCTATCTGTTGTTCCCTTCTTCCCTTCTTCCCTCTTTTCCTTCCTTTCTTCCCCTCTTCCTTTATTTTACCTCTGATGATCTGATAATAGAGATAAATGAAACATCGACATTGGGAAATCCTAACAAACAAATAATTTTTAAAAAGGAGCTGGGTGATTGTATATATGATATGCTTGAACATTTCTGAAAACAGTGAATACAGTGAGATTGGCTAGTTATTTCTATGCCACTGAACAGAGAGGTAAAATGATAGAGTAGATTCAGGAATTCAAATTCCCACTTTAAGGGCGAATGACCTGAAAGCTTGTGCGTGAACTCTACAGGAGATCTTGCAATATTGTTGAAGTAGTTTTGACTCCATGAGAAAAAAAAATAACTTATGGATGAAACTCACATTGTAGGAGAGAGGTGAGAATTTTTCCAAATAAATAGCATTGTAACCCAAATAACATATAGATCAAAATTTATCAGAAGTCCATCCTACCATTTGATTTTTAGTCATATGAATTAGTCAATTATCTTATATTTAAAGTAAATTTGGGTGGATTTCTGTATCTTGTAACCCCATGTCCAAACTGATACAAACATTGTAGTGTTTCCTGAAATTGGAGAAAGCACAGAACCCAGGTGGCTGAGAAGGTAAATCTTCGATGTATATAATGGAGAGTAAAAACCACCATTCCCCAAAGTTCCAGCAGAGACCTCTTGAAAATGATCTCTTGATTTAGTCTAAATTGGATCAAAAGACGACCTCCAGAGCAGTCACTAATGATGGATTATGGGATTATACTTTTCTTAACCTGGTTAAATTCACGGAATAGCCTGGATTATAATCCTGAAACTAATCATTATTTGACTATTACTAATAGTCATTATCTGGCTATTACATTACTTGACTTTACTAATAGGAAAAAGTGTTGCAATAATGTATATAATTCACCCACAGTAATATGACAGAGCTAGAATCCTGATCTTGTATTTTTTAAATCTATTTTAATTGAAAACAAGACACAACATATATTTGCTCAATTAAGAAAGTTTAATTTTATATTTCCCTTTACTTTAAAATCAATACTTATCATTGACTATAAATCTGTTTACATTGGACATCATTTGCCTCTGTGGATTGGGCTAGGCTCTCACGTGTGGATTTATTGCCTGGGCGTTTGTCCCTCAGCTCAGCTCTTTTATGTGCTTATTGTATTGTGCATTTACATGTTTGGATGCCTTTTTCCAATGGCCTTCAGAAATCGTGCACTATTCCTACCGCTCACAATCCAACTCCCTTTTTGTCTCTTGGAGAGAAATTGGCTCAAGCTTTCTGCCTTCTGTGAATGTGCTGCTGGTCCTGGCACCTATAATAAAGCACATTATGAAGCATTGTCCTTCAAAGAAAAAAAATGGATCTAGACTGGAAACAACCACCAAGTGAGAAAAAATTGTTATTATTTTTTTAACAACCAAAGGGAAGCAATTATTTGTTTGTTTTATTAATAGTGTCATCACAATAGCAGCAGCGGGGATTTTTCTCTAAATATGTGGGGTTATTAAAAGTGGACAAAAGATGTACCCTGCCATAAAACACTGATTTTCTGAATCCTACTGGGAGAACCATTTAACTCCACCCTTGGCTGTAAACTGCAAGTCTAAGAATCAGTCTTACCTTGGTACTGCTGCCCAGCTTGTTTCCCAGGTAGCTGGTTAGGCATCAAATCTCACTAGGCAATTAGAATAAAAACTGGGGAGAACAAGCATATGAAAAAGTCCCTATGCCACATATCAACTTCTCGGGTCTTGAAGGGTGTGAAGTTAATGGAAGGGTTACAAATGCATAAGAAAAAGGATCGAAAACAAAAATTTTTCAACCCTCAATCAGAGAGAAAGAAGAACTAAGGGGAAATGATGTAAGGGAGAGACCAAAGGGGATGTACTTTTTTCGATAACAAATAAGCACTGTTTAGAAATGGCAATGTTTTCCAAATAATTAAAAATGAGCTAGCAAACTGTTGGTGGGAGTGCAGACTGGTGCAGCCACTGTGGTAAACAGTATGGAATTTCCTCAAAAAGCTAAAAATGGAATTGCTTTGGGACCCAGCAATTCCACTGCTGGGATTGTACCCTAAGAATCCTGAAACATCAATTCAAAAGAACCTATGCACCCCAATGTTCATAGCAGCACAATTTATAATAGCCAAGTGCTAGAACTAACCTAAGTGTCCATCAGTAAATGAGTGGATCAAAAAACTGTGGTACATTTACACAATGGAATACTATGCAACAGAAAGAAAGAAGAAACCCTTACCTTTCATGACAGCATGGATGGAACTGGAGAGTATTATGCTAAGTGAAATAAGCCAGGCAGTGAAGGACAAATACCATATGATCTCACCTATAAGAGGAATCTAATGAACAAAACATACAAATGAGTGAAATAGAACCACAGCTATGGAGATAAAGAACAAACTGACAGTAACCAGAGGAGAGGGTAATAACAGGGGAAAGAAGGGGAAGGGTGATCAAGGCGCATGTATAAAGGACCCATAGACAATCACAAGAGCTCAGGGAAGGGTAAAGATTGAAGGTGGGTGTGGGGGTGGGTGGGGCAGGAGAGTAATGGGGGAAAATAGGGACAACCATAATTGAACAATAAAAAAACAAATAATCATGGATTTGTATTGTCTCTTCAGAAAGTTAAAAATATGTAAAATTCTAGCTACATGACACCTGGACAGTGAACCCTCGACTATTTCAGAAGGCCACACCATAGTAGGTAAAAGGTTGCTATCGGTGAGTGACATTCGACATCACAACCATGTATGCCCAAACAAATACGTTCATGGAAAATAAAAAGCGGGATGAACCATTATTTTTATGTAAACAAAATGTCTTCCTTAACTATGTAATTTAACTCTCACATATTAGCATACACCCATTCTCATTTGGAGCTAATCTTCTCTTAGGATGATAAACATAGAAAATTTGTAACCTAAGTATATATACCCTGTTGAATTTGGGGGACACAACAGAATCTAAACATCCTAATGAACTCTAGGAATTAATTTCACCTAAGATGTTTGTTCTGTTCCCCCAGGTACTTGATAACGTCAACATTACATAAAATGTCAGAGGACACTGTAGATAATAAAATGAGTTAGAATTAATAAATAACAAATGAAGGAATCTGCCTTATTTCCAAGGCCACTAATTGTGTCTTACCCAGTTCCATGGCATCCCAAAGGAAGGCCTGATCTGTTCTCAAAATCTCCTCAAATTCAACGAAGAGCATAAAACCATTTCCTTTTTCCTTATTCACATCTAGACCTGATGCTTTTTATTTCCATTCTCCATAAATTGACACTCTCCAAGGAGTCTGACTTTTTTTCCTAAGACACACTTTATAATCTTCTAAACAGTTAGTAATTTACTGAATCAGATTAATAGTCAGCTATGAAGAGTGAATATTGCCATAAAGTGTCTCTCCCTTCTCTCCTGAATTGATATGTTTCTGTTCTTTTCACTCTTTTAAATAAGTGCTTTTAATGTGCTATTGATTATTTTCTAATTTTTATGTGAAATGTGACAGTAATATATGAAAACACAGATCACAGAAATGGCATGATCTGGAGACCCTGCAGAAAGAGGTATTGAGTCCCTATGCAACCAGAGCCAGAGCCTCCATGCTGGAGGAGAAGATAATGCTTGGGCACATGCATCTGTGGCTTGTGTTCAACATGTGGCAGTGCCTCCCACCTCTCCGTCTAAACACACTGCTCCAGCTATGCTGTGATGTATTTCCTTTAGGCTCTGCAAAGCTACGGGGAGAGGAGGAAGCATCTGAAAACAGGAACAAACAGTGTGACCTATGGAAGACAAAGCAGTATTTCTTGGGGCTATAATATTGTAAAGTTACCATTATGAAATACATGAATTTGCTAAGTTAGCCCAAGATTTGTTCAACCTCAGTAAAGGAAACAAATTGTCTGACAACAAGGAATCCTGGTGTCGTTTTCACCAGACCCCATTGAATGAGATCTCTGTGAGGAAGGTTTGATATAGGCAAGTAGAATTGTTCTTAAATTGGGTTTTGCCAGATGAAATGTAACATAATGAAAACAATTCTTTAAATCTTTGAAAGTCAGCTGCCCAGCCTGTTAGCTGTTGGGGAAAACACTAACATCATCTAGTTACAGTTTTTCTATCTAGTGATTTGGCTGAATGAAAGCCTCTAAAACAGTTTGAATACTCAATTCAACCCTAGTCTTGTAAAATATAAGCCAGGAGCCAAAGAGCCCACATAAATCCTCGTCTGCCCTGAATATGAGAGTCTTTCTGAGTAACAATACAGAACGGTTGGTAATTGACTGTGACAATAGGTGTGGGGAGCCTCTTCGCAGGCATGAGCTCAGTCACCACAGTGTTCTGTGTGCCACACTGTGCCTGGGGCTTGTTCTTTATCACTGGCACTAGGTGGCTGCTAAAATGACACGATTTGTAGTAGCAAATTTACACTTTAATATAAAGGAAAACACAGCCTTAAAAGATGCTCTGAATGGAAAAAAAAAACATGTTTTGGGGGAAAGAGTAATGGTCAATTGCCAGACTCCACAGAACAATTACGCTTCACTGTTGCAATAGACATAGCCGGAGGCTGTTTAGCTGTCCTTATGCATCTTCCAGCTTTGATCTCCCCATCTTTTATTTATAATCATATCTACCTATGGCCCAATATACTTGAAGTCACTTAATGAATTGCCTATTAATGTGAAATGAATAGTCTGGTGGGAATTGGTTGTATTCATATGTACATATCCATGTATATGTATTGATGTTTGTATATTAAGGCCTTTTAACTAAAATGAGATTTCACCAACCCTACAGGGAAGGAATTTCAATATAAATATAATTGCACTGGAAAGGATTTTGTAAAATATTTAAGTACAGTAACTTTGAGAAAGTTTTAAGCCACTTTCAACAACCACCACTCAATAATTAAATCAACACGATACTTAAACAACTAACAAATAATTTTAGAGAATGTTCATGTTCAAGAGTCTTTGCTAGATGTGACAATAGTACACAGACATGCTAAGATCACTGGTCATAGCTCCCATCACTCTGCAACTCTATCATTTTAATTAATAACTGGATGTCATTATGTTTTTGACACCATAAATTTCTGTTGTTGAAAGGAAGCTTAAAGACCAGTTCATTTAAAAAAACAAACCTGAAGTTAGAGATTAATAAAAACTGGAATTAAATAATTTGGGTTATTTGTTTAGGGTCACACAAACATTATGGAAGTGGTCCACCATATGTACATTTAACTTAACTTGGTTACCAGTGACCAACAAGTAAACTTCAAGATGGCTTTCATCTTTTGCTGGAAAATTACACATTTCTTGTTTCCCAGACCATATCACCAAGTGGGATGACTCAACTTCTAAAATGCTTGAATGCAACAGGGTACTCTTTAATATTTATTATTCAATCCTTTAGTGGAGTATTTGTAAATAAAATTTCATTCAAGAGTGGACCCTCACTTTCATATAATAATAAGTATTAATTTTAATGTTCTTGTTATTATTGGTGAACTGCAGATAATACAGGTCTTTTTTCACATAATTTGTATTTTTTGTGTATATATATCATATATTGGATATATATCATATATTGTATGCATCACACATATCAATATCATATATATAGTATATTCATATATATAATGTATATACACATGATCTGTGTATGTGTGCACATTTTACCTTCACACATGATAAAGGCAAAATCAAACCTCATGTAAGACTTTCAAGCTTGACCATCCTCAAATCCATATTTCAAAAAAATCATTGGAAGTGTATTCCTTGAAAAAAAATTTAGTGTATAACATCGTGTCATTAATCCCTATGATTTTAAAGTGAAAAATGTGTATAATAAACTAGTTGAATAAATCCAGTTTTTTAGTTAGTTGAGCAAAAGATGTATTTTAATACTAGATAATATGAAGCTCTTCTGGACTGGCATAAGCACAAAAGTGAAAAAAACCCACAGGAGGTGATAGTGTATTCACAAATCATCTATCTGGTAAGGTCCTCATGATTATCATGTAAAATGTAATTTTATGACAGCAAAGGCTGATGTCAGGACATGTTTCATTGCAGGTAGTTAGTGAAATACCTCAGACACATGAAGGTGGTAATTTGGGTAACACTAATCCCAGTTCTTACTATTCTGCGAAAACTGCTACAACTTTCAGGAAGGACCTACAAGCATGGATTCTACTGCATTGTCGTAGGCAGCTTCAACAGTGCATAGTTCTAAAGTATTCTAACCCACCTGGGCCAAACATCTTCAGTGGAATAGAAATTCCTACTGCCACTGAGTCGGGGCTGATTTGACTATAAGAAACAAATACGCACAGTGTAGAAAATTCAAGTTTATTCTCCTATTCCTAATTTGTGTCTCATTCAAAGCAACTATTTCCTTCCATTTTATTGGAATTAAGAGTTTTTGCATTAGGCAAAAACAGGATACATCAGTTCTCTCAACTATGAGAACACTGACCAAGGGCCCCCAATCTGAAAGCGTCTTTGAAAAGAAAGAAAGAAGTTTGCGAAGCCTCAGCTTTCACCCTCTCAAGCATCCCCTTCATCACAGGGCTAATCTAAAGCTCTCTGCTGTTTCCCACCCTCATGTGTATCTCTTGTCAGCAAGATCTGCAAATTACCCTCTAACCATTCAATTCACATCTTGTAGTGTTTAATGTCTGTCTTTTTTTTTTTTTTTTTTGGTCTTTTCTGTACATTGGTTCCTGCCAAATGCTTTCTTTGAAGGGAGAACAAAATAAATTCTGGCCACTAAGAAAGGCCAGACCTAATTCCATCTTCGAAATGTTAAAGTGATGAAATAGCATTTTACTTCTTTTGGGTCATAGTTATGGAAGGGAGTGGAAAGTTTTCCAGTTCACATAAACAGTTCCTTCAACTGCACAGGGAAGGAAGCCTACGTAACCACATTGGGTCTGGCACTCTTGGAGCAGAGTTTCACCTTCCAAAGTTCTAGCCGGGAGCCCAATAAAAAGTGTGTCATGTAGTTTTTTTTTTTTAATTTTTAATTCTTAGCAACCCTTAAACTCAAGTAAAAAAAATTAAAACACCTTTGATGTCTTCTTCCATCCACTATCACCCTGAACAAATACTATTTTGATGAGCAGAGCCAATGAATTATAAACAGATGGATTAAATTTCCTATAAATTACTCATGAGTTTTAAAACTTAGCAGTATGCTGTTTCCTCCTATTTTGCATCTGAAAGTAGAGAAAGGTGTGGCTGCAAATTATGAGCTAATATTGAATGTTTCCCTGGTATTATCACCCTTTAGTGAACATACCAAGAGAACTAAAGTCACTTTTCTTATTTTGATTGGAGATAAAATTGTACTACCTTTTTTTTCTTCTAAAAAAAGCTGCTAGAAAACCCTGTATGACTGGTACAGTGTGTTGAATCTGAATACAGATGTTCAAAATGTGCACATCTAAGAAGGCATCATTAGCTGTTTTCAAGTAATTGTATGCCTGGGGGACAAGGAAGTAGGGGAGGAAAGAGAAAAGGAAGAAAGAATAGAAGAAAGGAAAGAAGGAAGGAGTGAAGGGAGGGAGGGAGAGAGAGGAAAAGGATAAGAAAAGAAAGAAGGGAACAAAATCTATAATAAGAATACCTTTATTATAATCCAAGAGTAAATATTTTCCATGTTGTGCTGCTATTAACTTGTTAGACTGACATTTCAAACCCAGGTAGCATTGTGACACCCTTTTATCTTTCGTCTGTCACTCAAGTGTCAGTCTTCTCTCAGATGATGATAAAAGAGTGCAAATGCTCTATCTATGGAAGAGAGAGAGGGAGGCAAGGAGGGAGGGAGTGCGCGTGTGTGAGAGAGAGAGAATTGGGATCACAGGAATGAAAATGAATGGCGAAAGAAAAGGGGGGAGGAGGGAAGGAGGGAGTAAATGTAACGAGAGTGACAAATTAGCCACTGGAGGAGTCAAAGTGAGAAAGGACAGCTGTGTGACACAGAAGTGCACAGGCATTGCTATCTCATTAGGCTTTATGAGCTGCAAGGAAATGGGGCGTGATAGAAAGGCATGGCTCCATGGAAGAGAGGTTGTCCTTCACTGTTATTTGGAGAGGTTGAGTTTCAGTGCCTCAACCTTCACTTCTTCTCTCCCCTTTCTGCCCCCGACCCAGAGATGTTACTTAGGCTTAATCTGCATACTTCTGGAAACAATATCTTTTATGTTCTTTGTGGATAAGGCCAATAAAGCCATATGGAGAAAGAAGGAAGAAAACCTTTGCAGATTCCATCACTACTCTCTTGATTGAAATACCCTTGACCCCAAAAATAGCTGATGGAGCATTACTAATATTCCCAGTATCAGAGGAGCAATGGAAAATCAGCATTTTTTTTTAAATGAGAAATGAGCAAATTGAGAAAGCAGCTATCACTCTGGTGATTAAAGAAGCAATAAAAGCCCTCTCTGCTCCAACATGTTTCCTCACATTTTTATGCTACTCACTGGGAAGTCCCAGATTACTTTTTCCTTAAATTTCTTCTTTTTAAGTAATGGATGTTTAGCTTGAATTCCTTGGATATTTTCAGGACATTTACAGCATTTTTACTCAAGAGAAAGTTAAACTGCATTGCACATAGAAGAAAGAATATGGGGTGAGGGGAGTGGTGTTAGGTGGCAGAGAATGAATACTTGTGTTTGCTTCTGTAAAGAAAATTTGGTAGAGGAATGATTCAACTAATCGTCTGTTACTCCAGTTGACAAAAGTAGACTCTAAGATGAGAAGTTTAAGGAGGTCCCAGCAGGCTCAACAGGGAGTTGTTCACTAATGAAGCAGGCAACTTCTGATTTCAGTGAAGTAAAACAGGCTGAACTCTACCAACATCAGCAATATTGTGTCAAGGTTTTTGTATTTGGTAGGGATACTTACTACCCCCAGAGATCCCTTCTAATATTCCTTTTATTCTCATCGATTGCAATTTACTCAAGGAAATCACTTTCCAATATGAACTTTGCCTTAGTGGAATGGGGTACAGGGTGAAAGATGCCCAGTAAAGTAGGAGAAAACCCCCACAGCCCATAGTTTGGGGGACAAGGAGGAACAGATGGTAGGATTAAGATACTTTACATTACAATGACAATTTAGAAGCTAGTTTAATAGCTGTGGTAATAGTTGTGCTACCACCTTAGGGCAAGGTGGATGCAACTTTCTGACTGTATACTGACTCCTGGCTTAGCCAGGGAAGGCAGTGCCTCCTGGATCACTGGGTCATGCTTACCTTGATTGGGGATGGCAGCTGAAAGAATGTAAACTGTACAGAAAACTGGCAAATGTACCTCATTGTGGGAGAAGTCAGAGATGAGGTCACATAGGAGGTCAGGGTTTAAAACTAAAGACAGGCAGCCATGCAGGGGGGAGGGAGGAGTGAGGGAGAAGAGCCATGCTGGGGTAGTGAGATAGAGTTACCATGAGGTTGGGAAAGGGTGTAGCCAGTGGGGAGCCATGAGGAAGGAGAGCAATGATGTAGCTGCTGCGAGAAGGGAGAAGTTAAGTATGCAGTGTGTAGTCAGGATCCCACCGTGAGATCTGTTGTAGTAAGGAAGGAGACAGAGCACTGCTCTGATCATTCCTGCTCTGGCCACTGTGAAGCCATCAAGGACACTTCCCCACAAGACGCTGACCTGCTGCCTCACAGACCCAGATGCTCTCTGGACTCTTGGGACTTGTGCCTTTCCTAGACTTCATCATGATCCAGTACAACATGGCACATGCTTTCCTGGACTATTACACAGAAGCTGATGACAACATTCAAGGAGAGAACTGCTGTGAGAGGATGGAGACTCTGGTACTTTCCAGAGGGACTGGAGAGCTATTTGCACAGCTGGCTTAAATTCAGATAAAGAAACAGGGAACTTCTGGCTTTGGGACTTTTGGCTTATAGTCTTTTGGGGAGCAAGGAAAGTGCTGGGTCTCAGGGAAGAATGTGGTTCTGAGCTGGATCACCCCCAGCTCCTCTAAGACTGGAATTTTGTAAATGAAAACCTGTTTCATCCAGCATTAACTGTTGGGTCATTCACTAAGGCGCCACATAGATGGGCCCCTGTTTGCTTGGTTACATTAACACAAACTTTCCAAAGGTCTCTAGCTCTGGAAGAAAAATTCTATTTAGATGCCATCTTAACACCTTATTACTTAAGCCACCTGACCTGGGACTAAGCTGTTCTGCTAACATACAAGTACATAAAATGGCTCCATCGCCTCAACATCACTGGAAGCCATTCTGAAGGAAAACACCCATGACTTCAACCATAGTTTCGAGGATGATGTTCCCATCCAAGCCACTGGCTCATACTCTTTCTAAACAGAGAAATTTTAATACTGGAGTCAGCCAAACAAAATCCTGCCTCCCACTGTCATTCTATATTCTATAGAATTTCAAATTTCACATTTAGACTTGTACAAAAATATTATTTGCGAAATATATGAAGTGAAAACACTTTAGTAGAAACAGATAACTTTTAGCAGCCAATGTTTTTCTATAGGAAATGCTTTCATTCCATCCATCAGAAATAAAACATAATAAATATCAATTGAGAGGAAAAGGGTGGATAGAAAAGTATAGCTGTAGCAGTCCTGTTTAAGACATTTTGCTCCAGGGTGAGAATAAATGGGTAGCAGAGTGAGGAACTTGAGGAAGTGAAACACAGGACAGTTAAGACTGTTTGAGGAAATGCCAGCTTGCTGGACCCAGCAAGAATTCAATAGATGGTATCTTTTGGAACACCCATGTAATGGCAGCATAATCATTCTGGAAGACTGGGGGACAAAGGCAGGCCTATTATAGATATTTTATAAGAAAAATGATTATATCGGAAAGGATGATAAAAATCAAACACGAACTGCAAACACCAACTTTGGTCTAAGACACAGACAAAGGGAGGTGACAAATCCTTAAAGGAACTTCATCTGTGGCAAAAGTGCACTTTATGTGGCATTTAACCAGCAAGTACTTCTCATTAGCAGGATTAGAATGCATGCTTTTGGATAAATATAAGCCACACATATAATATTTGATTGTTTTTCTGCTGAATAAACAAAGGAGATTGGGCATTAAAAAATTATCATAGGCACTATAAAACACTCATTGATCTTGAAACAGCATGTGAAATTCTCATCTGAAATATGGGCAGTTTTTGAACATGATAAGGTTGGCCAAACTACAATTTATAATATTTTATGTGGCTATGTAAAACTTGTAAGGAGTAGCAATAGGTGAGCCACAGATGAACAAAGCAATTCACACACATTAGGCAAATAGACCATTGCCTACATTACGAAAACAGCAGTACACCTTTACTTGGTAAGGCCTGCTTGATAAAGTAGAAAAAACTGAGTCTTGGGCCACCAAGTCCCTGCCCAACACAAGCCCCAGGTTGACCACTCACTAGGAGTGTGACAGTGCTCCAGAAAAGTTAATGTGTCTAATTTGCACAAGCTACAGAGTTCAACTAAAGAAAGCACCATATATGAAGAAAATAGCAGCATAATTATCTCACAGTTATGAGAATCCAGTGGTACAGCATATATGAAAGCATTTCTAAAATATGAAGTGCTATGGAATTGTAAGATATGATTCATCACTAATCAGATACATGCACAGATGGTCCCAACAGTCACCGCAGCTATGAAGGGCGACTTCAAACCCCTGGCTGTGAACTGTCTCTCACATCCATGATGATAGGTGTGCAGACCTCTAAGTGTTCTGGAGATGGCTTTCATTTTTGGCAAAAGCGGACTTGGTGAAACCTTTATTATAATAATAAGTTGTGCTCTCTTGAGGATCAGTCATTGGGTTTCACATTATATCACCATTAGAATAAAGACTTTTAGGGGAAAAAAGCATTTAAAAAATTAACAAATTCTAGTGGAGAAACAACAAAACAAAAAAGTGCACAGTTCCACTTTCTCTTTAATGGACTTGAGTTTTTTCAGTGAGTCATGTAACTTCTTTAGGATTCTTTCAAAAGTTATTGAATTTTTGATTTAAAGAAAATGTGTTGTTAAATCAGAGAAACATTGGTAAAAAACTAATTGTGTGTATAGAAAATATCCCTCTGGTATAGTTATCTAGCAATATTGAATGTCATAATTTGGCTAGCATTTTAGAAATAACCATTAAAATAAAATATATTATTGTTAGTAATTTTCAATACAATTTGTTCTGCATTTCTATCCTAACAACCATAAAAATTCACATCATTTTTTATTTCCTGGATTCCCTTAAAAAGCAAATTGTTTTTGAGCCTAGTGCTTTTCCAGTTCATTGACAACTAAGGCTATGAAATGGAGACAATTATAATATAACTCTTAATTTTCTGGGCTTGGATGACTGACAGGTCCCAGGTGCTCTCATCTAGAGATGATGTTCTCCGGGTGGCAGAGCCTGGGTCCAGGGTAGATTTCACAGGCAGTTAGGTTGATGGCTCTACAATTGCTTCCTGGTCTGTCACTTGCCTGCCTGTTGATGGGTTTCAGTGGGCTTTCTGCGTTCCCTTAGGTGTAATTTTTTCTTGACTTTTCTTTGATCCTGAGGTAATGGAGCATTTTATCAATTTTAGTGAATAGGTCTTGATCAGATTTTTTTTTCCAGAAGACCAAAATTCTCAGCTGTTTGGTCAGGGAAAGCAGGAAAAGAGGTGAGGCAAAAGGCCTCTTTCCCTGTGTGTATGCTTTTTATGTTAACCTTGATAATGCATTCCAGGTGGTGGCATTCTTACAGTCATCCACATGAGAAAGTTTTAAATAACACAGCAATGCCCAGTTAACCCTACTTAGAATAAAAGGCCCCTTATCGGAGGTCCACTGGCAAGGGATTTGGATGTTGAGTTTTTCTAACCTCTCCTACATTGCAGTAGTGTGATCTGGGACATTTCTGGATTGCTATTCTGAGTTTTAATATAAATTATTAAGCCAGCGGGATGTACTTATCCAGTGATTTCCAGGATAAAAAGAGAGTGGAAGAGTAAGCTCCAAAAAATTCAGTTATCCTGATATTGAGTGTTTAAAGACATGGGGCTGCACTGCAATTTGTTTCATCAGAGAGGGAAAGAGAGAATTATTTTTTTCTAATTAAAGGCAATTATTAGAATGCTACATTGACACAAAATTTAATTAGGTTTATCCTTGACTCTTCATTAGCATTCATGGAACTTTAAATTGATTGTGTTATGTCTTAGAAGAAATGGAGAAGTGGGGTTTATTAGAAACAATTTTTTACTTACTTTAAAATACTGGCTATATGAGAGGTTAAGACCCTATGCTTGGCCTTTGAAGTTGGATATTTTTAAAGCATTAAAAATAACAAATATGAGGTTCCAAAAATTCAATAATTGCTATGTTATTAATCTTGTCTCATTTAAGTGCATATACATTTTCTGAAAAAAGCAACAATGCTGACAATGTGGAATGGAGTTTTCTAAACAGTCAGATTTCGTGCTATTTCACATTCCTTATCAGTTATTTCTTTAAGTGTGTAATACAGACAACTTAATGTCAGGTGTTCCAAATTTAAAAATGAACTCCCTACTAATTCAGTGTGTATTTATGGAGTGCCTGCTTGTGCTCAATAAATGTAGTGTTTGGTACGGAGACTAAAAACATGAATAAAACACTTGTCCTAATGAGTTTTCTTTGTTTCATCTTAAAAATACAGCTACCATGCCATTTCTAAGTCTTCTTTTTTCTAGTAATTTGGTCTTTTTTTCTGACTGGTAGAAAATAAAATTATAGTCCATCATTAGCATCTGTCCCGAACAACACAGCATGCAATTTTATAATTCTTACCTATTGTTTTAATTTAATTTTATTTTTATTCTCATTTCTTCATCTATTTATAATTGTTTTGCTCACAAGATGCCCCATTTTACATTTTAAAAGGAAATGTGGAGTTAATAAATGAGGGAGAAGTAAATTCATTATTTTTCTCTCCCATTGAGCATCTATAAGTCTGAATATGCAGTGAGTTTTCAATCACTTGTTGACTGAATGATTACAGCCACAAAACCAATGCTTTTCACTAAATATTAGGTTTTATGATTATTGGAGTTCTTGCTATGTACGAATAAGAAAAAAATTCTTTCCAAATATAGCCCTTTCTTTTGTGAAAAATATTATTCTGCCCTCAGAGTTCTACAGCTGAGCCATTTTTACAAGTACTACCATGGCAGTAAGATTGTAAGAGTACGCATGCTCCTTCCCTCGTAGCTCTGTCACCGTGGTGCAACATGGCCCCCTGAACCCCATCGAATATTTCAGATATTCGATGCTTTTCGCACTCAAGTTCTTGTGCTTTCTTCACCAGGACTGACTGTATATTAGCCAGATGAATCATAGTGAGAGAGCGGGTTAAGACATTTTCAATAGGCTTTGAATGGGATAAGACAACACACACTAACTTGTTACTGTATAATGGTCTTACTGTAGAGTAACACCATTAAGACAGTCCTACTAACAGATACAGCAGTTTGGAAATAATTTCTTTTGAATATAATAAGATGGATTGCATATAACTCCTTTATTTCAGCATCATTATTATTTCCATTGATTATGGTCTTGGTAACTCCTATTTGCCTGTACCTTTGTTGGATGAATGAATGCATAAATAAGACTTTATTATACAACAGACTCTAGTGAACTGATATTTCAGTAGATGTTTTGGTTGATGCAGACATGTGAACTACAATCTGTCTTTCTGTATTGAATCTCTTCTACTTTTTACAGACTTTATTTATGTATTTTTAGAGAGAGGTGAAGAGAGGGAGAAAGAGAGGGAGAGACACATCAATGCTTGGTTGCCTCTCACATGCCCCCTGGTGGGGACCTGACCCAAAACCCAGGCATGTACCTGACTGGGAGTTGAACCAGAGGCACTTTGGTTTGCAGGCCAACACTCAGTCCACTGAGTCACACCAGCCAGGGTGGGTGAATCTCTTCTGTTTGTAAGATCCTGTACTGACCACACAGTTGAAGATGTTTTAAATTCTGTTCTAAAATGTGTCCTCATATTGTAAATAGAAACCTAATGGAAGAGACAGGAATGCCCCTGCCCAATATTTAAAAATTATTTGTCTTAAACTGCTACAAAGAACAGCAAAGACTAGGAACAATCAAAGCTTATGTAGCATTACTTATGTGCCAGGAAAATTTTAAGTACCTTGAATATAGTGCACTTTTTAAATCTTACCAGAACTCTTCGAGGTAGATGATATTGTTAACAGCATTTTACATTATGGAGGAGGAAAGGGAAGTAAAGTCAAAGCTGCCTGGGGGGCAGCAAGAGGGAATCATAAACAGTCATCTGGGGGTCCAGGACACTTGACAGAACAAATAAAACTGGAGTTGAAGGCAGAGTATGCAGGATCTTCTAGTACCACTAATATAATGCTTCATTTCACATATATGTATTAAGGCCTACTAGCTACCAAGAATTACCTTAACAACTGGTAGACATAACTGTGAACAGTGATATTATGAACACAGTTTCCTACAACTCCTTATTTAACTGACATTGAGGTTCAGAGGACTTAGGCCACATAAAAAATTGGAAGTTAGTAAAAAATATTACTTTTGTTCATATCACTGCCAGTTTAGTTAACACGCTGCAATACGACACTGCCTTCACCACACTGCTTTACTTTCTGACCAATCTAGAGCTAAATATTTATCCTCTCTTTGTACCGGATTTCTCAGAATTACCATCTCTTAGGTGGACAACGAATATTTATGGAGTAAATCAATGGAATTTAATGGACATTAAAGCAGATTTGGTTTTGGGGATTTGGCACTTGTCACTCTCTTTTTCATTTCTGCCAGATATTTGCTTAGCAAATTTCCCCATTCTGGCATGTTATTCTAATTCCTGCTCAGACCATCTTGTTTAATTCCCTTCACTTGCCCAGCGCTTGTGATCTCCTGGACTCAGTTTCATTGCCTCCTTTCCCCACAATACGGCCACCTTACAACAAAGTATTAAATAGGATAATACTAACAGGATTAATACTAACATAGGATATTTGATCATTTTTTTTTTGCCATGACCCATCAGAAAGTGAGTTCCATGAAGGCAAGAAATTTCATTTTGTTCACTGATGTATCCAAACTACATAGAACACGGTGAGTGTTCAACACATGTATCTTGAATAAATGAATAAATGACTAAAAAAAGATAGAAAGTAAGTATCAGTGGGGAAACCATTGTGTCCCCTCCCACTCTTAAGTTAATATCTCTTCCAACTCTGCTCAGGTCAAAAAAAGTCAAGAGAAGGAAGATAAAATTGGAATAAATAAACAAACATGATTGTGCATGTGACAGTCTCTTTAAATCCAAATCCGGTGTCCACAGCTAAATTGAGAGAGTCTAGAGTGAAAATGTCCATTGTAAATTGTACTGCAAGTGGCAAAGTGTAAGGGCCAGAACAGGAGATAAAGTATAAGTTAATTAGCTTGTTCTTTTATTATCAAAGGTTGTTGGCAAATATTGTAAATGAAAATCTGGATTTTTAGTGAGGAGTTGATACAAAGAATTGCAAAAAGCCAAGTTTGAGATTTTTCAAGAGATATTTGACTCATTAATTGAATGTTTACAAAAGCATCCAGAGAAGCCCATTATCAAAAGGAAAGATTTGAGCTGAAATTCAAGATGATGTCTTAACCAGTCGATAGGTAGGTTGCAATCCTCCTCATGTTCAAATACATTTTGTTCCCCGCTCTCAAAGGATAAGGAGCCAAAGAGCACACATGTACGCCAGACTCGGAGGGCATCTGCAGCACAGGAATTTGTTCTGTGTTAACACAAGGGGCTAGGCATTTCTTTAATGAAAAAAAAAAAAGCGTCAAGGATATGAAATATCTTCAAATACTTTCTACTTAAAGCACATAAACTCTTTTAAAAATGGATGGAGAAAGAAGTGGGTTAAATTATGAAAGCAAATAAATATATCAGAATGTATTTTCATAACAGAATAGGAGCAGTTAATAGCACCTCAGGATAGATTTCTATGCAACTCAACAAATACTTATAGTGATATATTTTATATAAATGTTGTAAATCAAATGTTGCTTATTTAGATTTTAGATTTGAATTATATAAATTGAATATGTCTAGTCTGGGTTATCGCCACTTTTTATCACCACTTTTGGAGAATTCTCTTGTTTGTAAAAGGCAAGTGGAACTGAAGTGGAACTGTGAAGAAGCTTTGAGTTTTTAGTCAGAAATGACAAATTGATGTTTGACTGACATATGGAAGCAGTTCACTTCTGAAAGGATTTACATAAACAACAAATCAATAATCTGTAACTTATGAGTTTAATTATAAATGAAGGAAACAGAAAGTGAATAACCATAATACACCAAAATACCTGAAAGATCATATTAGATAGATTAAAAAAGTAATTGCTACAATTTTTTTTCATTCTGCACTAATTTGAAGACTTTACTTGTCAATTTGCTGCAAAAAGCAATTAACAAAATAGTATATAATCACTTTAATATGTAATTTTGTCTGAAAATTTAAAATATTTCAAAAGAAAATGAGAGGATGTTATAATTACTTGAAAGGGTTACCAAAGTGTGGAAGTATTTGGGGGCTCACACTGCAAAGGAAGCACAGGTGCACATGAATGAAGTTGAATGCCAAATGAAATGACATTTAGCATTAAGCGCGTCTGCTGCACAATGCTGTAAAGTTCCTTCCATGCCAGCGTATCCAGCAAGTTTTAAAAATTGAAGATCCTCACTAAGGATGTTTTCTATCGACATACTGTTAGCAATATGTCAAGTTAGTCATACAGTTATTGATTGTTTTCTTTTTTGAAAGAAAGGATTATTTAAAAATAATTGTCCTTTACTTTCATCATTTACTTTACTTACTGTGAGTACCCAGACAACACTAAATTGTGAGTCATCGCTCTTTTTGATAACTATTTTTTTTCTATCAACAGATGATAAGACAGAGGGCACTGCAGTTATCCCTCAGTCTTATTACTGATATAGTTTATATCTAGGTAGAGCTACATGCTACCTCTCAACCCCTAGTATGCTTATGAGTTCACATTTTTTGGAATCATCTTGCAAAAAAATTGTGCTTTTGAAATAGCTTTAATATAAGGTCAAATCCAGTGTCTAGAAAATTTTATGAACGTTGTCATCTCAGATATCACATAACTTAAGTTTTTTTATGGAGACAATAATATGCAATAATCTTGTGTCATTGAAAATGGTTTATTTTTTTTCTTTTTAAACTACTTGACAACAAGATTTCTTTTTACAAATAAGGAGTAGAAATACGTTGAGTAAAAGGCACCAGGCACTCTGGCTGTTGTAAGTGCCCCCCTCCTCCCCACTCCCTCTGGGTTAAATGTTTGCTCGATGCTGCTTCACATAATATTCTTCATTGACATTGTTGTGTTTCACCACTAATTTCTGTTTTATAGACTTCACTAAATAAAGTAACACACTAGTTGCATCCCAAATTTTAAGATCAACTCTGCTGTCAAGCATACTAAAGGATTTGCACCATGGTTTAGTTCTCAGCATCAAGGAAGCTTTTATGAGGAAAACTCAAACTTTGAGTGTTACTTCCAATAAGGCAAATAGAAGAACAAGAAGAGAGTGTGTCAAGGACTGTCACTTCCCTGGTCCTTGTGCCTGCATTTTATGTCTCAGAACAGTACAAGGAGGTTATAATAGAATTTATCCTTCATCCCTTGACTTCTCAGTAGAGAGCTTCAGTCGGAAGCCAGAATTATCTGACCCAACGCCCGTGCATTGCACTGTACTGTGCAACCTCTCCTAACCCTGCTCATGCCATTAGGATGCAGACTTTATTCCGTGTGATCAAACCTTCCCCTTTCATTCCAATTTCAGTGACTATAACCCTGACTTTTGCTTCTGTACAGAAGGTCTGCCTCCAATTCTCACTGACTTTACGTCTTGTTATAATAAAGAATATAGAAACCAATTAGCCTCTAAAGTAGAGAAATTAAGATACAAAATGTCCATGATGCATGCCACTTTTCATCAGTAAATAGTGTCCTCTCAATCTGTAAGGCAAAGGGAAAGCAGACACCAACATCCTTTAACATGTCATGTTTGATGGGGGAATTATTTGGTACTGGAGTGAAATCAGGTCTGTGTCATGTAACATAACGCTAATTAATGTAAAAGAGAAAATAATTTGAAAGGATGCCATATGGCAAGCCACGACTTACTCACACCATGAATTACATGAACAAATACCTCTTTTCCAGTTGGTGCCCAAAGTTGTTCCAGAAGATTTCAGCATCTTTTATTGCAGCCCAAATTTTAAGTCTCTGCAGAACCCATGAGATTCAGGATTTGGAAAAAGGGACATTTCAAGTTTTATATTGTCCTTCAACTGTCCTGCACCAGCTGTGAAAAATCAATTAGCCCTGGTGAAAACCAAGCCACTCTGTGTCCTCAATAATGAAAATGGCCAACCGAATTCTAGCAATTTTCTCAGTCCTTACAAAGACGAATGGGGACTTTGAATCTGGTTTCACTGCTCTATGGGATTGTCTTTAATTTTTATTTTGAAAGTTGCCAGACATGCAGGGAGATTACCATAGAAGACTCTTTGGAGCAGCAGGAAATTATACCATCGCACACTAGTGACATTTGTGACTCTTTTAGGCTGGTATGCAGCCATCAGACAGTCAAAACAAACACCTCCCAAACACATGCCAGAACTCAACTTCCCCTCACTTCTGCTCCCTTGATAAAAACTGAAATGGCTGATGGTACCTCATCAATTTTAAATACCCAGCCAGTAGCTCCGCTAATGCCTCAAGAAAACAACAATAGGAAAATGTTTGTGTAAAGCTGGATAAGGAGGAGACACTGAGATGATGAGTGAGCACTGGGGAATATCAGAAGGGCAGGGGTTCACTCCATGGGCACAGAGACTTGAGACTGTCTTCCCCATCCCGTCCTTTCTGGGAAGATAGCCACTGCTGGAGAGTGGGAATAGAAAAGAAGCTCCCTCCCAGCTCTCCCTCTGCAACACCACCACCTGCCTGCTCATCTATAAGGTGCATTCTCTATAAGATGATAACACCACAGTACTTCCTCACTCAGTTAAGTGGGTTTCTCAAACTTGGCACAACTGACATTTCAGGCTGAATATTTCTCCCTTGGCGAGGCAGAGCGACTGTTATGTACCTTGTAGGATGTTTATCAGCATCACTAAACTCTACTCACTAGATCCCAGTACCTAGTCTCTCCAAGTGCTGGCAATCAAAAATGTTTCTAGACATTGCCAAAAGTACCCCCGATGGCAAAATCACCCTTAGTTTAGAATCAGGATCATTGATATCTGAAGACAGGGAAGATGGATGACCCACCTCAAACAGAGAAAAAATTTGCTTTTCCTCAGCTTTATTGTTCTGTTCAGGCCTTCAATAGATTGGATGATGCTTCCCTGCCCTGAATTAGTGAGGGCTATGTTCTTTACTCAGCTTATTCAAATGCTCATCTTTTCCAGAAACATGCTCATACACATGCAGAAATAATGTATTGCCAGCTCTCTGGGCATCTCTTAGCCCAGCCAAGTTGATACACAAAATCAACCATCACAGAGTTAGAGACACGATGCAATATTACCCAATCAGCAATTAGATTTGGAAACAGAACCCCAGAGTTTTTTTTTTTAACAAAGCATGTCATATGTATGAGTATGTGTTGTGTACCTACATGTGTTTGTGGTATCCACTTACACAGAGAGGGAGCATTCTTTTTAGAAAAACAAATAGAATGAGAGGTATCCCTTTCTCATCCTCATTGCCTGAGAGAATACATACACTGGACATTACATAAAAAAATAAAATAAAGTAAAATAGGCTCAAGAGGTATAGCTCCTCCTTCTGTTCTGGATGTCATTGGAGGTATTTGATATAAATTATTTTGCTTAAATCTCACAGCCTCTTTTAAGGCACAAATTGAGAAAGAATGGTGAGGTGAGTACAGAGCCCCCACTCCCAATCCTGAGCTATCTAAACTTGTACTCTGATTTGCTAAAAACATTGAGGCAATTCATCATGAAAGTCATGACAAGTCATTCTCACAAATATATCTCTGACCCTGACAAGAGAGGATGCAGAGGATAAGCCACAGATGAACATTTAATACAGGCTAATTTTTGCATGAAAAAAGACAGAATGATGTATTTAGTTTAGCACCCTCTGTAAAATATAATATAAAATCTACACACTAATTTTTCTTTACAGCATAGAATCTGCTCTCATAAAATAATGCTAATGCAGAAACATTTTATACACACCTTAATATTTTATACTCCATATATTCTATCTGTGGTTGAGAGCATTAATATGCACATAGACCAACATCTATATTTGAGATTAGAGGTTTATTTAAACCAACAAATTATCATGTTTTATAACAAAAATGTAATATGAGTGATTTGTGAATTGCAAATTGATCTTCCCTGCTGGGAGCAGTAACTAGTTTCAGAGTTTATGCTATAACGGGGCCACATATAAACATAGAATTTTAAAAAATGCCCTGGTCTTGATGACATAATTTATTCTTTTGACACAAACTGTTTTATGTTCTATCCTCTTGTAAGTGTTGCATTGCAGTAAACCAAGGAAAATGAATCAAACATGACACAAATTTTAGCTCCTCAATGGTAGACTGTGGAAGACTTTGGGTAATATGTTTCATTTAAAGCATTCAACAAGCAAACATTTCAAAGATCTGTAAATTACTCCAATGGCTGCTAATTTTAATTGAGACTACAAACATTTCACTCCACATGTCTTAAGAATTGTTTTTCACACTTAAGAATTCTCAAGAACATGTGAGAAAACTCCTCAGGATATCCAGCAGGTGTTCTGAAGTTTCCAAAAAAATAGCTACTAATATGGAACCTTCCAAGAGGCTAGAACTTTGACCAGCATCTTCTGAAATGATTTTCTCAGACATGGTGCATAAGGCACGGGATGTGTGTGTGTGTGTGTGTGTGTGTGTGTGTGTGTGTAAGAGACAGAGAGACCAGTCTATGTATTGCCGAAGTTTCTGGAAGCTAGGGTAGTCTCACAGAAGTGCTTCAGCTGGCTTTGGTCCTTGCACGTGGACGAGCCTGACAACCTATAAAATAACTTTGGTCTTCTTAATCTTATTGTTCTGCATCTGAACTCTGTTTCCGCACATCACAAGCATTACTTTTTAAAACAAGAACACTGTAAAGTTTTAACAGCATGGCACATCCTCTCAGAGAGTCTACATAAAAACAGAAAGCAGAAAACTTTGTTTTTGACTTAAAAATATATTTTGTTAACTTTCCTGTCAAAGGGAGACATTTAACACAGAGTACAGAAGAATACATTTTTAGCCACAAATAAATTATTTATTCTGAGGCTGGGACCTTATCAGTAACATTGCTTGGTGCATGCTTCTAATGAGAGATTAGACAAAATGGAATATTTCTTTTTATTCTGCATTTCTAACATGATTGTATTTGTCCAATTTGGCGAGGTCACACTGTGTTTTGGTGGTTGTCAGCATTGGAGATAGAACTCCGTGGAGAGAATGGCATCTTGAAACATGAATACATATGTTGCCTCACCATGGATTTTCCCTATGAAATGAATAGTGATAACATTCTTCCATCTCATAATCTATCTTTTTACAACCTACATCCAAGAATGAAAAAAGTCATGAAGGATTAAGGAAGAAAAATCCATGAGTGGCAGCTTGTCACGTAGTAGTTTCTCAATCTTAAGCCCAATTTAAAATATTTTGGAACATCCAAATCTGTCCTTCACCACTAGTTACAAATTTAATTTTTTTAAATTGACATTTAACAATAGATGTGTTTATTAACTTAAACTTGAAATAATTTTTAAATTTAATTCACTTAATTCCTTATATATGCATATATATGCATATACATATATGCAGCAATGGGTAAAGCATATCTACCTTCTTTTCTTCAATATATGTGGAAAACTGGAAATACCATAAAGCTAACAGAAAATACAGTGAGGATAGTGTTAGCAAATTTGTCCAAAATCCAAATTAAAAATTAAAAGATGAACCCGGAGTTGCAAGTAATATACATTAAGCTAAATTTCACTTTAATCATTACTTTACATGCAAACACTAATCCAATTGCTGTAGTAACCCATCAAAATAAATATTAACTGCATTTCAACAAATAAGGTACCTATGATCCAGAAAAATAAAATAGTTCATCAAAACCCATCGAGGTTATGCAAGAACCAGGGTACAAACCTGGGTAAAGCTGACTGGATGTCCCAGACTCTGACTTTGATAGACCTTCGCAATGCCGCCATTCCTCTCGTCTGCAGCTGATAGAATGTGCCAGATGTTCGCCACATCTCTTCATACCCCCATCTGATTCCTTGTTCCCAAGACTTTTCCCAGGCTATCCAATGTTCAGAATCAGTTTGTATCTGAAACGTGGCTACATGTTCCCATATTTTTGCCTGGAATTTTAAAAGTATATATATATATTTCAGACATGGAAAGAGACTGTCAGTTGATAAATATGAGAATGGAAATTGGAAGCTAGGGAGCTAAAAATTTTTCTCTAAGTATAAATGGGTGGAGTTGGCTGGATCCAGGAAGCCCGGTAAACTGCTCTGAAGGAAGCCATGTAGGTAAAAGGGAAAATTGGGTGAGTGGCAGCAGATGAAAAATCTGGGAGTCTGGGAAGGGCTGTCACATCTTCCTGTGGGAAGTATGTTCGCAACCCTATGGATGAAGCAATTTCTGATAAACCCTGAGAGAGATTCAGGATTTCAATGTGAACCCTATTCTAAAACTCTTCTCCATAAGTTCTGAACCCCTGGAGAGAGCAAATATAAATGAAATCACTGAAGATCTGCTAACACATCCTAAAATACAGAGAGCAAAAATAACAAAGGATTTAGATGCCCTACATTTTAATAACATTCTTAATGTTGGACTCCAATGAGTTTTGTAGGTATTTTAAAAGGCATTAAATTTATTCAAACATTCAGTGGGAGTAAAAAAAATGTAGAGCTTCCATACTGCCTGGGGTGAAATCATATTATAAGTGTGCATTCCTCTTATAAACTTTGATACAAACACTTTTAAAGAATGAATTTTTGATGAACCCATGCTGTATTATAGCAACTTATTATTTCAGTCCCTTTGCATAAAATTTACTGGGTCACCTGGGATGAGGTAAAGGAGGTTTCATATCTCTGAAGTTATTTGTAGTCATGAACATAATTACAAATTTAAGCAAATATTCAGAAGAATGATATATTTTAAAAAATCATTGTTTCTCATTTAAAACACAAACCTAATGAACTCTTTTATTCAAACCATGACAAATACATTACCTCAAATCAGTGTTTTCCAAGGTGGGGTCCAGGAACTATCCATATTAAAATTACCTGGGGTGTTGTTGAAACTATAGCTCTTTGATCTTTATTCCAGATTTATTGAATCAAATTCAGCTTGAGAGGGAATCTATTTTTCCAGGACTATAGGTGATAGTCATTGATACTAAAAAGAGAATATTTCTAATAAGTTAGGATCTGAATGAACTGTCATCTACTGTCTCTCCCAGTCATACTTTCCAAAGTGAAATTAAAGAAATATGAATATCAGTAGGCAAAAATAATCCTGGTGCTGTAATACTACTCTTTATCAACCCTTTCTCATCCCCCTGACCTGTGTCAGGGACATTTCAATGTCATCAAGAATCTCCAATTTGGGGTGTCGTGAAACATGAAATTTGATTCAGTACAAAACGGCTCGACTGTGATGTAGCATGGCTGTAGAACAGTTCTGGGGGCAGGTGGAACCTGGGGCCAGGCCCCTCTCCAACTAGACAGCTCTGCTCTGCTCTGGGCTTTGCACTGCACTGGGTTGCTCCATGCAGGTCTGCATCACTCTACTCTGGGGAGATACCTTGGGTGTTTCAGCTCTGTCAGGGACACAGTCCTCAGTCTTTGGTGGGAAGGGACAGTGCACTCTGGAACCAAAAGGAAGCTAGCTTACAGGGACAGAAGTCCCCATCTTTTGTTCCTCATTGGTCCATTCTCATGCAAATAAGACTCTTAATCCTCAGAGTTTGATTGTTCCAAACACATTGTTCTGATTGGTCAGAATAGAGTCTCTCTGACTGGTTGGATGTGAGCAGCTCCCATTGAATAATGAAAGCCTCAATCATCCCCGTTGGGGTAAGATTCCATGAAACCTTTAAAACACCGTGTAGGCTGGTAGGCAGTTCAGTTCAAGGGCAGGCAGTTCTGCACAGGTTTCTCCATGTAGTGCAATTTGCATGAGAGTCTGTGCAGAAATGGCTGCAAGGCTCTGTGTTTAAAAATTTATGCCCAGTTAGCCCCCAAGAGTCCTTAGTAAGTGTCCTTTTTTCTTCAGGGTTCACACCTAAATTGCAGTGGTAATTTCGTAGATAATAACCTTATTTTGTATCCCAATATAAATCTGGGGATATAAAATATAGATCTTGGTCTTTCAGCATGTGCCCAGTCACTTCTGAATCACTCCACTTTCACTATCTGATGCAAATCCCTGACAGTTAGTCTTATTTATGGTAATCTTGGCTCATCATACCCCAAGTAGAATCATGAATAAGATAAAATAAAAGATTCAAGGAATGGCAAGTTTGCAAAAACTGATTTTCTTATTCTTTTCTGGATTAGTAAAGAGGAAAAAGCAATTTACACAGGATTTCAGAAAGCTATATCATACTTGAACTTGCACCTTTATACTGTATCTGATTTTCACATGTTTGGACCTTTTAAAGAGGGCATGATACAAGTCATCCACATATGGTACACACATTTTAAGTGCATTTCACTATCTTTAATTCTTTTTGACAGATGGGAAGAACAATCAACTGATTTTCATTATTCAGCAGTGGTATGATTTCCAAGAAGGCAGTTATTTAAGAGCTAAATGCAGTTTTGTTGTAATGTTCTGTGACAGAATCAGAACTGTGTTATGTACAGTGCACATAAAGGATCAGAGCATCCTATGTAGTTCATAAGCACAAATGATGAAATTTAAACCTTTAGTTTATAGTGAATTGCTGAGATACTCCTTAATTTATTCATATATTTAGTGACTCAGTAAATACTTATGGAGAACCTCTTATATTCCATGTACTATAATAGGTGCCCAGAACAAATTCATTACCTGGATTAGTGAATCCATAATAACAAACTACTAAACAGACGAAAGGTTTTTAATCCAGGTCACAAACCATGTGTCTAATTCACTAGATTTTTTGTCCCTCCAGGAGAAATTTTAATATCATGGTTTAGTATTTTATATAAAAAGCAATGAGGGGACACTAAATTAATTGCTCATTCAATGACATCTCATATTTTATCTTTTATACAAGTGAACTTTTATGGCACCTTTTAGTCTATAACTTGGACACATGACATGCTGTTAGACGCAAATGATGAAATATGGCTTTTGTGCAGTTATAAATGTTTCAAATGGCCAGTGATACATACTGGGTTATGGCTTACACATATTGCAAGAGCAGAAAGTTCTCTATCTTTTGGTTGAGTCAAAGGATGAGTAAAAAGATGGGGAAATGATAAGTGAGAAAAGTCAGAGTTTTGCCAAATTCCATTTATGTTACCACCCCCTAAGCATACAGGGCTGACTGAGTTTCTAAAAATCTTTCTTTGATTCCATGCATAGACTTTATTTTCTCATTTGATCTTCCGGATTTCTGGTACTTTGGCTTTTCCTTGCTTCTATTGAACACAAACAGTTGAATAATGTCAATAATTTGTGTTCCTGATTCCTTATTGTCTTTCTTCTCCTCTATTCACTCAATCAGTGAATTGGGGTGGGAAAAGGAGGACTATTAGAACAGAAAAACAGAAGGATCCTAGCCTTGATCTCTGGTGTTGATAGAGTAATTGTGCTGACTTAGCAACACCTAGATCCAAATGTCTTTTGTGGCAGTATTCACTTCTTGTCCAAACTACATTTATTTAGCATTAATTTTAATTGATATACTCACCAAAGCCTTATGCAATTCATTTCTCACTGCACCCTTCCCCTGTCCCAAGTCATATGTCATGAAAGGTCCGATTTATCTTATGGAGCATACATTAGGCATAACATTTAATTTATGAATCTATTCCAGGGATATTCACATTTCAATGGTATATGTGTCTTCATATCAAAGGAAACAGGCTTTAACAGTATCAGATCACACAGTTGAACAAAATACTAATCCAGCCAAGCGTGGAGATAAAGAGTCTTGAATTTTTATCGCTTAACCATATCCAGTTGCTTTACATGAAAACTATAACCCTACAAAGTCAGAATTCTCTGTGTCCAGTCAGGGAAGATGCCTTCAATGAAGTGCCTATGAGCCTTATTCTATTGCAGTATTTCTATAGCTTCTGGAAATCCTGACACATTTAAGTAATGTGTGTTTGATTTTTGTTTCTGAAAATGTTTTTTTCACCATATTTACCAAGTTTCTAAAGGCCATACTGAATAAGATATGGGATCAAAAAGAAGAAACCAGAAGGAACTAAGGTGGGAAATCCTACCATGAACTTTAGTTAGAATGACTTCCTTTCTGATTCTCATCACCGATGATTTAATTTTTCAGCTTTAGAGGAATGCAAGTTAGCAAACTAAAGCAAATTTATCACTTCTGAAAACTGCTGCAAAACCCCCAAGACAGAACGATTACCCCCAAAATTGAATTTAAATAAAAGTAATTAGTTTTATCTTGCTTTTTAATTCATTTACCTCTGCACAGAAATCCTCCTGGAGTTTTGAAACTCATCAGTGAGTATCCCTGGAGCTGATCCAATAATGTGAGAATAAATACACCATTAACCAATTATACGTAATGACTCCAAGACATGCCAATAGTGGAGCAGTTCAGGTGATTTATAAGGCTCCCTTCCACCAGCCTGTTCACAGTTCACACCTTTCTGAAAAAATGCATTAAAAGTTGAACAATACTTTAGATCTATTTACATTCATCTCCTAAGGTTATGAATAAATGAAACTAAGCAATTTATTTAAACACTTTTGTTTGTCACATACAAAAATCCTTGAGTGTAGGGAATGAAATAAAGTCAGCAGAGCATCATTCAGATTTTTGGATTTTTTAGCTTGTTTTAAGTAGGTCTGCGGATCTGGTCCTCTAGGCTGACAACAGCATAAAAGCCACTGAATGAGAGGGCACATTTTGGATTTGAAATTTATCAAGAATTGAGAAGCTATGTTTTATTTTCTTTTTTCCAGGTAACAGTTTCCTTTTTGTTTATTTATTTGCCAGCTTTATTCAGGTATAATTCACAAATAAAAATTGTATAGTTTTAAATGGAACAACATGATGTTTTGATATATATTATGAAGTTATTACCACAATCAAGCTAATTAACTCATCCATCACCTCGTATAATTATCTTTTGTGTGTGTGTGTAGAGAAAACATTTGAAACTCACTATCTTAGCACATTCTAATCATGTAATACTATGCTATATTGGGTCTCCAGAAATTATGTTTATCTTATAACTGAAAGTGTCTATCTCCTGACAAACATTTTCCTTTCCCTACCCCTCAGCCTTTGGTAAGTACAAGTCGATTGGTAAGATATGTTTTCAATACTGTAACATGCTCTTTGAAAGAGAAATTATATCACATGCCATATAGATCATAATCAGATTTTTATTTGATGTAATTCTTTTCCTCTAAAGACTTAGAGGGTAAAGGGGGTACAAAAATGGGTCATTTCAGTTAAAAATGTTTAAGGACTTCTGAAGGCTAGGAAAAATTTGCTCTATTTTATAGCATTCAATCAGTTATATATTATCAACTTCTCACCAGGCAGATTATAAAGGAAAATTTAAGATTAGGCTCTAGAGTCGTTGAGATCTCATTCAAAACTGAGGTCCACCAAACCATCACTGATGAGCTATTATGCTTTGAGTAGGTTCTTGAAACTTCTGGATCTTTGGTCCTTTATTTGTAAAATGGATATGTTCAAAATGATAAACAATATACAGGGTTTTTGAGAAGTTGGAAAATACAGTACACTCATAGTCCTAACATGTTGAACATGTGGTCAATTTTCAATATATTAATCATTATTTTCATAAAATGAGGAAATATTCACAATTTCTATTTTACCTTTTGTGTTCTACAGATTACTGAGAAGTGGGAGTGTGTATATTTTTTGCTCCCACCAATAAAAATTGAGCTATACGTGTTACCCCAGTAAGCACCCAATGGAAGTACAGTTGACCCTTGATCAACATAGATTTGAACTTGTAGAGGTCCACTTCTACATGTATATATTTTTCAGTTGACCCCCTCATAGTTCAATTTCATATTGTACAAGGGTCAACTTTGTAGTTGTGAATCCACATAAGTAGAACACTGGAGATTTTCAGTGTGTTGGTACCCTTCACACCCATTATATTTTTCAAGGGTCAACTATAAATATCAATCATCTCATAACAACAACAAAAGTATAAACAAATGAATATATAGAAGAAGGATAAAAAGTTACTGACATGTATTGAGGGCCTAATATATGCTTAATTCTACAATGGATTGTTTTTATGATTCTTATGTAATTGTAAAAACAATAAGCAAGATTATCCCCATGTTATATAGAGGATGGGGCTTAAGCAGAGATTGATAAAATTATTTGAAACCACATAGTAAGTACTACATACTATATACTTAGATGTCACTTCCTCGTGTTTTTATTGCATTGGGCTGTGCTTTATTTACTTGGCACAAGAGAAGTAGAAAAGTTGGGTTGGCCATGGCTTCTGACACTATATATTCATAGAATCTATCAAATGTTAAACCATAAAATATAAAATAATCAACATAATTTATCACAGTACAAAGTGGAGTCACATATTTTTAATCCACATATTTTTTCTAATGATAAAATGTATGAATTACGCAATGTCCTTTTATTATCACTACATAGAATGCTGGGAAGGTAGATAGACTCACAGTTAAAGCTAAAGAGTTGATAAAAGAAGTGAGATGTATGATAAGTATGACGACACAGAACTCCTTCACGATTTCTAAGATAATGCCAATTGGTGAAGATGTTTCATTTACATGAAATTTCTATATGAATTTAAATATCTCAGGCTTTTAAAAAATGTGATTTGTGTAATAAGTCTGTTTTAAAAATAACAGATTTGTGGGGCTGTATGTTAATAAAATTCAATATGTTTATAATTTAAAAATTCTAAAAATATTTATTTGACATGACCTTGCATCTCCTGGATATACATTGAGCTGTGATAATCAGAAAGCAAGACTATCCTGGCTTAAAACAACAGTAATTATTGTGTATACATAGTTAATCTGGGAGTGAGTTTCTTGGCATTTGTTTGAACATTCAAGCATGCCATCAGACATTTAGGCACTTTCTGTCTTCCTCTTTGGCCACCCTAAGACAGGTGGTCTTTCTCAACTTGCTTATCCCCTCATGGTGCTAAGGGCATGTGGCAGCTATGGATATGTCACTTATTCTAAAGGTAAGGAGAATGGGAAAATGCAGAAAATCCTTTCATCCATTCCTTTTAGGAAAGCATTATCTTACAAAACTAAATCCTTATCATGAGTAGAGTTCTGCCTATTTCTCAGAAGATGGAATTGGGCTAAAAATATTGTAAGAGAAAAAATCCCTGGAAAAATAAGTCAGACTTTCTAGCCTCTTTTGTGGTGGGTGGTAAAAGAGAAGGTTGGAAATTTTTCTTTGAATAGCCTATAAAGAGTGATTACAACAAAAGTGGAAGAAAACCCAGGCTTGCTTTGACTAAACTGTGGTCAACAATCTGAGGGCTGGAATGAAAAAGTTGGTGTGTGATTAGAGTTTACCTGTGGTGGTAAATATGTGCACAGGGATTGACCTTATGCTAAATTGGGGAGTACATGAAGTCTCTTTTGTGACACTCTTATCTCAATATCTGATTATTCATGGTCTGACTTTCCAAGAAATCTGTAGACACATACTATGTATTTTTATATACCTCAGTCACTACAAGTGTACCTCAGATACAAGTTGTATGGGAGGAAGGAAGGAAGGAAGGAAAAGAGAGAGAAGAGGGTATTGGCAATCTATCTTCCTTTATAATCTATTTTTGATCTTTGGGACCTGACTCCTTGAGTTATAGATCCATAGATTTAAGAAGTCATTTTGAAAATTATTGGTAATGTTCAACACACCTTTAACAAGTTAGTAGATTAGTTAAACAATTTAAAATGTTATTTATTCTCTGAATCTGGAGAATTCTGGAAAGAAAACATGTTGATTCAAGGTTGCTATAATTTCAGAAGGATTTTTTTTTTCATTTAAAATGTACCATGAATACAATACAGCTTCTTTTTCAATGCCATTGTCTTTATTTTGCATACTTTACAGTGATTATCAAAGCCAATTTCCCAGTAACTTCAAAAGTATCAATATAGGAAAAGATTAGGAGATATTTTTTTCAAACATTCATAAAGCCATTGTAAAGACTTATGTTATTATCAATACCCTAAATATTTTCCAAATATGTCTGATGGTCATTAGTACATATATCCTTTCAGGAAATTTTCTTAATTGACTCGCTGTCATGATTGTAGATGCAATCTGTCCAGATAAGAGGATAGAATGTTTAAGAAAATGGAGAGATTCATCTTGGCTGTCAAAACAAGAGATCATGGAATTAATGATGCTAACCTTTTTATGAACATGAACATTCTCATGTGGAACGAGTCTGCTCTAGAGGTCAGTGTATTAGGCTGAAAGTTCTCCATTCCTCAGTCTCACGTGTTAGCCCCTTCCCTGTATTTACCCAGGGAATAAAAGAATGAGAGCAAATACCATCTGGAATTCCTCCTTTGTTGTGTAGCCCATCAAACTTGATTAAATATAGTGCAAATTAGACAATATAGGCCTTGGGGAAAAGGCACAACTTAAAGGTAACTCAGGCTTCCCTTGTTGTACCATAAACAATATAGTAGCATTTGTCAAGACCCTATGTTAATCCATTAAGAACCAGCAAGTTTTCTTCACTCCTGCTTTCTGTCCTGCTTTTATCTGTCTTGTGCTCTGTAGATTAAAACCATTAAGGAGATTTAAAATTACAGCATAATGAATCCAAATATTTTTAAATTGTCTTTCCTTTTCTCTCCTTCTTTCATCCTTATTTCCTCCCTCCACCCTTCTTTATTTCCTCCCTCCCTTTCTCCTTTCCTTCCTTCCTTCTTTCCTTCCCTCCTTCCTTTTATCCTTACTTTCTCTTTCTCTCACACTCCCTCCCACCCTTCCTATCTTTGTAATTTAAAAAACTCTTCCTTCATGGGTAAAACCATTTTAATAGACCAAGTCCAAAGATAAAGTACTTATCACAGTACAAGAAAGGAACATGAATTCCACCCAACATTTGAAAGTCCTTCTCCTTTTGGCAAGCAAGTATTAGATCATTTAAAATATTGACATCAAACGATGAAATTTTTTACTTTTATTTTAACTGTTTTAGCATTAGATGAAAGTAGCCTATAAGTAGGTATCTAAAAGTTATCTTAGCTTGACGTATTTACATTGGAAACACTTATGATTAGTTTAGATAGTCATAGTCCTCAATAAAATTACCAGAAGAGACATGCTCCTCATATCCTTACTAAATATTTTATGTTTTCTTTCTGCACATTTCTGACTCCACATTGCTCAGGACAAATACTCTTATTAAAAGATAAATAATGAAGGCTACATTTCACTCATATAAAAATTGGACTATTTTTTTGATGTTCTAGCATTAATGTTGGGATTTCAGATATGAGGCAAGAGATAATTCATGCAAAAGGCTTCCAATCTTCAAAGAGTCCGAGAAACTGATATTTCAGATTAACAACAAAAATTTAAAAAGAGGAAAACAGGAATGTACGAACTCCTCAGATACAAGAGTAAGAAATACCAGTATTTAAAGTATCGTTAGAGCAAGAGAATCTCGTGAGTAATATCTAGACGCAGAGTAACAGGAGGTCAACACAAACAGATGGCAATGTGGAAGCTGAGGAAGAAACTCCAGAAGAAAGCGGTTAATGGGCACTGATGAAGGAGAGAGTCTGGTCATGTAAAAGGCTATAGTAATGACTTGAGGAACGAAGACTTACTTTCCCTTGAGTTGGGAAGCAGAATTAGAAACAGAAAATGAGAAAGAAGACATTTTCAAGGAACTTGGCTATAAAATAAGATGAACTATAAGGAAGATGGTAAATGGGGATTTGATGTAAAATATAGCATGCTTTTTCAATTTTCCAAAGATAGTATTTGAACACTGCTTATAAGCAAAGAAGTTAGTAAAGAGAAAGAAGTTAAATATCTAAGGAAAAAAATGGAAGAGCCAATGAACCAAGGTCACATGGCAGGCAAGAGGAGACGGGAAGAAGGGACAGAAGCATTTGTCTTTGACAGAGTGTATGAAAAGAGACATTGATGATTATGGTGGCTAAACTTAGATGATAATGAGGATGAGACAAGAATGTTGAAGAAATTCCTTTCTTATGATTCCCAGTTTTGGATGGCAGTGGGAAAGGGGGTTGCCTAATGTTAGTCTATAGGTCATGTATGCTACAATGTAATGACTATATTTATAGTAGCCAAACTTGTCATGGTTTTGGGATTGTATCGATATTCCTGTGCATACATGATTTCTTATGTTTAGAAAACACTACAGAATGTAAGAGTATGGTAAAACAGAGTCCATTCCAAAGGAGCTAGGCAAAAATTAAAGGAATAGACGTATACATGTAAACAAAAAAATAAATAAATAAAGCAGTTTAGGTAATAAATACAGGGTGAAAATAACCCAGGAAAATTTAATGTGAGGTACTCATTGTATAATTTTAAGACAATAAATAGAAAATAATTCACAAATAAGAGTTTATATGGCACAAATAAATCATTATACTAGAACGAGACAGTACCGTGCAGTGATTCAGAATGAGACATCTGAGGTAACACTGGCAGGGATTGAACCTGATTCTCCCTACTACCTGCAGGACCTTGAGCAGTTTACTTAATCTCTCTGTGATCTTATAAATTTTAGGATGGAATAGAATACTTTGGCCAGGGTGTTGAGAGGATTAATTAGTACATCAGTACAAACTACTCAGACAACTGGTATCTTTCTTACATAAATTCCATACATGTTAATGATTGTCAATAGAAAACTGGAAGTCTTTAAATAAAGAAAGACTGTTTTGGGTTTATTTAATGGGAAGTTCAGAGGCAGGGCAAACTTCAGGGTTATTCTTTTTTCTGCAGTTCTCTGGGCTCCAAGTTAAGATTGTGTGATTTCTTTGATCAGGCAAAATGAATGCAAACTTCTGGGACTCCATCTCAGAAACAAACAAACAAACAAACAAGCGAACACTCTCTTTCTTACCTCTTTTTGTTCTTGCTCAAGTTCTGAAAATTTGTTGCGACCAGTAGAAGTTATGCCCTGGTTTGTTTAAGCCTGTCTCCTGAAATGCAGAGTTGACCCCTTAGAGTTTCCCTCTGATGTGTTGGTGTTCATCTCCTAAAATTGTAATGACTTTACAATGAATAGAGGTCAAGTGGCCAATGAATATCTGTGAAATTGTCATGTCATCCCCAAGCAGGGAGAATACTTGGACCTAAGTAAAGTATTCAGAAATGAGTTTACTGTTGGCTCTTTTCTGTGATCACAGTGGTGGACTTGACTGATGCTTAGTTTTTTAAGGGACATATTGGCAACTTACATTTGAATTGTTCAGTAAGATTCTTTTTCAGCTCAGGGAGAACTTTGAAAGCAGCCCAAGAAAATGAGCCTAGATTTGGAATGAAGATGATAAATGTAAACACTGTCTTCCATATGACAAACTCTAGTTCATCTTCATATTTTCTTTGGTCTTGAACCAAGACAATATCCCATTTCATGAGTAGCATGCACTAACTGCAATCCTCTGGGTCCAAGTGAATATGAGGAATCTAGTAGGGTCCTGACACCAGTTTCCTTTTATTTTTCTTAAATATTAACCCTGGAAACATGGAAAGTTTTCTCTCAAGGGTTTTAATATACTGTGACAAAGATTCAATTGTACTAAAACATAAAATTGGAGTTCTCATGGGTAACTTATAAGAAATCACCTCATGAGTATTGAAATGGTCTTTTAATACGAGGAGTCATTTTGTGGAGGACTTAGCTGTCCTAGTCCCTCATTACAGCTTATTCTTTCACCAAAGGAAATTTAAAAGACAGCCCTTGTAGTTCTAGCAATTTTTTAAGGAAAAAAAATAAGCAAAACTGAGTCTCGGCCTCTCAGTGGGACTGATATTCTTCATAAATTTTGAATTCAGTACCATTGAGGACAGTATAAGATGCCAAGAACTTTTCTTGCCATTCATAAATCTTCATTATTAAAGCAGTTTTAATGTGTGTGTGTGTGTGTATATATATATATATATATCGCCTTCTTTGCAAAAAATCTATCATAAAGTCCTCTCTCACAGTGTTAATGAAAGATTTTCATGGCAAATATGTTTGTCACAAGATGAATTCAGCATGCCAGCTATCATGAAATGTTTTGGCATTTGTACCGCATCTTTTCAATTTATTTGTTGAGTCACACATCATCTGTTTTGTCTGCTGAGTACCCATGTGATAACTCGTGCCAGTTAAGAAAATACAAAATCAATCACAATCTTGCATCCTCTAGTAACCCACATGCAACACAGAAGAGATGAAATAGTCAGGATGTCAAGGAGAACATGTGATCCGTTTATTCTCTGAGACAAAGCCTCTTCCAGGGAGTGAGCCTTCTGAGAATCAACAGAAAAGACATTTTAAGGGGAAACGTGACAGCCTTCCTCTGCCTTTTGTCATGCTTCAGTATCCGTGACTTTTGTGACCCTTGCATTTTATGCAATAGCAGATCAAGCAAAGCTATTTTGTAGATAAAATGATGACTGACATTCAAATTATGCTTAACATTAACCGGAAAATAGAAATAATGAGTTAGTTTTGGTCAGTTAAGAAAAAATGAACTGTATGTTGCAATAAATACGAATAAATATTGACTTATGAGATGTTCCAAATGACTTAGCTATTTCTACTAGCAAGTGGTAGGGTATTTTCCAACTTCAATCTTACATGTTTTTGCAAAATTCAAGATAAATTTTTGAGCTATCTACATTTAGATGTTATTATCTTTAGAAAGTTTTGTTAGTTAATAAAAATTGTTATTCTCACTTTAATCATTTGTTTTCAAAAATAAGAATGTATGAAGTATGTAAAAACAAAGCAAAAAGTATTTCTCTATATTTTACTCTATTATTTGAACTAGTGTCTCTGTTCTTCAGCGTCTCAGTGAGTCATTGTAGGAGAAAACCAAGCATAATCCACTTTGATTTTCTTATTTTTGTACTAGTTTTATGGAGATATAAGGGACATATAAAATCTGTAAGTTTAGTGTTCAACATGTTGATTTGATACACTTTCATATTATTAAATGATTTCCACCATAGCATTAGCTAACAATTCTACCATGTCACGTATTTTCATTACATTCTTGTGGTGAGAACATTTAAGATGTAATCACTTAGGAATTTTCAATTATATAATACAGCATTATTAGCTATAATATCATTAGCTATAATGTACTACAATATACTATATAATACTATAGCATATAGTAATATACTATATATACTATATAATATACTATAGCAAATAATACTATAACATTCTAAACCTTCATAATATTACACTATATAATAATACCACATAATAATATACTATATTATAGTATTAGTAGCTATAACAAGCACATGCATTAGAAACCCAGAACTATTCATCTGAAAACTGACAGTTTTTGACCTTGACTAGTGTCTCCCCATGTCCCCCATCCCGCAGCCACTGAAACCTTCACACTACTCTGTGTTTCTATGAGCTCTGCTTTTTGAGATTCCACAAATAAGCGATATCACACAGTATTTGTCTTTTCTTGTCTCACTTATTTTACTTAGCATAATGCCTTTAAAATCTATCCAAATCGCCAAATCGCAGATCTCTTTTCTTTTTCATGCTGATTAATATTCCGTGTCTCTCTGTGTGTGCATCACGTCCTTTTATCCATTCATCCATTCATGGACATGTAGATTTATTTCCATACCTTGGCTATTGTAAATAATGCAGTAATGACCATAAAAATGCATATATCTCTTTGAGATTCTGTTTTTACTTCCTGTGGGTAGAAACCCTGAAGAAAAATTTCTGGATCACAAATTAGCTGTATTATTCATTTTTTGAGAAATGTCCACAATTTTTTCCATGTTGGCTGTACCAATTTACATTCCCAATAACTGTGCACATAGATTCTGTTCTCTCTACATCCTTGCCTACATTTATCTCTTGACTTTTTGATGACAAGCATTCTAACAAGAGTAGTGTGAAATGTCATTGTGGTTTTGACTAGTATGCCATTTGTATGTCTTCTTTAGAAAAAAAAATTGCTAAGACCAATGTTAACAAGATATTTTCCTATATATTTTTATGAATTTTAAACTTTTAGGGAGTGTATGTAAGCTTTTAATTAATTTTCAATTAATTTTTTGTGAAAGGTGTAAGATAGGTTTGTAGTTTCATTCTTCAGCATGTGGTTACCCAGTTTTTCCAACACTGTTTATTGAAGAGGCTATTCTTTCCTTATTGATTATTCTTGGCTGCTTTGTCAAATATTAGTTAACCATGTATGTAAGAATTTATTTATGGGCTCTTGATTCCTTTTCATTGTCTAGGTGTGTGTGTATGTGTGTGTTTAATGCCAGTACTATACTATTTTGATTATTAAAGCTTTGTAATATAGTTAGGAATCAGGAAGTGTAATGTCTTAAGCTTTAATTTTCTAAGTATTCTTTAGTCTATTTGGGATATTTTGTGGTTCTATGTCAATTTTGAGATTGTTTTTCTATTTCTGTGAAAAATGCTATTGAAATTTTGATAGGCATTGCATTGTACCTATAAATGTTTTGGATAATATGGGCATTTTAATAATATAAATTTTTCCGAAACTTGAACATGGGAAATCTTCCCATTTGTTTGTTGTTTTTTTCCATTTCTTTTATCAAAATTTTGTAGTTTTCAATGTACAGATACATCTTTCCCCTTCTTGGTTAATTTTATTCCTAGGTATTTACTGTTTTTGATGCCATTGTGAATGAAAATGTTTTCTTTCTTTTTTTCACTTGTGTTGTTGTTAGTGTATAAAAATGCAACTGATTTCTATATGTTAACTTTATATCCTACAACTTTACTGAATTTGTTGATTATCCCTAAAAGTGTTTCTGTAGTCTTTAGGACTTTATAAGAAAATCTCAGTTGCCAACAAAGATAATTTTACTCTTTCTTTTCAAATGAAAAGACATGACTTTTTATTCTTGCCTAATTTTTCTGGTTAGGAATTCTAGTACTATGTTGAATAACAGTTGTGAGAGTGAACACCCTTGTCTTCTTCCTGATCTTAAAAGGGAAGCTGTCCACCTATCACTGTTGAGTATGATAATGGCTGTGTTTGTCATATATGACCTTTCTTGTGTTATGTTTCTTCTATACCCAACCTATTGATCATTTTCATGAGCAAGTAATGTTACATTTTGACACATGATTTTTGGACCTATTGAGATAATTATATAATTTTTATCTTTAATTTGATTAATGTGGCATATCACATTCATTGATTTGTGTATGTTGAATCATCTTTTCACTTTAGAAATAAATCTCACATAATCATGTTATATGTGCTATTGAATTCAGTTTAGTAATATTTTTTGAGAATTTTTGAATCTATTCATCATGGATATATATCTACAATTTTCTTTTCTTATAGTGTCCTTATCTTGCTTTGATATCAGGGTAATATTGATTCCATATGATGAGTTTAAGAATTTTTCTTACTCTTCAAATTTTTTGGAGAAGTTTGAGGACAGACATTAATTCTCCTTTAAATGTTTGGTAGAAACTATCTGGTCCTGGGCTTTTCTGGGTTGAGAGTTAGTGTTTGCTTAATGATTTAATCTCTTTAAATATTACTGGTCTGTTTAGATTTTTTATTTCTTTGTGATTCAGTCTGGGTTGTTTGTATGTTTCTAGGAATTCATCTATTTCTTCTAGGTTACCTGTTCGTTTGTGTATGATTGATTGCAACAGTCTTATGATTAAGGCCTGGCCTGGCTCTCGATAGAGTTCCTGAGCTCCTGCAGAGAAAGAAGAAGAGAGGGAATTGGATATGATTCAGGCACTGGAATCTGCAAACAGGATTGAAATCTGATAAAAGCTGGAAAGGATCCACCCAGGCTGTGCTGGTCATTCGTCTTTCTTCAGTGGAAAAATGTACTCAGTTTGTCTGCAGACCCATATTTGTTCCCACTGCCTGGCTGTATTAATAGCCCCTGATTTTTTCTAGACAATTTAGTAGTACAAAATATTGTTGACATTTTTATGTTTATGTATCCTGCGGACACTGAACAATTCCAACACAAGTGTTCCTCGTTGTCCCGTGTAACCACAGCCACCTCCTTTTAACACACGCCCCCTCCACTGTCCCTATTTTATGGCAGTCACTAGTCTATTCTCCACTTCTAAAATGTTGTCATTTCAAGAATGTTATATAAATGAAATCTAAATTGTTACACATCTTGACAGTTACTATGTTTGTATTTCTCAGTAGTACTGCGTGGCATGCTTGCACCACTTTGTTTATTCGCCTATTGAAGGACATCAGCGCTCTTTCCATTTGTTACTAGTAAAGCTGCCATGCCAACACATGCACAGGTTTTGGTGCAAACATGGTTTTCATTTCTCTGGAATAAATGCACAAGAGTACAACTATGGGGTCCTATGGTGACTGCATGTTTAGTTATATAAGCAACTGCCAGATTGTATTGGCATGTATAATTGAACCAGCTTCTCCTTATCTTTGCCAGCATTCATTGTTGTCGCTTTTTGTTATTTTCACCATTCTGAAGGTGTGTAGTAATATATCATTGCAATTTTTATTGGAATTTCCTTGATGGAAAATAAAGGCAAATAGATTTTCATATATTTGTTTTTCAGATGTTTATCTTCTTAGTGAAATATCTGTTCAAGTATTTAGACCACTTTCTAAGTGGATTTTTTATTGGTGATTTCTGAGATTTCTTTATGTATTCTAGATACAAGTCTTTTGTCAGTCATTGTCTTCCAGGCTGTTGCTTGTCATTTCGTCTTCCTAAAATAGACTTTAACAGAGCAAATACTTTTTTTTATTTTAATGAGGCCAATTCATGAGTGTTTTTTTTTTAATTTTATGAATTGTGTTTTTGGTGTCTAGTGTCAGTACTTTTAGTTTCTAGTGGGACTGTTTTAAATAAACAATAGTTATTTATAAAAGCTTCTTTTAGGCCTTTGATTCCTAAATTTCAGCATGTATAAGAATCAGCTCCTCGAAGACTGACTTCTGCAATCTAATCCTAGAAATTCAGATTCAGTAGGTCTGTGACGGTGACTTGGGGTCTGCATCCCTAAGCAGCTTCAAGGGATGCTGATGCCTTTCATCTACAGACAACCTTTTGTGCATAGGTGACTTGGATTTCTAATCTGTCAGGTTTTATCAGAGACCAGGAATGAGAAAACTGAGACTTTCAGTGAGGTAGAACCAAACAAGCAAAGCATTCTTACAGTTCTTAACAAATGATTTTTACTAAAATGAAACATTCTATTTGGAAACCCTCTTATATGGTAAGGATAGCTTAGGAAAGATAACGAGGGGGACATTAGTGATCAAGAACTTAGGAAATAACATAGCTCAATGAAGGTTAAACCGAGTGAAGAAATGGTTGATGAAGATACATTGGTACTTACTGTTTTTTCTGGAAAAGTGTGATGCTAGCCAACATGCACAGTATAGAGGCTTTACTAACCTTAAACACTAGTGGTGGCTTGGGTTTGTTAATCTCTAAGTATTTATATCATAGAGACTAACTATATATTTAAAAAACAACAAAAAACCTCTCTAGGAGTTCAGAGTTTTCTTGTCCAACAATTTTCCTTTTTCAAAGCAAAGTGTTCTAATTTCATAGGCATCCTGAAAAACTTTCACTCTCTTGCCATTTCCCTGAGAATCATTTGCTAACGTGGCATATGCAACTTTGGGTCAGTTGACCTCTGTTTAATTTTTAAGTTAGTCCCTCCTCCATCTCATGATAGAAAACAAACTGCCATGACAATTTCTTGAAATCTCCTCAATATCTCTGCAAAGCCTTTGCAAAGTTGTTTCTTGTTTTTGAAGTCCTCGTGCGTCCATAAACTAGCATTTTCTTAGATATCACTGTCCCTTAAATGTCCTACTTCCCTTTAGGCTCTGAGTAAGATGATGTTTCTGTGCTCCTGTGACACCACATACTGGTCCCCAGAAACCTATCCTTTTTCTGCTACTGCAAATCTTTTATTTGCCTTTTCATATGGTAGATGTCAGGAGGGAAGAATGGATATCTACATTTTCCATCATTGTATCTCTACTCTACAGCACAGAACATTGTGAAGAACAGGTGTTTAATATTTATTGCAAGAATTCATGAATTAATGAAGCAGCATTTGATCATTGGATGTCTCTTACTCCTTTCTAAATAGAAATCTCTTCAGAAAGAACACCTTCTTACCAGGAGTCACCTAAAAGAAAAGAAAAGGCCAGGGAGACCAAACAAATTGTGTTGAGTTTTCTATTCCCTGTTCCTCTTACTTAGTCACATTTTCATTCTATGAAGTCATCTCAAAAGATACACCAAATTTGATCTGTAAAATAAAGGGGAATAACAAAGGAATAATATTCCACATATAAAGGCAGAAGGACTTTTCATCAGCTTTTCTCTGAATTTGATGAGGGGAAAAAAGAAGCATTGTATAATTGTATTACATTTCTGTACATTGTCATCTTCCTGATTGGGTTGCTTCTTGGGTCCACACAGGGTCCATCTGGAGCTGTTTTGTTCACAACTGCTGAAGCCCCTCCGGCAAAATGCTGGCAACCAGACCATTGCCCAGATTGTCTTCTCATAATATAGGGCTAGAGAGATATCAGGTAACATTTCTTTAGCGTTTATTATATGCTCTGCTAGCTGCTTCACAACCTTTATATCAGGGTATCCCCCACAATACTAAGTGTTGTGTAGTATGGAGAAGCCAGGGATTTAGAATAGATTAACAGATGTTTCCAAGGTCACACATCTGGTAAGGAGTGAAGTAGAGATTCGTGCATAAATATATAACTCTGCTCTCCACTATTTCTTTAATATATCATGCTACAGCACAGATACTTTTGATCTTCAAAACGTCACACTGACCCTGAGCAGTGTGGCTCAGTTGATTGGGAGTCATCCTGCAAAGCAAAAGGTGGCTGGTTCAATTCCCAGTCAGTGCACATGCCTGGGTTGTGGGTTTTATCCAGGTCAGGTTGCTTGAGTGAGTCAACCAACTGATGTTTCTCTCTCACATCAGTGGTTATCTCCCTCCCTTCCCCTCTCTCTAAAAATAAATAAATAAAATCTTTAAAAACAAAAATAAAAAATCACAATGGACAAGTTTAATAAAATTTTTATTTATTTTCTTTGTTTTAATTTATATTAAAATTTCACAATAAAATTATATTATAGTATTCCTTGGTAGATCAGTAATAAAAATTATTTAAGAAGATGGAACACTGGCGATAGCAATAGGATGTGGTGGAGGAGGTTAATTCACACAATACAGTCTTCTGCCTCCTTGTATGTCCATGTTAGATGACTCGCATGCTGGGCTGCCTTTTCATTTGTGTCACTGCAGACACTGAGCAGTGGGTTTTGGCTGGCAGTTAGCTGTCAGTCTGATTTGGTGGCACTATGTGGATACAATAACTTTTTAGACCTTGGGATTTCAACATGTCATTAATGAGTAAAAATTTTGGTTGCTAGAAATCCCAAGAGAAAATAATGTACAAAGTATTTTAGACATGTAATTTCAAAGGTGTCTGAAAAAACTTTAATATATTCCCACCAAATCTTTGATGAATGCTGACAGGTGTCCTTAAAAGGATTCTGACTGTTGCAGAGACTCTGTTTTCAAAAACTTGTATTAGAATTATATTTTTGGAATATATGTCTATGGCAAATTATACTTTTAGAACTCAAATGTTACTATCAGAGTGACAACACATAAGCTGGATAGTTTTTGTGGCAAAGCTCTGAAGTATGAAAAATGAAAATCCACATGTTCTTTTATTCTTTGTACTACCTATAATCTGAAACAGGCTCTGTCAGTCTTTGTTTGGCTTGCTGAATGATTTTCATTAAAAAATAAAAAGCAATTTGCAAGTTTAAGGGTGAATAATAGCATGAAGATTAATATGGAATAAAAAAGAAACCAAAAATTAATCTTCCAAGTTTTTCTATAAAAGCTTTTGTTAATTTCCAAGAGAAATACAATTTAATTTGCAGTTTGCTGTGTGTTTTTTGGAAGGTAAAAGCAATATAAGAAAATTCCTTGAGAATAATTTCCAGGAAAATAGCACTAAAAACACTAAAACTTCCTCAGTAATATTCACCAAGCAATTAGCTACAGCAAAATGTTTTTTTAAATCATCATGATCTACTACAGAAAAAGTTACTATTCTATTTTAATAAACAGAAATAACTAAATAACAAATAAAATGTTTTCAAACTATTGATTTTGCTGTGAGCTGAAAGCTGTCTATAAACTTCACGAAATCTTAACCCTAAAACCTCTGAAAAATACTCCGTTATTTTTCGAAGTCATCTGAAAAACAGATTGTGTGTTAAGTCTGGTGTTCCATCCTACTCCCAAGCATGTCACACCCTGTAGGTGCTTTGTGAAACTTAATATCCCGGAGAAGCTGGGCTAACGCAAGAACTGACATCTGTAGATCTCTTCCAGATAAAGGTAAAGGGCCAATGAAGGTCATGATGTTTTGAAAACGTTTCAAGATAAAGGAATTTGTCTTAAGGAAAAAAAAACTGGTTTTAAAATGATATCTTCAGAAGAAACGTTTATCATTCTTTGAAATTCCCATTCTAAATTAAGTGGAAATTGTATTTAATTGCTTCTGTGAAATTTCTCCTGGTTTCCAACAAAATAAAAATTTCTCCCACTAAGTTTGTCTGTGGCATTGGAGTGAAACAAAAGACAGCAGTCTTATTCTTTGCCAACTCCGTTTTCAATCCCGAATTTGGAGCATTGAGTCTAAATATATTTTGCAATAACTCATAAAAGATGAAATTTGTTGGCTGAGAAGTAGTGCTGCCTCTTCCAGCCTAACTGCAAACATCAGGTCACGTCTTCCTGGGGTTGCTGTGGGGGAGGTATTTGGAGCAGCTGTAACGATGACTGCGAGGAGAAGTGGGAGGTCAGGTGAGCTTTACTCCAGATTAGAGAGCCCAGCATTTGTAATATTCTGCATTGAGAAACAACACACCATCGTGAGCTTTAGGTCTCCTGTTTGCAAATTCACACAGCACCCATTACCATCAAAACAACGGTGCTCTCAGTGAGTCATTTTGGGGCTATTTTAGAGCCAACCACTGGGAAACTTCTGCTGAAGTTGAATTTCACTACCGCAACCAACCTACTTCTAATGTAATAATATAATAATAATTAATATTAATAATATCAGCACAGATTTGAGCACCTACTAAATGCCAGACACTGTGATAAACATGCTTTAATTTACATAATTTAATCTCATGGGTTATTGGCATTAATATCCATAATTGAAAGACAATAAGACCTGAGGTTATAAAGGTAAACTGATTTGTTATTTACAGATAGGCATGTTGAACATTTCTGGCATAAGTAAGAATACAGCTTAAGTGTCTCTGGCATTTATGCTCCTTCTCTAAACTTTGTTGGCATTTATGGGCACAAAGTTTGCACGATGCTTAATTGCAAATTGGTTGCAATGTTAGGTTTTTCTTTTCTTTTTTTTTTGTCTTCCTGTGAGTAGGAAATATATTGTCTCATATATATTTAGATATATAAACATAATATAGTAGATAATATGTAATACAGTAAAATAGATTAAAAAAAAAAACAAAATGCGGGATAAATACTACTGGAAACAATCGCTCAACAGTCCTTGGTAGATAGACCATCAACAGTGAGAGGCAAGGAAAAGTAGGAAAATATGTTTTAAGGATTGACTCTAGATCCTTATGTTCCATTATGTTACCATGGCTATTTAATTAGATATTGATAAAGAAAAGAGCAAAGGCAACTAGACCTCGAGCTTAATAAAATGGAGAACATAAGCCTGTTTACTTCACCAGGAAGCTATAGCTCTTCACATTCCAAGGGACCACAGTGTTGCTCCGCCATGGGGATTAACATTCCTCCCTACACCCCTCAGAACCAGAGCGCCAGGTGGGAGCAGGGGAAGGCAGGCGCATGCACAATAGAAGTCAAAATGGTGCAGCGGGAGGTGCTCGAACAAAGAGGCCTGTCAGTCTAGCCAGGGAAAATAAGGGATTGTTTGGGAGGTAAACCCATCCAAAGCCTGGGAAGGCCTGGGGAATTGATTGCTTCTTTTAAAAAAGCACTTTGTCCACCCCAAGCCCAAGTTAATATAACCCCAGGGGAACAGAGAACCATTTTCTCTCTCTCTCTCTCCCCCCCCCCACCTATGCCCCCCAACCTGGTGATGCACTTTCCCTGTTTGTGTACTCTCTTGCCTGAAGGCATGTAACCCCTTGGGTTTCCTCCAATGACCCACACTTGCACTGTGCATGTGTCTGTTCTCTCCATGGCCATGTGGTCTGAGCAGTTGCACGGCCCATGGTTGTGTGGGCTCCACATGCAGGCGCTACAAGGGAGCTTGAAATGGACTGCAGCTGGAAACACTCACTAAGCTAGCCAGATGCTGGACTGGACTGGACTTTAATATGAAGCCAAAACTCTGGACACTTTGTTTTGTCTCGGTTTTGCTGAGGACATGGTTGGGTTTTTTCCATGGCAGAACAGAGGGAGATGGGGCATTAAAAACCCAGGGACAGCTTCTATTTCCACACAAATAAACCATGCCAGACCACAATCTACTGGGTGTGAGTCCTTGGAATACTTCTTTCTTCAGCCTGTGAAAGAACCTAATTACCACCTAGAACAATTATATTAAGAAATAATGAAAGTGACATTTCTGTTGCTGTCCAGCAGCCCATCTCTCTCCAAAGTGCACCCTGATTTCCCTTGGGGAAGTTGTCTTTGCTTGGTTGGCATGCTCTTGTAGTTAGAGGTAGCAGAAGTGACTGTACCTCCCTCCTCTACACCTTCCATGCCCATTCTCAGACACTCCCTTCTTGATGGCAATGGGGTGCTACTCCCCAGAGCTTGCTTTTGCAGTATCCAGGAGGTCGGCATCTGGACAGCCTGCTCTGTTGTTCCTTGTTCCTTGGGATCTCACTAAGTTTCTCCCATCCCCAAACCTCCTTCTCTAGCTGCCAGTGACCCTCTGAAACTCTAGTGTTTCGATAAATGTCCCTATGTTCAAGTCAGCCACATGTTCAAGTCAACCACTGCGAAGCACATGCCCCCTGCATAACATGCCAGTTGTGCTCAGCAGCTTTCCCTTCCTATTGGTCAGGTCTCAGGCCACTGATATGAATAATTCAGAATAATATGTGTACTAATTGATGATGACAATATAAATTCATGAAATATTTTTTTAAAAAACTATATTTCTTCAATATACTTATTCAGCTGAGGAAATATTTTCATGTAATATAAAACGAGCATAGGTGTTTGCCCCACAAACATCTCTCTATAGACCAATAATGAATATTTGTTCCTAAGAGCTCTAAATGACTTCCATTGATAACATTTTGTGATGTTTTAGCCACCTATTGTCTTATTGCAATTTATGTTTTATAGGAGCCTTTAGTTTTTTATAATGAAGCATTTGCGAAGGAATTAAGATTACACATACAGAAAAGGTTTTTGCTGAGGAGTGAAAGTTAATCAACGGCCCTTTAACAGTAACGTTCTAAATGAGTAGCGTCCCAGTTGAGATTTATTTTTTCCTGAAAATTTCTTAATCGGCTTTCATTTGTTTTAGAAAGATAAAACCTCACAAATTTCACAAAAGTTTGTTTTAATAGCTCACAGGCTTTAGGCTTCAGATTATTTATTAAGACAATATGTAGGGAAGAATATAATTAATCAGCCTAAAAGGGAAAGTAAAGTACACTGTATACGCTGAGAAGCTGCCATTACTCCAGCATGGCTGGCTAGAAATGGAGACAGAAAATGAAAGTCAGAGGGAAATGTGACTTCAGAATGATGGGAGAGAGATGCAATAGTGTTGGCTTTACAGAGGGAGAATGGAACCCTGAGGCGAGAAATGTGGCAGCCTACAAAAATCTGGAATAGGCAAGGGACCAGAGTCTCCCCAAAAACCTCCAGAAAGGATCGAAGATCTGCTGGCATCTTGATTTTAGCTTAATGAGACCTGCAGTCAACTCTACCCACCATAACCATGTGATAACAAATTTTTGTTTTTAAACTTGCATGTGAGGCAAGTTGTTACAGCAGAAACCAACACAATGCCTTTAACTAAATGCATTCTGGGTAGTTGGTTCCTGAACCTGTCCTTCAGTATTCATTATGGCTTTTATCTTAAAGCTCTAATAAGTCTCGATATTTTTTTTTTTAAAGAAAAAGAGTGTGTGATATCACACTGTGGACCTAATCGCTCACACACAGTTCATTCCAAATAAAACTAGTAGCTCATTCGCTGAATGTGACCCATGGGCCCGCTCAGCAGCTAGCTCTCAGGTTAAATTAGAACTGTTTAAAAGGAAGAGAGTCATCAGCTGAAGCTGTGTGCACCTGTTGCTTTTCAGAGTAAACCGTGCCTTATCATCAAGCTACTCTTATCAAGGGTTACAACCAAAGCATTTGACACAGTATTGCCAACATTGCATTTACAAAAAGTGAACCATCTGGTCTAAGGCAAAGAGGATCTTGGCAATAACTTTGCTTTTTTTCTTTCTTCACTTTGTTCTTTGTTTCAAAAAATACTTTAGTGTCTCCCCTTTGATTTGCTACACTTTACAGAATAAATTTTAATGGAAAAAGAATCATCGAAGTGCACTTCCCTAGCTTCCTTCTTAGGAATCTTCTGAGATTTCTCAGAAGTATTTCATCCGTGGTAACAAAGCACAGAATATCGATCTTCATTTACTTTACCAAGAGAGATATTTCACTGAAATTTTACTATTGACTCCCCTCTTCTAAGTACTTAATTCTTTACAGCACTGTTCATCCCAAACCCCTGATAGCCATTACCCCTGTGAAATGAAACTCTGTGCTCTGAATTCAAGGTGGCCTTGGAGATTATCTAGTCTATCTCCACGAGGACTTTCATAATAACATTTTATTCTGTGGTGCTTTAAATCGTCCCCTACTGCCTGATCACAATTTATGTTCATAGCAACCTTTCCTTTTTTGTAATGAAACATTTGCTAAAGAATTAAAATTATACATATACAGATTGCATGCAGTGGAAAGAAGATTCTAAAGCCACAAACCATCCTGATATTTCCAGAAAGAGGTTTTACTATCAAAATTCAGTTTCCATTCAATTACATCCAGGAGGGGAAGAAGATTTCAAGTAGGGATGTCCAAACTTTTGGTGTCTCTGCACCACACTGGAAGAAGAGTTGTCTTGGGCCATACATTAAATACATTGTGACATGTAATCACAAAAACAAATTCATAATGGTTTAAATAAATTTATGGTTTTGTGTGGGGCCTCATTCATAGCCATCCTGGGCCATATGTGGCCTGTGCACTGCAGGTTGGACACCTCTAAGCCACAACCTGTGTTGATATTTCTAGAAAGAGTTTTTACCACAAAAATTCATGATTATCTTGATTTTTCTGCCACTATATAGTTGTGTCTACTTTATTATAACTGTAGTGCCCCTCCATCCCCTGTGAAATTGTTAGTTTAAGCGTTCCTAAGAACATATACTACACTTATCCTTCATGTCATAATATATTACTAAATTGTTCAATTTGAGAAATTTTCTCATATAACTATCATGAACTCACATAAGTAGTATGCATGAATGAGCAGGTTGTATACATTTGGCCAAACTATAATTAGAGAACAATATGAAACACATTATAATGTTTCAAAGTTCACCATCAAGGAATAGTCCTTAGGGTTAAATTACTGTATATCTTTATGGTACTCAGATTTAAATTTAAATAATTTTCACAAGGGCTTCATACAAAGGCTGGTTTGTCACGTGAAAAGATTTCATTGTTTTTGTTGTTTCAGAGTTTAGTTTCCGCAAGAAGTGACTTTACGCAATAAATAGCATATCTGAACTCCTTTCTCATTCACTACTTTAACACTTAGTCGAGGAATATGTTTCAAAGTCCTGGTTCCCACGATACACTTCACTTTGCTTGCATTATACAAAATGCCAAGCTTTGACTCCAGTCTTTAGTAGTCCAACTACTCTAATCGACGATATCTGAATAGTTTTTCCAGTGTTCACCCAGGACAGGATATTGTTTGGAGACAAGCTCCATCTTGAACATTAGCTAGTAATATATGCATTTCCCCTATTTTCCAAAACCTCTTTTGGAGCTGCAGACCTCTGCCTCTTCTTTCCCCACACCTGTGTCTAAATAGATAACAGATCCATGCAGGTCCCTTCCTGCGCGTGTTCCAGAGAGGTAGACGAATGAAGTCCGTGGGGAAGGATGTGTCACAACCGTCCTAGCCCACTCACAGGGGTCTATTGTACCAAACAGCCAGCAAATGTTCATTAGAAAGAAACCAAAAGGAATGATGTGTTGTGTGGAATAAACAAATGAAGAAATATTGCCTCTCCCTTCTCCATTTTTAGTCTTCGAAATCCAAAAGCAATCTTAAAATATAGCTATTCATATTGTTTTTATCTGGTGCTTAGAATAAACTAAAGTTCCCCTTATGGGTAAGCATATTTTAACTGTGAAAGATATGTTAGAATATTAAAATTTATGTCATTTCAGAGTCCCATTATGTACATATATAGTTACATAAGTACAAATTTATGGAGTTAGGGTCAAAGAAATAATTTTGTAAATATTAGTCTCCTATGATCGTATTGACATGGTCTTCTTTGTGTAATTTATGTGATTTTTCTGTTTATTTCAATCAGTTTCCTTGTCTATATTTTATTACTGGAATAAATGTTTTTGTGTGTTATGTTGCCACCATGTTCCCCAAATTAATGCTATTGACTCTACATGCATGTGCCTGAAACTTGATTTTCTCCTGGGCACAGAAGTTCTATTATCAATTATATTCTTTCATAACAAGAAAGAAAAAAATAAAAATATATACTCTTGGGGGCCAGAGAATGTTATTTAGAATTGCTGTTACAAGACCATGAAGCAGAACCAAGGACCATATAAAGGCAGGACAGTATGGAAGGTAACTAATTGCAAAATACATGTTTTCTTCTGGTGCTGCTCCACAAATTTATTTTTAATAAAACTCATATTCATTTACAAAATTTCAAATTTCTAGTTATTTTTGTTTTCCATTTTAATGGGACTTCATGCACTAAAAATCTGAAAAGGTCATCCTATATAGAATCTGTGGCTGTGAGATTTAAGGCTAAATGTATACATTCAAGAAGTTTATGCAGTTCGAATATTAGGTAGTAGTATATACAATATTGAGTACAACAGATAATCAATTAGAAGCCAGTTGTCATATGAGTGACCCCTATTGTCTCTTAGTAATTGCATGAAGAAGGCAGAAAAGATAAATGAAGGAGGGACAGGACCCAAATACCTATTTAGCTACAGTAATTAAAATAATCTACAGTAAAATAAAATGGTCTTTACATAAGATCCAGGTTATTTATATAATCTTTCACTGATGTATTAAAACCATATCCTTATTATACCCTAATTATCATTATATCAATAAATACTATGTTGGTCTATATTATTTGTCAGATATTTTATTTTTAATATGCAAGCTAAGTAGAAATTATTTCTATATTTTTGTTCATTTTAAAATATTTTTATTGAATCTAGGTAAGTAATTAAATCACATAAACACACTAAACACAGCCATCTAGAATTTGAAACAAAAAATTGTGGGAATAAGCATATCTAAGAAAAGTTTAACGTAGCATATAGAATATTGGAAACTAAAAAATGGTAAGTAAATTTGAAAGCGGTTCAAATGGATGTTCTCCTACACCAGGGAGATTTTACCTTACACTCAAGGACACAATGGAGGAGATTCTAGAGAGAATGGAAGTTAAGTGATAAGATCAAGTCATTAAAATAAAAACATAAAGCTGCCCAAATGCTGTCTTAGCTGAAGGATGCAAACACTCTGGTACTGGAGTCCATGTTAGGGTGGCGATGTTGATAATTCGGGCCAAAGCTGATGACCAGTTCTTACCAGACAATGTGGATCGGAACTGAAGGATAGATTTGCCGGCCGCTGTCAGCATGAGTCAAGCACAGTTAGGGACTGACTACACTTCCGGACCAGAAGGTCAAAGTCACAAATGATTAGATTACTTTTCTCTGCTAGTTGATTGGAATAATGCTTCCCCCTTTAATATAAGGAGAGAATTCCAAGGAAATCTGAATTGGAGCAGAGATTGAGATATTTCATTTTTTAAAAAAAGCTGAGAGAAGAAATATCATACACGCAAAATAACGCAGGAAATACTTTTAAATATAATCGCATTTATTCAGAGTTATTGCCTAGGAAAGATTCTCGTGTTTTCTGTGCTCTCACACCGGTGCACGTGGGTTTATTTTCATACAGACCAGTTCTCTGACACCAGCAGGTGTCCTGCAATCAGTGACGTTCTGATACTACCGAGCAGGAGCTGGCATCAGATCCCGCACATGAAGGGTTCTATCCCCAGGGGTCTGCCCCTTCTGGTGCTGATTACAAGGGCCATGTAGTCCCCAGAACTTCTGAACAACTGACTATAAATTGGGGTTCTCATGACCTCCTTATCAGGTTCAATGTTGTGCTAGAATATCTCACAGAACTCAGTGAAATATTGACTTACAAATACTGGTTTATTATTTAATAAAAGATATGATACAGATGAACAAAGCAGGTGAAGGGATGCATAGGACAACATCAAGAAGAGTCCCCAACAGGAATTTCTGCCACTGAAAAGTTGGTGTACCACTCTCCCAGCATGTGGGTATGTTCACCAACCCAGAAACTCCCCAAATCTCACACTTTTTAGATTTTTAGGGAGGCTTCATCACATAGGCAGGATTGATACTTACTCAACCTCCAGCCACTCTCCTCCTACTGGAGGGTGGGGGATGGTGCTGAAATTTCCAAGCTTCAAACCATGGCTTGCTCTTTTGGGTGACTAGACCCCGTCTTGAAGCTACCCAGGTGGGCTCCTAAATTCCAAGAGATTTAGGAACTCTGTATCAGAAACTGTAGTTGGAGACCAAATATTAGGGAAAAAAATGTTCCCAGTGCATCACTTCAGGAATTTCAACAGTTTTAGCATCTCAGTGCCAAACCAAGGCACATTTAGATGTTCAGATATATACTTTTTCTATAATTTACAATTATCAGCCAGTGTTTTCTTGCAATGAAGATATTTTCATTAGACAGAGAGAAAATTCTGAGTTCTTATTAAGGTAAAAGAAAAGTATTATCTAGTTGTGTTCTTACAAGAGAGGACCTACTCATATTAACCGATCATTTTATTGACAGGTCTAAAGCAAGTGTATCATTTATCTAATGGGTGATGGATGAGTTTGCCTTCCAAACTGAAAAGATAACATATTTCTCACATTCCACTGCATTCCCATTTCAGATGTAAAGCAAAAAGTGTATTGAATTTTTTACAAATGTGCCAAATGGGGCTTATCGGAACATGACACTTGGGATCCATGCCACTTATAAGTGAAAAGCTTCATAATGAGGCATTTCTGCTATGGTTGCTGCCAGAAATTAGTTCTTCAGTGAGGCCGCCACAGACAGGCATTGTGCCAAACTTCACGCCAATTCACATAGTATTTGGACTAACCTTTAGAGATGAAATTGATTTTCTGTAACAAAGTCTTACCACCACAGAGAATATTCAAAAGAAAATGCTGTAAGCAATTCTAAAAAAAAAAAAATCCTGAACTGTTTTGAGCAATGACAAACTGATTGGAATAAGTTTAGAACCACCCATGGAGACTACTTTGAAGGATCAAATATTCCTTTGTCATGGAGTTTCAAACACTTTTGATAGAAAGTCTATTTGGTTCTTTTTTTATAATAGATGCATGTGAATGCAGGTCTTTCTGTACACCTACACAGCCCTGAAGACACACTGCTCCAACTGATATTCAACAGATGTCATTATTTTATCCAATATTTTAAAAATATTTTATTTATTTATTTTTTACAGAGGGGAAGTAGGGAGAAAGAGAGGGAAAGAAACATCATTGAGTGGTTTCCTCTCGTATGCCCCCCACTGGGGACCTGACCCGCAACACAGGCATGTGCCCTGACTTGGAATCAAACCTGAGACCTTTTGGTTCATATGCCAGCACTCAACCCACTGAGTCACACCAGCCAGGGTTCCAATATTTTAAGGATAACACATTAAAACACAACTTTCCCAATATGCAAACCTATTTAAGTTTTAAGGAATGCAAGGTGTTATTTTGATTCATTTACATTTGAACTCATCAAAATGTCATACCACAGAAACACCTGATGTGGAAAATCAGCTGGGTATCTGGCCAGTCTTTCATTTCTCTAACACAGATAAAAATCTTAGCTAATTACAAATACAACTTCCAGCTCATTATGATTTAGATTAAAATTCAGAAAAAAATGTTCTTTGAAGGTTCTCTATGATAAGAGACAATAGAAAAGAAAGAAAAAACTAGGACCTTTCAGTATGAAAGAGGAAAATGAAGTGCTTCGTATAGGGTGTCTTAGCTTAGGGCCAGAGGTGAGAAGAGAGGTGAGTCCCATGTTTCAAAACCCAATTTGTTAGGTACATAACAACGGCCTTTTAAGCAAAATTATATCTATACATTAACAGATACACACACACCCATTTGCAGAACAAAGCTATGTATTTGTGTGCATATGTGTGTATGCATGTATACATGTGTGAGTATGTATGTTTTGTGTGCATTTGTGTATTTGTGTATGTATCAATAATGATACCTATTGACAGTAAACATACTAACCTTTAAGGGTGGAATCAATATTCCAGAACCAAGTTTTACTACCATCGAGAACATTCAAAAAGAAGCAATGTAGGCCTTGCAAGAAATTTTATATATAATTCATATAATTATTTTATAACTCATATGATGCTCATATAATATATACTAATCTAGTTTCATATGCATATACATATCAAATAAACTTTGAAAATAGCATTCCTTGAACTTATCCTCTAATCATATTCCATTCAAATCTTAATAGGTTTTTCCTAAACTAAAATGTCTTTTTCTGGTATTGTTATAAAATTCCCTTTGTAAAAAAAAAGTGACATTTCTGTAAACCTTGGAAAACATGAGAATGTTTTTATCTTGAATGCCTGTCTTCACCTCTGTATACTATCCTTACCGAGATACATTACCTGCTTATAGTATAAATCTAAGGTTAATGCTAAAGATTAATCTATTTATAATCCAATTTTGCTTCCATTTCAAAAAAAAGTGATTTTACAGTTTTGAGTCTAAGGGACTCAGGGTCATATACTCAATGGTCCTTCTGATCACAGCTGGAGGGGGGCGAGGAGATAAGCTGTGCAGTCAGGAGATCTACATTTTATTTATGTACAATAAAAATGTGGACATATAATTGATAATTTATGAATTTATTAATTTTATCCAAGTCACTTAATTGCCTGCAATACCAAATGAAAAATATGTATTTCAAAGGTCTCTGTGGAAAAACAAGTGAGATAGAAATCTGAATGTATTTTATAACGTATCATTATTACTACTAGTGCCACTAAGTCTAATTATTATAGCATTCACAGCAATCAGTTATTGTGTATTTACTGTATAGCAGACACTGAGTTAGGTGCTTTCCCATTTATTGACCCTAGTTTTATTATCCCTATTTTACCAAGGAACAATCTGGCAAATATGGATTAAAGTTAGTAACAAGCTGTTTAGAATTTTGCAAATAATTTCATCATTATATTTTTCTGAGGTCCTGCAGATCACTTTTATTTAATTGGATATTGGTGTTTTCTTATTTATAGTCGGATCTCCCATCTTTTTCTGTCCCTTGTTTGTTCAATTAGCCAAATTGAAATTATGTTTCACCAAAACTTTGGTAGGTAAAATAGGGACAAAATGGACTCAAGGAAATGGTTCTTATAAGAAAAAAATGCCCTCTCTTCTCCTCTCCCAGATTCCATGCACACACCTGCATGCAGTAAGATTTAACTCCAGTTCTTTTCCCTGCTCTTAGCCTTGCATCTGTGGCCTTTAAACCATATTCTGCTTTTCCACAATGAATGAGTTAAATGATATTATCACAAACAACTACTTAAAGAGAGACCCCACTGTACACACATAATGCTATGATTTATTCTATAGTCAATGACACTTAATATTAGCTTAATTTTTATCTTTTTGTAATAAGATATATTATAGGGTTATATGTTTTAATACTCTGTATATTAAAATGATGCCATTTAAGGACATAAACTAACAGCATGTGTGTGTGTGTGTGTGTGTGTGCGCGCGTGCGCGCGCGCGCATGTGCTGAAAAAGCCAAATCAAATAAATTCTGACTTTTGGAATTTTTTCTTTCCATTTTGCTTGGTTTGCAGGTGTTCCGTGGCATTCACATTCTTGTGGTCTTGGAATGCCTTCAAAGTAGAGAGAATTAGTGTCTGGTGGAATTAGAAGTATAAAATGTAATTAACATACCTGTTTTATGGTGTTAGTGATAGAGAATTTATGATTTTATTTTAGGTGTGAATTTGTCCTTTAAATAATTTTAAAGCAAAAAAGTAAAAAGAAGCCTCTAATGTCTTACTACCATTAAGAGGCTCTTTATATTTTACATATTAGCCTATTCTCCTAAAAATAAAATGCCTTTTTTTGTTTAAGATTCAAAACACCAAAATCCTTTTAGTTAGCACTATTCTATAAATCACTCTTTGTCTCTCTACTTACCTCTATTTACAGCCCCTTCTTGGCTTTACACGACTATAAAAGCACAAGAAAAACACCAAAAATATGAGAGGTGAGTACATGTTTGTAGAAAGTATTTTTTTTTTTTTTTAGAAAGAAGCTACTGTGCCTGATGACAGCCCTTCAGATGAAATGAAGAATTTGGTCAGCTCTTTTTGTCTCTGTGCACTGTGATGGCCACATATTTAAAAGTATTTCAAGAAGCAACTTAATTTTCTCCTTTTTATTAAGGCATTTAACAATTTGTTAGCCAAGAATGCATTTCTTGTAGGATTTTTTAAGACATAAGTAATGTTTCTGCAAGTAGGACAACATTCCACATATATCAAATATTTAAAGAATAGTTTGGACATAACCCTTAAAGACTGAAGGGTGAGCCAGGGAGGGAGGAGGAAGAGGTCATATGGTACACATTATCCAAAAATTAAGCGAATTTTGTAGCATAAACTGAAATGCTGAGAGATTAGACTGTTGTCTACCTGCCATTCTAAAGAAGAGATAGGAATTCCAGTTTGCAATATTTTTAGCATGCCTGAGCATAGTGAGTGAATATGAATTTCTAATCAGAAAAGAAATTATAAGTAGAGAGCTAAGCTGAGGTTATGCCAACTTTCTTTAAGTTAGGATATGTATTTTGATGTTATTCTGGATAGGGATTCCTGTCTTTGGGAGTAAATATGTAAAAATTGTTATTGTCTCTCTTGTAATTAACAAATATATTATATATCTGTAACTTGTCACATGATTTTCAAAAGTCCAAAAAAGAGAATGTTTTATTTATATATGCGGATAGATAAATGGTAGGATAGATAGATAGATGATAGGTAGGTAGGTAGGTAGATAGATAGATAGATAGATAGATAGATAGATAGACAGATAGATAATTTACGAGTATATAAGCAGGCTCTGTTTTCAGCAAACATTCCACAAAGACTCAATATCAAGGAAAAGAAAGAAGTGATTGTTGAGTGTTTCACTCAACACATTTGACCAGCTAGTCAATAATTTCACTTCCCTAGGGGGAAAAAAAAAAAAAAAAACATGGCCTAACTAGTGGGTGAAAGTTCATGAGTCACAGCCTCCCACTGTAGAAGTGATGGGAAAAGGGAAATGAGTTGCTGGACAGAGAGAAGGCTAAAACAAGCAAGGGAAAACGAAGAAGAGAATATTTCCACTAAGAAATTAGGAATACTGGAAAGACTATGCAGGAAAGAAGACTAAATGGATGGATGTGTTTGGACAAGGATCTCAGATAACTGATTGTGGGCTTCCAAATAAAGGGGAAAGGAATGGAACAATGCAAATACTAAAGAAAGAGAAGAAAGAAAGAAAGAAAGAAAGAAAGAAAGAAAGAAAGAAAGAAAGAAAGAAAGAAAGAAAGAAAGAAAGGAAGGAAGGAAGGAAGGAAGGAAGGAAGGAAGGAAGGAAGGAAGGAAGGAAGGAAGGAAGGGGAAAAAGAAAGAAGAGAAACAAAACATGCATTTAGGAAGATTGTAGATTTTCTATGCAGTCAGTCCAAAAAAAGGAAATAGAACTGATATAATAATTTGTTTCTTCAATCCTTGTACCTGAGAATCTGAGACTACTTGCAAAATGTAACTTAAAGTATTGCTATTTTGAATGTTAATCATCATCATCATCACCATCATTATGAATGCTATAACAGTCTTGAGTCCCTATTGTTTTGAAATACTTTCTAAAATATACAATACAATACAATGCAATTGGGTATGTGGAATTAATTGTATATTTAAAGTGAAACTGGAATTCTTGGTCTGTTACATAGTATATCCATTGTAACCTGCTACCATCTTTACTCTGGCATATCTTATAGTAGATAGTTCAGCGAGAAGAGTTATGTGCCAATTCAATGCAAGGCATGGCTTCAAAATCAGGCTATTCCTTGTGTAATGTGTCTAATTTTCTTCAACTTCATAAATAAAATCCTCTGATTGAATGAAAGGGTAGGTATAGGGAAAAAGAACACTGTATGTAACTTGGTTGCCTTAGTAGCTAGTAGCAAAAATAAGAGAGAAATCTGGTGTATGGAGAGCAAAGTTGGGTGATATCTGGCTGATACACACAGGTTTGCCAAATTGTTAATATGTAAGGGACACTGAATTGAAAAATTATAGCAATTTAACTGTGTGCCATATTTCCCACTTGATTATACTCTATATTAATGTCCTAAAATATACACAATAAAAAGGAAATGTTCTTTTCTTACTTTTCATTTTACTTCAAATAATTTTCAAGAGCCAGTACTTAAGCAAAACCAGCTGTATCTTCAAGTCCCAATCATTATTATGGAGTCCTTTCTAAGAGGCTTTGATTATTTTAATGTGGTTTAATTTTGAACATTCTAGTAAAACCTTATATAGTACACAAATGGAAAAGCCTAATCAGTCTTTAGAAAGCCTCTCGAGCATATTTTTCACGTATTTCCGTGCACGCATCTTCCATTCATATTGAAGTTTCTGAATTCATTTAGGGCATTTTCCACCAAATAATTTTCTTCATGGTCCTTGTGTAGAGGGCATTTGCAATCGGATGTTTTACTTAGCATGTGCATGTGAAACATACTCTTTTAGGCTGGTACTACCTGATGGTAGTATGAGAGTAAAAAGATATTTTTTTTAGTTGTAACTGGAATTGAAAGGTAGGAGACAAGCTGTGTTATCAGTCCAAGTCTACATACAGTTTGGCATCTCTGATATAACTAGTGTCAATTGGCCAAAAAGGTTTTATTTATTTTTTCTTCTAAATCCATGTAAAAAGGAGACAGCATGATGTAGTGAAATAGCATAAATTTGGAGTTAGATCTGGACCTAAATATTATTGAATCCATGCCGTGGGAGAGTGAATTATGCAGTTTGAATTCCTATCTCGATAAACTAAAAATAAGTCCAACACGTCAAGGTGATTCTAGGGGTTAGAAAGAGTGTAAGTGATCATAACATATTACTGTTTACTACTTATCTGGCACATAGTGATGATTACCTTCTAGATAACAAGTGAAACATGCAAACAGTAGAATTTCAGTAAAAGCAAGGTAAAATTATATCATCAATCCCCCCTTAAATAGTGCTTTCCTGAGCTCTGAATGACTTGCTTCATCTGACTCACTGCTGATGCTGAACTGTCTAGAATTGCATGCTTACTTCATTAAAGCTAATGTATCCTCTTCATGTCTCACTAAATGCATTTCCTTTATTTCAGTAGGTATGCATAGTTCTTGTCCGTTCACAGCCCTTTTAGGGGTTCTCCTGTGTATAAGCTCCCCAAGGGACAATTTTCTGTGGACCACCATGAAATGAGAAATGTCTGGTCTGTAAATCACTGGCTCTAGTTATTGTATTTCACAGCAGACTCTCCTTATAACAGAAGTGTGATATTGCGAAGCATTAAGAAATCCATATATTTAGTCTTTGTCTCCATTTCCTGGCCTGTAACACCAAAATCCCTTGTAATTCCTTGAGTAATAGAAGTGAAGGGAACTTTCTATGTTATTTATATTAAGTCCCTTCCCAGCCATATCTAAGTTTATGCTAATAAGTGACACTTGAGCTGTTCCTAGATGGCTTCAGGATGGAGGCTGGTTGCCATAGGAACTAAAGATGCGATTAAAGGGTTGAAAATTTCAGCTCTAGTCCCCAACCTCCTAATGGCTGGAGATGGGAGAAGAGACGGAGATTTAGTTAATCGCCAGTTGCCAATGATTTAATTAATCGTGCCTGTGTAATGAAACTTCCATGAAAACACTAAAAAGTAAATTCAGGGAGCTTCCAGGTCAATGAACATGTCACATGTTAATAGGCTGGTAAACCCTAAACTCTGTGGAGACAGAAACTGTTATCCTCACATGCTTCCAGATCTAATCCTATGTTCCTCATTATCTGGTTGCTCATTTGTATCTTTTATAATATCTTGTAAAATAAATCAGGAATAGTAAATAAAGTGTTTTCTGGGGTTCTTTGAGTAATTAAAGCTTATTATGAAACCTAAGGAGAGGGTCATGGGAACCTCTAATCTTTAGGCAAATCATCAGAAATGTGGGTAACTTGGGATCTGCTACTTGCAATTGTTGTGTGAGATGGGAGGCAGTGTTATGGGACTGAAGCCTGATCCTAAGGGCTCTGCACTGCATCTGGGTAGATAGTGCCGGACTTGAATTAAGTTCTGGATGCCCAGTTGGTGTTTGCAGAAAACTGGGGAATTGTTTCATGTGGAAAGTCCACACATTTGATGTCAGAAGTGTTGTAAGTAGAAAAACAATTTTTGTTTAAGGAGATTCTGAAGTTAACCTGGGGTGCACAATTTTTATTTATTAAAATATATGTATTTGACTTGTCTTCTAAGCGGTATGGCATTGGGTTCTTAAGAAAGTTTTGTAGATAATGTTTAAGAATTTTTCTTAAGCAATAGTGAAGATATTTTTTGTTTGTTCTCTAAAGAAGTCCCAAGGAAATCTCACACATTTCTGAAGGAGCAAGAGCTTTGTTATGAGGCATTTATTCATAAATGCAAATATCTTCTTCAAAGGATCCAAGCGACCCCACTCCTAGGTTCTGATCACAATAGATCTTAAAAGTACTAAATTCATAGACAGGTGACATATTCTGGCTCAGATAAGATGAACCCAACTGAATTCTCTCTAAGGAATTTGCACTAAAAATACAGAGATAATGAAAAAAGTTGTAGTGGAACTTGCAACTGAAAAGGTAACAGGTGCAGGTGAGTTCTCACTCAGGAGATGGCACAGCAAGTTGGATTTGTGAGGAGCTAGAAACAGTGAAAGAGTGAGAGGTTGAGCTGGGGGTCATGGGATGAGGTACTCACTGATGGCCAGTGATGGAAGCATGCAGGCCTATGGGATGAAACATCTGTAAAATCATGAAACCAGAGATTATACCTTCCAGGTACAATTAATAGAATGTGAAAATAACTGTCATGTTGTTCTGTCTTCTCTCTTTGGTTAAGATTTTCATGCAATCAATCTTTTTATAAATGTCTTTTTCTTTCACCACCCTGATTAACATAATATGGTTTATAACATCTTCTAAATGTAGTGGTCAAAACTGTAGCCATGATTCAAATAATAAACAATCTGGACAATGTCAGTTTGTACCAGGAGAATTTGTGTTTTAATCACTTTTGTGTCTTCTACAGCACAAAATACATTGCTTTCAGACATAGATCCCCAATAGCTATTTTTGCAGTGAGTGTATGTGGTTGTCCATATGGATGTCATCAACACAGAAGATAATAGGGCTATTAATCTCCATATTTCTATTAATATATCCTAGTGCCTAACCTTGTGGGCCTGTGAAATTCATAAGTAGACCTATTCTTCTGAAGAATAAATGTGAGTATGTGTATGCATGCATGTGCCTATCTTATAAATGCAGGATTACCTAGAAACAAGGCACTCTGCCAGAAACTACCTCTCTAATCCCTACCCCTCACTCACCAGGACTGCTATTTTGAGTAGGATTTTTATTCATTTTACAAGTGAACTGTCCTTTTTTTTTTTTTTTTTTTTTTTTTTTAGAGACAGAGAGGGGAAAGGAGTTAGAAAGAGAGGGAGAGAAACATCAATGTGTGGTTGCCTCTCACACACCCCCTACTGGGGACCTGGCCTGCAACTGAGACATGTGCCCTGGCTGGGAATTGAACCAGTGACCTTTGGTTCTCAGGCCCGAGTTCAATCCACTGAGCTACACCAGCCAGGGCTACAGGTGAACTGTTGTTAACAAAACAGCAGGAGTTATTAAGAGACAGGGATGGAGGGATGAGGAAGTGTGGTAAATTATTAAAAGTGAATGTGTAACCTTCCATGAAAAGGACTTAAAACACATGGAGACATGGACATGAAAACAGACATATGCAGAAAGTAAAATAAAATATGCCCAGGAAAAAGTTTTACAGTGCTCTGAAGCTTGTTGCAAGCAAGTTTCATTTTATGGGGGTTACAATAAAACTCACTAGTCATGTCTGTCTGCAGAAGAGCTGATCTCATGAGAACACATGCCAAATTTCCAGCTTACAATAGATTCCTGATAAGAGCATTAGTTTTCTTTGGGGGAAAATAAACATCAGGGGAATTTACAGTAAAAAATAGCATGACCTGATATAAGACAATAAGAGTAGAACAATTTCACCACAACCTCCAGAGTAGAGAAGCTAGAGGCAACTAAGAATAAAATGAATTATAATTGACTATTTATGGACACTACATTATGCTCAGCACTAATTATGTACTTAGCGATCTGGGGCAAGTATAAAAGTTGACCTCTGCATTGAATGAACTTCTGTTTTATTAGGCAGATGATGACAATGATGATAATAACATGGGGATGATGGCATAGCTAATCTGAATTGGTTGCTTACCACCCTGACAAGTACATTCCATAGAATAAGAAATTACTCACAATGACCCTACCAGTTAGGTCTAAACACAAATGAAGAAACTGAGGCATATAAAAGTTAAATAACTTAAATAACTTAGGCATTATACTAAGCTAGTGAATGACTGGATAAAACAATATTCCATACTAGGTATAAATGAAAGCCTGTGTTTTTAACCACAGCTGCACCATATTGACTAGAAAGAAGAAATAATAAAAGACTTTTTTTCCTACTGTGCATTGACTCCTGGAGAAGGTTTAAAAAGGGGGACATTATGATGAACCAGAGGCCGATCCTTCACAGAGGGTTAAGTGAAGAATATGGGCTATCCTCTAGCCTTTTGCTGATGACTATGATTTGGAGCCCAGATCGCAGAAGTCAGGGCATCCTAGATTAGGAAAAACAAATAACAATTGAGGTTATAGATGCAGAATTGATAGTACGTAAGGGGCAGAAAAGGAGATGGCATGCTCCAAACAAGGGTGGGAACAGCCAGTGTGAATGAAGCTGGGTGCAAGCATTGCATCCACACTATGGAGAGCTCTGACAGCCGGGGAGAAGCCTACAGGACCGAGGCCATCCTGCGTCAGGAAGGAAGAGGGCAGTGAGTGCTGAGAAGTGTAATGGCATGTTGAAGGTTACACAAAGGTGCAAAAAAGGTTGGTAAGAGGAGGGGCCAAGTCAGAACAAGCAGGTAACTATTACAGCAAAAAGAATCTTGAGTAAGAATAGGAAGGTAAATAATAAAGATTGTTTAAAATAAATTTGTAAAGTCTCCACACTGTAGATTATTTTTATCAGAAGATTTATAAATGGGTTAAACATTTACTGTATCCCAATGGAATTCTATTCAAGAAATTAAGTTTAAATGCTGGCACCTAAACTAATGAGAAAGAAAAGTTCCATAATATGAACAGACTCCTCTTCAAAAAAAGAAAACTGTAGTTTTCACTCAAATGTAATATTCTCTGTTACCCTGGATTTTCTTAGTAGTAAAGGCCCCTTGAGAATATTAGAAGTTTCTGGAAAAGTTCAGGAATTTTAAGTTTTCAGTTGCCATTTTATCAGCCTGAAATAGTTAATGACATTTATCACCAGGGACTAGATTGAAAGAAGATGAAAATGAGTTAGTATTATGAATTTAGCTACAGCATTTAATCTATAATATGTGCAATATTTTATTTTAGTAATTGTTACATGATTTATCCCTATTTATTGGTCTTAGTTGACACAACTTTAAATTGAGAAACAAGGGAAAAAGAGTATTATGGCTCGAAGACTTGTGTTGAATTGTGAGAAAGCAAATCACTCAACAAAATGGGGATAGGAGCAAAGTTTACATATAAACTGGGTGTGAGGCAGATGTGTGAGCAGATGTATTTTGTCTTTTTGAATAGCTTAAAATTTTTAAATTCAACTTGGGAAATAAAAAGACAACAACAAGTTACTATTTTTCTGTTATAATAGATGTCTTGATTTAAAATGTAACACTGTCTTTTTTACAAAGGCTTTATTTTATATCTAATTCATTGCCATTGTTTAAAGATGCATAAGAACAATGTTTATCTTGTATTCAGTTAATCCAAAAATATTTTCATGACATTTCCTACACATTTGACAGAGGGAAAATAAAACTTTTAGAAGTGTGTAAAACAGTTCCCCATTGTACATCTGGAATGGTTAAAAACTGGCCCATCAGCACCACTAGAAATCATATTGCATCTCTCAAACTTGAACATGAACAGGAATCATCTGGGACTTCAGACTTGGCATTTTCCAGCACACTTAAATGTGCTGTTGATGAGGCTGGCCTTTGGAACTCACACTGTGGAGTGAGGCTCTGTCTTGGCACCGTTGACAGTTTGAACTAGACGACTCTTTCTTATGAGGGTTGTCCTTACATTGCAGGATGTTTAGCAGGAACCATGGCTTGCAACAACCAAAACGTCTCTGGATGTTGTCAAGTGTATTCTGGGAGGCGGTTAAATTCACTGTGAGTTGAGAACCAGTGCTCCAGAATATTAATTCACCCTTTCTTGGGGACCAGTGGCTGCCCTTTGGAGTATGTGTATCCCAGTGAGTACATGAAGATCTTCCGTGGCATGAATAGTCCTAAGGAAATCAATATCCAGATGTAGAATTTTTATACATATTATTTCTTAAATTGACCTAAGAATGGGCCTGCATCTTAGGAATCAATTTCTCTTTTCCTATTTTGTCTTCACAGTTGTCCTCAACCACTTGACAAAGGGTCCATCTCACAACCATCCTGAATCTGGGTGCATGCCTCACCCCACATATATAAACCTGTGGGAAACCTTCCTGAAGGACAATGTCAGACTCTGCAGACACAGTAACAAGAAGCCTCCTTTAATTAAAACACTCGGTTGGAATACATGTATTTATGTTTCCCACATCATTCTGTTGACAGGATATGGTGTTTAGAAACAACATTTTGGCTAACAGTGATGTATCCTGAAATAAGATTGTTCTCAAGTCGGTCTGGCACAAGTACTGGAATTTTTATTTAACTTCCACACCTCTTTCTCTTGCTATGATTGTCAAGGCAGGAATCACTCCTGAAGCCATGTACTAGGAGGCTGAAGCAAATAGTTCTGTAAGAAATTGAGGGGAGCAGTGATCGCTCATCAAAAGAATACATTTATGGCAAGAGTTTATGCCTTATTTTTATTTATCATATAATTTAAATTCAGAGTAAGATGGATGTCACAGGAACATGCATTAACAGTATTTTTTGAAGTGAAAGATGAAGTAAACATTAAAAGAAAAAAAATGTCTCAGTTGGACACCTGGTTAGAAAATGAGGTCTTGGTTTTCCAGTTAGATTCTCTGATGGATATGTTTTATAAATGGAATGAGCAAAATCCATAGCTCAAAATTTTTATAAAAATACAGAGTCCAGCAAAAGTAAGGCTTGTTCGAGTGTAGCTGGGAGGGCAATAATACAGGCATAATAAGTTATAGTTTTAATTTTAACATTTCACCTAAAATGTCATATAGTGTGCTTGAGTGTGATATTATTATGTTACAGATTGCATGTGTATGATTTTGTAATAAAAGATTTTGTAATAAAAAAGGGGTGTTATTTGTGCTGGACCCTGTATGTTTAGAATGCATGTTAAAATAAAAATACTGGATCAAAAGTTAGATAGCAATATATACATATATAAAATAAAATAATTTGAAGTTTTATAATCCTTTCTGATTATATAGATTCAATATGGGATCTCAGATTTTTAAAAAGTAACAGGCATAATTAATTGTCATCTGATAAATCTTGGTGAAACTTTTTATGACTATTTCTTGGGCCTTGAGAATTCAAATTTGACTAATAATCTGGGAATAAAATTGCATGCAGATTTTTTCTTATTTGTTAATTGCACTGAAATTAAAAGAGGGCTTAATTGAGTTTTGAGCAGATAGATTATTATAAATAATACTCAATGATTAAAAATTATCTGATAGTATATATTTGTAAGGAAGTAAAACATGCCTGTTTTTGTGAAAAGGGTTTCTTAGGGCGCACAAGCATACAAAATATAATTAGTGCTGAACTCTGAATCACTCTAATAATAAAATAATATTTACCTACCCTGGTACATACACTTTCATACAAAGAATCCATCTATATCATTCAGAATGTATTTTCAATAACAGTTTGTGTGTCTGTGGCAGTGATGGGAAAGTGCTCCTTGGATCTCTTGACAAGAAGGAACTTTTGGTTGGTTTGGAAGCCACCAGCTGTTCGAGAATTCCATATCTAAGGACTCAGCTCCCCAGCGAGGCCTTGCTTTTCCTGGATGGTCCTCAGCGAATGATTAGGAAGTAGAGTAGTGACGGAGCTTGGCTTTGCTGGTTAGGTCAAGATTTCTCTGACGGTCAAGTTTTGCAAGCAGTATCTGACGGGTTGGCAAGACTTTGTCAGATATACATAGTGGTCTAGGGCTCTCATGTCCACTTACCCTTCCTCCCTTTTGCACTTTACACAGGAATTACCCATCCCCTGCCCTCACCTCAATAAACCTCTTACAATTCTAACTTGGTCCCCACATGTGCTCCCTGAGGACTCAACCAATATCGTGTTTGATAGTTTTATAACTACATATAATTATATTATATAAAATAACTATATAACATATTGTCACATTTACCAATTGAGTGCAAATATCTTTAAAGTTGTTTCACAAGAGAAAATTTTAAACTCTTGGCTAATAGCACAGTAACATTTTTAAAAGTTCGTTTGTGTACCTAGTTTTCTTGCATAGAAATATGAGAGGGTGAGCAATGCAAGATTTTCAAGCATAAATATATCTCCTTAAATTAAAATTCTGGAATTTCATTGCAAGGAGAAAAAGAAATAATATTAATATTTCTGATAAAGAAACCTTTTCCACATTTTAGATATAATTGGGTAATGCTAGGTTTAGAATTGTTGTTAATTCCATTGAATGCATTTTTATTTTTTTTAATCTGGTTACCTAAAATATATCCAGTAATAGTTTCATGATTTTTATTGTTTTTCTATTACAGTTGTCCCAGGTTTTCCTCTTTTGCCCTCCTCCACCCATTCCACCCCCCACTCCCATAGTCAATCCCCACACTGTTGTCCATGTCCGTGGGTAAATGATGCAAAATTTTAATTTATAAATGTCATAATTATAAGTCAGAAGCTATCTTTTGATACTTAAATTTATAGTGAAAATTATAGATATCAATGTTAAAATGTTAAAAAGGAATCAAATAGTACTTCTCAAAATTAACTTACAGGGAAAATTCAAGCAACACTTTAAAGTTCACTTTCATAGATAGTTATTTCCTTTCAAAGGTCTAGTTCCTCTGACTATTCATTCAATGATCCGACAAACTTACCTTTAACATCATCCAAAAAGAAAAGCCAAAAAAAAAAAAAAAAAAGGAAAGAAAATGAGAGAGAGAGAGAGAAACAGAGAGAAGCGATCAGGAGAAAATCTCCACTTGCTCACTCCGTTTCTCCACTTACTTCTGCCTGGGCCCCTGTGTCGGCTTTCTCTTCTGTGATTATGGATGGGCTGTATCTTCTGTTATCTAAACACAGCCCCTCCATTTAGGGCCTAATAATGATCTTTCCATATATTCCAAACTTCCCTCCAGAAATTCTACTCTTTTTCTCTGTTAAAAGCAAACAAACAAACAAAAAAAACCTCTTTTGATCCCGCCTGCCACCCCAGCTCCCATCCCATTTGTCTGCTCCTCTTAACCTTCCAATCTCCCATCCATCACCAGCCTTCACCGAGACTGCTGTTGTCAAGAGCTCTAATGAGCTGCTAATTCCACAGGTCAGTTCTCAATCCTCAGTACTTGATCTATCAGCAGCATTTGACGCTGTTGATCACTGAGTCCACTTTGCTTCCAGCGCAACAACCGAGTCCCCTGTGCTGGTCATTCCTTTCTTGTTGCCCTTGCTTATGTCTCCTAATCTTCTGAACTTTTAAAAGTTGGAGTGACCCGGGGAGTATGCTGGACCTCGCTTCTCTGCTGCCTATACCCACTAGATTGGAGAGTTCTCATCCAGCCTTATGAATTTAAATAAGCTGATCATTCTCATTTTAAGTCCGCAGCCTGGACTTCTCCTCTGACTACAGATTCCTATCTGTGTCCTACCTGCCAGCTCCACTGGACTGTCGGAGAAGCACTGCATGCACAACAGGTCACAGAATTCTTGGATCAGCTCCTTGGCTAACACCACACTTTAAATGCATTGGATATTTTAAGTTTTCTCTATTTTTAGAACATATCCAGAATCACACTATTGTTAAAAATTGCATCTTGTGTCTGAACAGCTATTATCTTCTGTGAAGGTTTTACTGAATTAGTCTCTACCATAGTTCTCTGTCTATTATGAACAAAGCATAGATTTAGCTTATTAGAGCAGAACCCAGAATATGGCTCTATTATGTTCAAAATCCTCCAATACCACTCCATCTTGCTTAGAGTAACAGTCAAAGTCCTTATAAGCACCAACAAGACTCCACATAACTCACCCTGAATCCCTACTTTGTTCATTGATCTGACCTCATCACCAAATGCCATCTGCCTTCCTGAGGCACCTCCGGCACCTCAGCCTCCTTGTTGCATCCGTGCCAGACACGCTTCTGAATATCTCAGGACTCACTCCCTCTCCTCACTGACATCTGTTTATGCCCCTTTCACAAAGAGGAGTTTTCTGGTTACCACCTATAAAACTGCAGCTTCTCACCACCCTCAAGCATAGCTGAGCCTCGTCCATGCTATTTTTCATAGCACTACTTCCAATTGATATATTACATACTCGACTGGCTGATTGTCTGACATCACCTTCTCTTAGAATAAATATCTATGAAGACAGAGATATTTGTATCTCTTTTTCAGTCTTAGAAAATGATTTGTGCTATAGAATGTTCTCTTTAATCTCAGTTCTATGAACGAATAAATGAAAATCCCATAAAAAGTCACAAATGACAACTCTTTATTTGCTTGTGAGAACTCCACTCACAGAAATCTCTGGCTGATCAGATGACTCAGAGGTGAATAAACAGCCAATGTGGGAATTTAGAACTGTCTATTTCAACTATTGTCCTTTCATTAAGCAAATGAAGAAATAGATTATGCAATTTTGATACATTCAAATGTAGTTTTTTGATCTTTTGGAGATAAAAATGAGTAAGTTTGACTAGATTCAAATTGAAACAATAGAAGTTTGAAGTTATATCTGATCATTAGGCTATTTTTGCTAATATAACTCATTCTAAGATGACACAGGTAGAGGCAAGTTTCCTTATAGAATTAGCTGTTTATTGTATAAGTACTAACTTTCATTGGCATCTGGATCTAGCATAGGCAGTTTTAGGGCAATGGAGGGTGAAACCAGAGAGAGAAAGTATCACTGACCCCTGCTCCCTCAAAGTTCAATCTGACTTCCTTATAAACAATCTCTGTTGAATTTGACTGCGGCAATATCTGTGGGTTTCCATGGAAATAAGTAACAGTACGTGATCATGAAAAGACAGGCTTTTTCTTTGAAATAATTTAGATACCTCTCACTCACAAATGTGGGCTATTGAAACACTGGACACAAGAAAAACTGACTTAATAGGTTTCAGGAAATATTGAAAAGACCCTAGAATAAAACTCATACTAGATGCTTGAATTCCCTTTATTCCACCAACTAATCCATTCTTCATTAAAGTGTAAAGAACCAGTTTGGCAGCTGAAGTGCTATTGATTTGAAACCATGGCATACGAAGAAACTGTTTCACTTGTGTTGTTTCCTGGATTTGCTTTGAAAAGCTCAGACACAGAAAGTAAAGCACTTTAATTTAAGAAGTGGATATAGCTGAGTCAACATTTACATAGGGTACTTTTCTCTAAGCCCAGGGTGATGGAAAGAAAACATAAAATTCTAATTATTAAGCTCCTCAGAACATTCCAATCAACAGTGACTGACTTCTAAACACCACAGGGTAAAATGTCAGGACTTTCAAAAGTAAAGACTGGGACAAGCTGCTAGTGTAAAGGATGCAAGCTTTTGGAAATGAATACTGAGCTGAACTCCCCTGTTGTCCATCATATGGGACAAGTATGTGTGGCGGAGAAGAGAGGGATGAACACACTCCCTACCGGGGCATGTGGAGGAGTCCCATCAGACTCTCTCTCCAATAGCTTCAGTATCATGCCAGGGTCGCTGGTTCTCTGAGTAAAACTTTTCCAGAGACAGAAAAAAATAAAATAAAAAAGCAAGTAATTTAATTCATCCTCTATCCTGGGAGAAGTGAATTGTGAGACAGTGGTGCTTATAAGGTAAGGAGAGAACAGGCAACTTTTCTGACAGTTGGTAAAACAGTATCATTTCTAAAGCTGAAGGGCAGACAGTCTCTTCATAAATGTCACTATCCCACATTCCAAACTAATAGACAAAGATTTATGTGAACTTTGTTTTTTCTGCTTAAACAGCAACTACTAATAATATGCCCTTAAATCATCTTCAGGACATATTATGCATTTTTCTCAGTAAGGAGACTCAATATTTTTCATGGACATTTAAGTTCTTTAGTTAAAATGTAAAAGCAGAGAGGGAAACCATAGATATCTCTTATTGTCAAAAATGTGTCAATTAATGTATGTTATAGGAAAATGCAGACCATCACACCAGAGTGTAACTCCTTTTATCTTCTAGTTCACTGTTAAAGGTTAAACTATCATCTCAATATAACCCTTTATGTCAACTAGGGCTGCAAGTAACCAGAATCTAAATTTAGTCTGCAGAGCTGCAATTACCAACTTGGTAGCCACTGGGTATATGTGGCTATTTAGATTGAGATTTATTAAACTTAAAATTCAGCTCTTCACGCAAACTAGCTCCACTTCAGGTTCTCCATAACCTCCCCTAGTTAGAGGTTACCATAATGGGTGATATAATGAAGTCTGTCTAGAAAAAGTCCAGCCATTGTTAATGTAATGAGAAGTGTGTGTTCAACAAACAGGAGAGTGGACTGGAATGCATACATGTAAACAATGGTGACTTCACTGTACTAGACAGTGTGGGCAGTAGATACTGCTGAGTGAGAACGTATACTGTGTGGCCGTTGCATTCAAAATGACTTAGTGAACAAAGCAAAAAATCCTGCATCGGATTTTGCATGAAGCTTGAACATTCCTCTGCAGAAACGATTTGGATGATTCAGAAGGCTGCAGCTATGGGCAACCGGTGAATGGCAGCTTCATCACAGCAACACACCTGTTTGTGAATCATGTCTCTTGCAGAGTTTTTTGGCAAAACATCAAATCACTCAGGTGACTCAGTCTCCCTACAGCCCAGATTTGGTGCCCTGCGACTTCTGGCTTTTCCCTAAACTAAAATCCCCTTTGAAATGGAAGAGATTTCGGACCATCAATGAGATTCAGGAAAATATGACGGGGCAGCTGATGGTGATTGGGAGAACTGTGTGATGTCCCAAGGTGCCTACTTTGAAGAGGATTGAGGTATCATTGTCCTTTGTACAATGTTTCTTGTATCTTGTATATTTTTCAATAAATGTCTCTATTTTTATAGATGGTTGGATACTTTCTGGACAGACACATCATATACAGGATAGTTTTGTTCTTGCAAAAAAGTTCTATGGAAGAATCTTCCTGAAGTTCAAAAAAAAGTGCAGTTGCAAAAAAATCAGATATACTGAAATAGAATAAAAAACATTTGGTTAATCTGATAAAAGACAATTTAAAGTACTCGTATATATCTTTATTAAGACCTCTAGCTCAGGCAACTAAAAAAATCCCCAATCACTGTCCAAGAGTGCTCATTATGAAGAAATTTTTCATGTTTATAGTGGTTGTCTTGTGAAGTGTTAAATTTATAAAGGAAAAATCTGTTCCTTGTATTAGAAAAAAACAAAAAGAGAAATTATACTTAAGGATAACCATTAAATTATGTCTCAACCTTTCTGATCAAGACTAAACAGAATAAATTTGTGAGCTAAATTCATAAAATTTAAGTGTTAATTATTGCCTTTAAATATGAAATCCATAAATGGATAAGGTGTTCCATTAGTATTTTTAGTAAGAGAAACTACCCAACCTGGCAACTTGTCAGAAGAAACATGCTATATCTTCAATTATTATTTCTAATTTAATATTTAAATGTCAATCACACATTTAATATTTAGGTTGTTTCTCTTTGGATATATAGTTTCACATGAAGGCTGCGTTTAAAGTGTTTAAGTATCATTAGTCAGAATTAAATTAAAATATGGAGTTTGCAGTTGAAAAATTGTTTTTCCTTGAAAGATTTCTCTGAAATGATAGACTGAGTCATAGTACCAAGTGAATGTCTTGTACAAAGTGAGTGTGTTGTTTCTCATTGTCCTATCCATCTGGAGTTTAAGGAGTAGTGGAATGGAAGACAAGCAATAGACTTGAACCTCAAAACCAGGGGCTAACATTGGAGGCTAAATATACTGAACATGTAATGAAAAATGGTTGATGAGAATCACAGAATCTGATGCTCTTGTTGCAAAGTTTATTTTGTTTTATTTACATTTCATTTTTTATTTTGCTTTATTTCTCCAAGACAAAAAAGAATTAAGAGTAAACTAAACTAAACATTAGGAAAGCTGTTAGAAAAAAATAGAAGAGCAAGAAGTAGTTCACGATAAGAGAATATGCAGGCAATCAAGAAAATAAAAACAAAATAAATTGCAAATAAGTAGACTTTAAATAGAAAAATGGCCTATCTCTTCATAAATTCCTTTTTTGTGGGATATATTATTGCAATTCCCATAATCCAAATATCCCCAGGAATGCAACAGCCACACAGTACACATGTTCACTCAATGGAATCTACCACCCCTACTGACTAGTACAGTGAAGTTGTTGTTGGTCATGCATGTGCATTCCAGTCCACTGTCCTTGGTTGCCAGGTTCCACAGATGAGGCACAAACTATTCTCACTATAGCAAAAATAGCTGGGATTTTTCTGGACAGTCTCTCTCTCTCGCTCTCTCTCTCTCTCTCTCTCTCTATATATATATATATATATATATATATATATATATATATATATATATATCCATACCCAAAGGGTATATTCAGACCCAAGTGGAAATAGAATTAGATGAAAAGGAGATAAAGTAGTTGGTCTTATTTCTACAGGTCACTAAGGAATTCAAAACTAAGCACACTAGGCTTTGGAAGTCACTCCCTTGCTAGATATGCAGGGACAATAACTATCCATGGAAGGGATTTCAGACCATTAACTTGAATAGAGAAGTGGCAGGGTAAGAAGGAACAGTGCTGGTGGGTGAGTGAAAACTTTGTTGTGACTTCTATGCCACAAATGTGCTGCTCTTCCCAGAAAGTTAGCACCTAGTTGCTGTGTTCGATGACAGACTAGAATAAACCTGAGTGTTGAGAGATCAGAGGCTGCTGCTTTTGTGCATACAGGTTTTCTCATTCCAACAGTGGGTAAGTCAAGACGCCCCGGTCTTCAATCTGAAGTGGGACTCAAGTCACCTTATCTCTACAGAGCTATGAATGCTGGATGGGGAAATGAGAGTAACAATATTTTTTCTGTGTTCACTATTAAATAGCATTTAATTTTTAATATGGTAATCAGGTAAGTATTATATACAATTTTAGTGATTTTTGTGATATTTTTACCTGTTATATGTTCTGTAAATATCCTAAATTTGCTCTTCAAAATCTTGATACCCAACACAAATTTACAAATATAATATTATTCCATAACTCTGAGAGAATGCCTCATTTTGGTTACTGAAAAGCCTATTATTTATCAATATGCATGATATTGAATACTGCATTGCTCTACATCAAGGAAAAAACTTCATTGTTTATTCCAGAAATAACAGTTTAGCGGTTGGAGGGCTGATGTCTATACAGCACAGTGTTACTATATGTCAGAATTTTATAGGACTCAAGGCTCCAAAAGAATGGTGAATAAAACTTTTCCTGTTCTAGTATACTATAAAGACCTGACGTCATCCTTCTGGAGTAAAGGTGTTACATAAATATCAGAGCATGTTGATAACTTTCCAGTACACATGACTACCACATGCTTGTGAAGACAGGATTTTTTTAGGCTAAGGAAGTGATTTAGGTAAACTAAGGTAATTTCTTTATTAAAAGGCATTTTATTGTTTCTTACTATGAAAAGTAGTAGACATTTTTGTAGGTACTTTGAAAGTACAAAAAAGGGAGTAAAAGTCAGGCTTTGACGTCCTTGTCAGAGGCCACACTATTGTCTGTATGATCCACTTTCTAGAGGGTTGGCTCTGTTAACATTCTATTGCTGAGACTCTCCTGGTTCAAGTGATTGTCATCTTAAGCTTAAGATATCTGTCTGTCCTTCCTCTGGGGTATTGCTGTTCTAAACCAGCCTACTCACACACAAGAGAGTGTTCTCACAAGGCTGTCAGTGACTGCTCCTCTCCCTTGGCTTTGTCCTAAATACTGAAATACAGAGGGTTTAGCCAAGGAAGTCACAGAAAAGGAAGTGATGTTTTTTTGGAATTCTGTTTTAAAAAAATAAGAGGTCATTTACATTATGGCAACTCTTATTTGAATAGGTGGTTCTCTGAGATTTGGTAGAAAATTACTTTGATTACAGACAAAGCATGGACTGAGTAGACCAAGGTATGACTTGCAGCTAGACCAGTTGGCTTCAGTTAGAAATGGTGAATGCCTATGTCTCATGGTCATAAACTTTACCTTCACATCCACAGAAACACCTTTCAAACATCTGCTCTGTTCCAAAGAAGCATGGGGTGGGGGGTGGGGGAGCATATTGATCAAAGACGCAAATACCACTTCACTGGTGGGAAGTCACTTCAAGGGTACATGCCACCACCAGCAGGCAGCATCAAAGCTGGGTCTAGATCATCACACATTGGCTTTGAAAGAATTGTAAAAGCAAGTTTTATTAAGTGCTATAGATGATAAATGACTAAATATCTATCTGGATAGATGGATTTAGCAACAAAGACTGTGGCTCCTGCATCATCAGTGGAGAGATAATTCTGCTTCTCTACTTTAAAATTCCCAATAGCTCTCCAGGTCCTATAAAGCAAAGTCAATGTTCTTATAATTCTATGCAATGCCCTTCCATTTTTATGTAGCTCTCCAGCTTCATATTTTACTGCTCATATTTAATTACAAACTGATGGTAGATCTTTGCACACACAGAACTGGGACCTGCCTTCACACCTTTGCTAATCTTGTTACTATAAAACAGTCAGTCAGAATGTTGGGGTGTCTCCCCCATTGGCCAAGATGGTGGCAAAGTGAGGTTCTTAGATGGCACACATGAAAACCTAGCAAGATAATTAGATAAGAAAAATCTCTTCCCCCTTCTAGTGCCATATTGGGTGTAAGACCAGGAGAAGGCAGGTGCACGTGCCATAGAAGTAAAAATGGTACAGAAGGATGTGCTGGACCAAATGTGGGACCTGTTTGTCTAGTCTGGGGGAAAAAGGGATTGGTTGGGAGGTGAACTCACCCAAAGTGCACAAAAGTTTGGGAAGGTGATTGGTCATTTTGAGAAAGCACCTAGTTTGCCCCACACCCAAGCTAATACAATCCCAGGGGAACAAGGGAGCTCCAGCCTGTGACCTGCATTTATTTGCACAGTGTACTTGGCTCTTCTCTCCATGGGCCACATGACCTCAGTAGCCACATGATCTTAGCAGTCACGTGGCCCATGGCCACCCGGAGAGAGTCTTCTCTCTCTTGGCAACCTGGTGATGCTCTCACTGATGTGTTTGTGTGCTCTCTCCCGGGTATACGTGTGCTTTTGCAGCTCTCTCCTAGCAGATGCACGGCTCTGCAGGCTCCACAAGCAGGCTCCAGGGGAAGCTGGACATGGATGGTGGCCTGGAACAAGCTATGCTACCTGGATGTGGACTATCACCATGTAGCAACCTCCTGCAGGCTCCAAAGGACCGTACTTTAAAATGAAGCAGGATCTCTGGACACTGGCTTTTGTCTTGGTATTGCTGAGGAGATAGGCTTTGAGATGGCAGTCTGCCATTCTCGTAGATTATGCAGCACCTGAATAAAACTTCTTTCCTTTTGCACCAACATCCGCCTCATGAGTTTGGCTTTTGTGGTGATAGGCAGCCAAACCACCGTTTTGGTTTGTTACCATGTAACTACTTCAGCTTCCCTTGGTATTCCTAGAGTGAATGTTTATGGTGCCCTACCCAGATCCCCTTTATTGCCAGTGTATTAGACTCATCAATGGTGGACAAGGCTGGCCAGCACTGTTACACTCTTTGGGGAATTCTCTTCAGCCAAATGGTATCCCTGTTTCCTTAGAACAGGACACAGCAAACTGTAGCTAGCCTGTAATTAAAACCCTAGCCATCACATGTTTTGTGGATAAAGTTTTATTGCAACACAGCCCTGCTGATTTATTTATACATGGTTGTCCACATCACAATGGCAGAGTAGTTTCAACAGGTACTACATAGCCCCCCAAACCTAAAACATGTACTGTTTAGACTTTTACCCAAAAATTTTGCTGATACCTAAAGAGCACACAATGTTGATATTATTGTATGTTGTAATTTGTGCTTCAGAGTCTAGAGCTTTCTTATAGGATTATACCAAAGCTGATCTTCAGTTAAGGCTACATTATTATTTACCTTTGCCCCTGTCTCATCCTGCTTTGTTCATCCCCTTCTCTTGAGAGCACTCCCTGAAAAAAGCATTTCAATACGATTCAATCATTCAGATGTTATTCCTAGGAAAACTATCCTAAGACAGTGGGTACCTGGAGTTGTTCCATGTAGCAGATATTAAAGATGGGTTTCTGGAGTTGATTTTTCACTGGAAGGATGCAATTACAGCTCATTACCGGTTGTGGGAGGAGTTTTGATAGTCTGATCATCTCTAATGTCTCTAATATGCTGTAGCTATATAATCGCTAAGAATTAATTTCACATGCTTGCTGCATTGGGTACAGGTGGAAGCGGATGCACTGCCTGGTGCAATGTTTTTGTACAATAGGAGATGGGATAGAACTAGTAAGCATCGTTGATTCTATGAAAAGAAAAATTAACGGGCTTAGATCTATTAATCAACAAGTTAGAACACGGCGTGAAAGTCATAAAGACTCCTTGGAATAAATTAGAATCTATCATTTGCAGGTTCTTAAAAAGACCCAGTTAAAGATCAGAAAAGCTGAACTCTAAGGCTAACAAATCTATTAAGTGCAGAACCCTGGGAGGAAGGAGATTCCTCTCAGACTAGACATGTAGACATATGGAAACGGAAATTACCTGCTTTGAAGAACCTTGAATCCCCCATTGCACCTCTATTTTGGCTTACTATTTTACTGAGAAGAATTTGTAAGTCCTTCCTTTTGCCTGATGATTAACAAATGCCTCAAATGGACTAATGCCTTATACGACAATGCTTGCCCTGCTGAGCACCTGTTGTCACCTTGCCTGGTGTGAAGCATACTTGTAATCAGAGTCACAGTTCAGTAAACCCAACTTGGGGACAACTGGCCTTGTTACAGGAAGGGAGATATTTACCAAAAGATCTGTAGAACATAGGTATGTGCACCATGGAACCCAGAGGGAAACTCAGCAGTAAATCTTAAGGGTCCTAGTACAAAGCAGGTGGGGGAAACACTGTACAAAACAACCTAAGGGAGAGTTTACTGATATATCAGTATGGTGGCAAAGGTCTTGTGTTATATCTAACAAACTTCTGAAATGGTTCAAATGGCTCAGCCCGTTGGCCAAGGACCTGGCTAGAAAAGCAAGATTGAAGGGCTAGTGACAAGATCTAGGAAAAAGGCATTTGGGAACAAAAGCATGAGTTTCTTTGGACTAAACATCAATGCCCACTACAGAGCATCCAAGGCAAAGATGGTGCTACACCAAGTGGACAGAATGACTCAGTGAGTAAATGTGAACCAGGTCCCTCACTTGGCTGCCTCTCCATTCATTGCACAATGAACTTCTTCAAAGAGTCACCACGGCTAAGAGTGTAGTTAGTATATTAAATGTTCTTATCACACATACAAAAATAGTAACACATAAAAGGGAGGGAGAAAACCTTTAGAGGTGATAGTGTTATTAGCATAGATTGTAAGGATAATTTCACAAATGTGAACTTACCTCTAAACTCATCAAGTTGTGTAATAAAATATGTACAGTGTTTTTATGGCAACCATTCTTCAATAAATGGCTTTAAGAAGAGTAGCCATGACAGGAGAGATGGGGCCTAAGCATGGACTCAACAACATAGGAACTTCGCACCAGGCCTGAGATTATATAGTGGAAGAAACAAAAATCACACTCAGGATGTTATTCCATCTTACATATTCCATGCCTTTGTCTCTGTCTTCACCAAATTTATAAAATGTTTTAATTGGGTTTGCTTTAAGATACAAGGAATGCACAGTCTGAACCTCTGTAAATATGCGTCTTGTACTGTCTTGGATACATTTGTGAAAGCTGATTCTCAGCTTAACCTTAAACATTCTGCTAATTCCTGCAACCTTAGCCTGAGGTTGCACCACTAAATAAAACTCAGTTAGTTACCTGCTCTTTCAGCTATTTTGTTTGATAACGTTAACATTTCATAAGGTTAAGAATTCCCCTGTAATGAGATACATTTGTGTTGAAAGCTTCTACTATATTTCTGTCTATAGACAATAAATTTAAGAAGATCATGGGTCCTAGTCTTGAATCTGTATACAGAATGAGACATGGGGAGTAGAGAGTCTGTTTTTATTAATCATCATTATTCTGTAAAAATGTCAACTCTCCTCCCATTTCTATCCCATGTGGACTTTATCACAGTATTCTGCCTTTCATTAAATGAGACCCCTGCTCATTTGTCCTTATGCCCTAAAATGCATCTGTTGAGGTCAAAGCTAAATTATAGTGGGGGCAGAGAAAAAAGTTTGCCCTGTATCTACTGCCCTTGAACTAGGGGTTGAAATGATATCTTGATGAAAGCAATAATGTGAAAGTCTCTGGAAATTCTGATGTAATACTATTGTTTAACCATAGATTAATCTAGAAACCCACAGTCTTTGTCTGATATAATTTAATGTAAACTTGCAGCCAAAAAAGGGAAATTAATAGACCTTCATTTAAAATATGAATGAAGATTTTAAGAAGTGTATATTGAGATGCAAGATACAATGGGAAATTTCAAAAGAATATTTCTGTGCTTTGCTAAAAATTGAGTACTTCATCATCATCCGAAGTACTCAATTTCTCCTTTTTTTCTCTTTTTTTTGAGAAGCATTTAGATTGGTACTTTATAAAAGGTATAAAATGAAAAAAAAATGGAAGAGATTTCTCTGTAATTTCCACCAACACTAAATGTTCAGGGAAATTCACTCACATTCTAAGACATGGAGAAAGCAAAGGTTTTGGAATCAGAACTTAGTTTAAGTTGAAGCTTTGCAAATAAATACTCTCTAAACTCTCTGACCCTCAGGGTTTTGTTTGTTTTGTTTTGTTTTCATTTCTATACGGAGATAATACCACCTTACATTGTGCCGTGACTAGGAGTTTGGACAATATATGTGGAAGTGCCTGTCACAGAAATAGTAAGATCTCACTAGGTCTTTAGTTTTTTCTTTTCTTCCTTTCCTTAATAAAAATAAATGAATAAAATCATCTCTAGATTATCTGTGTATGAATATGTGTGAGTTTTGCAACATTTGTATAGTTTTCTGAAAACCCAACTATGAGCTATGCTATTTTTTTACAGCATCATCTGAGGGAGATCTGTGGAGTACATTTTATATAGTACTGAACTTCAAGTTCTGAAGTACAACTTTTGAAACAAACTAAATATAGAGATGTAACAGTAGTTTCTTAGGAGGGTTTGCTTTTTGAAGCAAAATACTAAAATTCAAATTATCTTGTTTTTATACCAAGATCTGGGTTTGATTCGCAATCTACATAAATCATTTGCTTCATATTTCTTATCTGGGAAATGAATGCAAACCAGTTATAGTTGGTTCAAAAAGATTTAATTGTAATAAGTGCTAAGAAAAAAGTAAGAATATCAATCACTTTTTAAATAAAAGTCAGCTACTTGAGTTAAAACTAATTTACCCAGATATTTTAACCCAATGTGGCAAATAAATTATAAACTTTTAAAAATATTGTTATTTTGCCATTATTTTTATGTTGGATGTTTCTCTTTTAGTCTCTTGAGAGGATTTGATCAAGCAGGTGTCTGAAAAATATAATTGTAATTAGTTTTACTTTGAGCTCAATAATTAGTAAGCTAGATTTCAAAATAAGTCATTATAAAAAATACACAGCTCAGCTGCTTTAATTCTGATCCTTGAGTTAAATATCAAAACATAAAAGAAATAAAAACACCAGAGGATATTACCATCTTATTAGTATCCCAGTAAACATTGCATTAAGTTAAACCAAAATAAAATTTTCACTTCTGGATATCCATGTATTAGATCATTTTGAGAAAGTATCTGTATCACAATGTTAGTTTTAATTTTTGTTTTTTGTTTTTTACCTAAAAATCTGAACTGATGCAACAATGACTATTTTAATATTTTCAGTAACCTACAGGAAAAAATAGATGTCTACTGTCTAAATATACCTTAAAAATAATATGTAGGGCTTGTTTAATCCTCACCGGAGGATGTGTTTGTTGATTTCAGAGAGAAAGAAAAAAGAGAGAGAGAGGGAATTGTAGATGGGAAGAGGAACGCTGAGATCAGTTGCCTCCTGCATGCACCCCTAGCACGATGGAACCGGAACCTACATGTGCGCACTGACGGGGATGACATCTGCCACCTTTTTGGTACATGAGATGATGTTCCAGCCAACTACCCCGCCCAACCAGGGTAGTAGGTAGTTCTTTGCGAGTTCAGTCAGCTTCTCCATTTGGGCATATGGACCCAGGAACCAAAAACTGTCCTTTTAGTAGTTTTCCATGAGTCTCCTTTTCTTCTTCCCAGAGTGAGTTGGTGAGACAAAAATTACTAATACCCATATGACTTTCATCTCCATTTTGAAGTACATACCTGAGGTGGATCTGTTCATTTGAACTTCTCAGATTCTCTAGGGTTATGAAAAATGCACCCTGGAATCAAAACCAAAAAAAGGAGCTAAGGCATGCACTTTCCAGTAAGATGTCACTGAATCAAATGAATGGTTAACAAGTGAAGATGACACATCAGGTCTTTGGCTCACAACTTCATACATCCTTCTCATTATTTTTTATTTTAAATTGAGCACTGAGATAAATTCAACTTAGATCCAATTAAATTGCTCAATATGATAGGAAGCATGGCTACATTGCATTTCAGACCCTACACTACATTTCTTGGATAACCCCTGATAAAAGCAATGAGGTCTCATTTCTTCTGAGTCTTCACCCTACAAAAAGTGGACAACCCTAGTGCTGGGAAGGAACTGTGTCTGAAAAGTATGTGATCTTTGGTTAACAAAATCCTGTGGGCAGGGGTGGCAATGTGCTACCAAGTGGATAACCCATGAGGGCATTATGCTAAGTAAAAGAAATCAGTCACAAAAAGACCTGGCAGGGGAGATACTGATCACAAAGGTAGTTTTCGCAGGGTGAGTCTTATCCACTGCACTCCGGATGTGCTGACCCCTGCAATTTCCCCTAATGTGGGAAACTCGACTGCATAATTTGTGGTAGTGGGGACAGCATTGGCCCTTTCCCCTGGAAAAAAAAAATACTGCATAATTCCAGTTATATGAAGTCTGTAGGGTAGTCAAATATAGAGACAGAAAATAGAATGGTGTTTTCCAGGGGTGGAGGATAGGGAGGACTGGGGACTTGTCTTACGTGTACAGAGTTTGGCTATTTCCAGATGAAAATTGTTTTAGCTGTTCTGAGTGTCAACTGATCATTTACTTCCTTTTCAGTCATTGACTCAGGAAATTTGATCAACTACACTACACCTTTGTGTTTCACCCCTGACAGTCACTGCCAAATTAATTTTTCTTGACCTTCTTAGCCCAGGTTCTAAAGCTTTTGGAAACTTCCTTAATTGATATAGCATTCCTTTTGTACATCATTTCTCCTTTTTCTGAGCCATTGTTTTACTCCTGAATGCATGTGAGAATCATGAGGAGAGCTTTTTAAAATGCTTCAGTCCTACCCCAGCCCAGTGAAATCAGAAATGCAAGAGGTGGGGACCAGGACATTTTTATATGTAAAAGCCTTTTGAAGGGACTGAAGTGCACAGTGTGGTCTGAGAACAACTGTCCTAAGCCTCATTTTCCTTCCCATTTAATCTTCTTTTCCTTTGTTTTATTTTCTCCAGGTCTTATAAGAAATAGAAAAATTAGTATTTTACTAATCCATTCTTAAGTGTTAATAATTAGTATCACATAAAAACATTACCTATTCCATAAAAAAGGAGATAGACTTACTTGTGGCAATTGCTTGTATCAGAGCGATGTTATATTCAGTTTTTATCCAAGTGGAGATCTTTGTTTCTTTACACAACTAAGGAAGAGTCAATTACTTATCTCAACTACAATTAGGCCCACCTTAAGCTATCTATTTCATATGTGTCATATAGTTTTATTAATCTCTTTGAAAAAAAGACAAGTTAGAATGTTTATGCGGCAGACTTTTTCAGAACACAAAGCTCAGATTCTTTGGTCAAATAAATTTAGCCTGTCTGCTATCAGCACCTCCTGGAAATAACCATTTTTGTTTGTTTGTTTGTTTTTGTTTTCTCTTATTTTTAGCTTGTAAAAAAAAACACAAAATAGCAAAACCAAACACACAGTTCTTTGCATTCTCCCAATTTATTTCGCCAATGTAACATTTTTTTTGAAGTACATCTGGATAATAGTGTTCAGCAGAACACTCTTCGGGAAGTGCCATAATACAATGGTATAGGTTGTATTCTTTTCTGGAAATTTTTATATGTGTAGGTCCTAACTCCTAGCATCTCAGAATACAACTGTTTATTGATACAGGGTCTTTCAAGTGGTAACACAATTAACTGAGATCCCTAACCTATAAGACTGGTGTCCTTATAAGAAAAAGAGATTTGGTCACAGACAAGACCGTGGAAGACAAAAGGAAAAGATAGTCATTTACAAACCAAGGAGAGGGTGCTGACAATGAAATCAAATCTGCCAACATCTTGATCTTGGACTTCCAGCCTCCAACACTGTGAGAAATAAATTCCTGTTGTTTAAGTCACCCTGTCTATGGTACACTATTATGACAACTGTAGCAAAGTAATTTATACAATAAAGGCATACAGTGCATATTTTCAGGCATTTGTTGCTTTCACAAAGATATGGGTTAAGAAAAGTTTATTAAGATACCAGAGATACTTTTAATATTAGCAACTATAATGTTAACACTACTCTAAATTTTCAGTGCACTACAGCCTGTAAAACATGGTATTCCCTATTATCCCCAATAACCTGCTGAAGTCAGAATAGAAAGTGTTTTCTGTCTATTTCACAAATGAGGGGAATGTCTCACAGAAGTGGAGTGACTTACACAGAGGCACACGTTCAGAGTGCTGGTGACTGCAGCGCAGTGCAGTGCAGGCCCTCTGGTTCCGTGTCCGGGACTAAAGCACAGAATAGAGTCATTATTACAGAATCGTCTTGCCACAGACATCCAAGAAACACTTCCCCGATGGCAAAGTTACATCCTGCTTATGCACTGAAGAATCACCCCAGTAAGAATAATTAACAGGCTTCCATCTGCAGGAACTTTTTCCTAGCAGTTGTGTATTTCTACAAAAATTAATTAACCACTTATAGTTGAGATAAGAAATACTCTGCAGTCAGATTACTTGCTCAATATGCAACATAATTTTTATAATGGGATTTGCAATTATTTCTTTGGATACTAGGAAATATGCAACCTATTAAATGTGTGAAGGTGAGAAATTAGGGATATGAGAAAATTGATTCTATATAACATAAAGCCTTAAAAGAGAAGAAAGAAGATATAAATTAAGTGTACAAAGAATGAAAGAGATTGCAGAGCCTGAAAAAATATATTACTCTATAACATTAAATATGAACTATTACTTTACTTGATATTTTGGGAATTTAAACATATTTAATTCAGCATATAGTGCTTGGAAGTGTTTAACAAACTAGTATATATTTTAGTTAAATGACACAAAATATATCATTAATATCATTCTAGTAAAAAGGCATTTTTACAATATGATTTTTCTTACATCAATTCATCATCATAATTGATACAAATTGCCACTTTGATCATCCGATGTAAACTAGAAATCACCAATAATGCATGTATCCACATCTACATTGGTGAGCCAATAAAGGCATTGTGCAACTTATTAATATCTGGGTCTTCCATTATTTAAATTCCTGATACAGTTTTGAGTCATCATATATTATACATCTCAACTAATCAATATATTATATGTGAATAAATAATGTTTCTTTCCTTTACCTGTAAGTTTTTAGAATAATGAATTAGTGGGACTGGATTTACTTTACTATATTTTAATGGTTAACGTTTCCATATTTTGAGAAAATGCAGAAGGAACAAAAAAAACCTATAAAGCTTATAATGGCCCTAAATATACCAACTGTCTTCAGAATAAAGATTTTCCTTTAGGTGACTTTAAGTCATTCTTTCACTTTCATTGTAATAAATCACCATCATTATCTACTCACTCATGTGCACTTGAAACATGACAGGATGGAGTGTCAGCAACTCCACAAATGTGCATATTCTACACATAATCAAAACTGCAGCATAATGACTAACATCATGCCAAAGGGGAAAGTAAGACTTCCAAAAAAAGATCCATGAAGGGATTTGGTTCAGTCATTTTTAACTAGTAAGCAGAGGTTATTTCTAAAGTGATCAGCTTTAATCACGCTGAAGTATTTGCAATCAGCATTGCGCTGCTTTTCCAGGCCCAGGATTGAATGTTGCAAAATGCTGCGCGCAATGCATGCTTGCTATGAAATATGTTACAGTATTGACAATTTTCCATCAGCTAGTTCAACGAACATACTCATGAAATGAGATTGCCTTTTCTCCTGATTGTCCCAAATTAAATGGCACATGTGAGAAAATACTACATACTTTAGAAAATATCTTTTACATTTAAGTATAAGTATTTTAACTTTGAGACTTCACTGTTCACCACAAATGTGAAACAATCTAAACCTTAACAGAAGGCAACACATAAATGTAGTACAGAGTGTGTGTGTGTGTGTGTATATATATATATATATATATATATATATATACACACACATATACATATATATACATATATATATCATGTGATAGACAATGTTGGTTCATTATAATGCATATTAATTAATAAACTTTAATAAGTTGAGAATATGCTGACAATAAAATGTGACAAGAAAAATGCAGGAAACCTTATTAAATGTGGAATCAATCTTATAGTAAATGCACTGAAAATACATCAAAATATTTTTGATGGTGTCTTTTTATAAAGATTAAAGGTGAACTTGTTATCTTTTAAAATATTTTTATGATTTTTAGAGTTTCTACTGGTGTCATGACATAATTTTATGATCACAAACATATCTTTGGATTGATAGCTCTCCTACTTATTCCAGAGCATGATCTATTTAAATTCACTGAAGCACTGCCAAGGTCAACCACACCAAACATTCTTCTATTCCCTGGCAAAGTTCCAGTTCCTTAGAAGATATCTTGTGCTTCAGACTTTCTGACTCTTCATTCCGCTCATACTGTATGCAAAGAACAAATACAGAATTCAGAAAGTTTTGTCAGAGCCTGATCAGCCATAACAGCTTTATTTTATTATCTTGTAGTATCTTTTTTCATGGGCCTGTACTAACTGTATGACTTCTCTTGACCAGCATGTAACAAGAGAAAGACCGTGGTTATGCAGCAGGAGAGTCAGCCAGTCACAGTAAGGGCTAGATGAACTGAAAGGTGATGCCAAAGAAAGAGCACATGATGTAGCGCTTCAACATGGGACTTAAATCTTATCTTAACAGTTAGTCACCCAGCACACCACTTCACCTCTCCGAGTCTGATTTCCCTGTGTAATGTGGGGGGAACAGTGTCTACATCATGTTCACTATTCTGGACCTATCGCCACATGGTAAGTAGTAGGCAACTTCATTCCCAAGCAGAAGCAAGCAGACCCCATAAATATAATGCTGTCATTTTCCTCTGAAGAAATATAAGGCTGATTTCTTGCTTTCTTCCTGCAACTGTGAGGATGAAATCTGACATTCTGTCTTTCCTCTGCTTAGTTTTGCCTTTCAAAATATGCACAGTTCTCATAAGATGATCAGCTGATTTCTCAAAAGAAATCTTGCAGGCAAGAAGGGGCTGGAAAGAAGTATTCAAAGTCATGAAAGGCAAGGACTTAACACCCAAGATTACTCTATAAACAATGCTATCATTTAGAATGGAAGGGCAGATAAAGTGCTTCCCAGATAAGGAGTTTATCATCACCAAGTCCCTATTTTATGAAATGTTTAAGGGACTTATCTAAGAAAGAGAAAATGATCAAAAATATGAACAGTAAAATAACAAGAAACTCATAACTATCAACAAATGAACCTAAAAAAACAAAAAACAAACTAAGCAAACAACTAAAACAAAAATGGATTTACAGAAATGGAGATCACATGGAGGGTTATCAGCGGGGAGAAGGAGGAGGGAGAGGTGGGGAAAGGTACAGGGAATAAGAAGCATGAATGGTAGGCACAAAATAGATAGGGGGAGGTGAAGAATAGTATGGGAAATGAAGACAAAAAACTTGTATGTTTGGCCCATGGACATGAATTAAGATGGGGGAATGCTGAAGGGAGGGGGGTACAGAGTTGAGTGGAATAAAAGGGAGAAGAAATGGGACAACTGTAATAGCATAGTCAATAAAATATATTTATAAATAAACACAATTATTCAAGTCCTTTAACAAATGTTATCTGCCTTTCCTTCATGTTTGATGACTAACTTTGTCCCAAATCTGTTGCTGCCTAAATGATTCCAAAACCATTAATTGGAGAAAGCCAAACAGCAATCAACACAGAAAAAAAATGAAACAAGGACAAAATACAAACATTTCAAGTGATATTTGACAGACATGAGTATATTTACAAAATAATCCAACTTCTAAAATGGTTAACAATGAAATGCACTGAGAAGAATGATCTACTGAATATAATAGTTAAAAAAGTAATTGTCACACAGCTTATACTTTAAATAATTTACTGGCACAAAATGGGAAAGTCAATAAATGATCTGAGGCTGCATTTCATCTTCCCACATATAGTGTGTGACACTTTTTAAATTACATTACTTGTTAGATTAACAAGTTAGGAGAGAGGAGGCAGAAAGACAGACGGAAATGGGCATGGAGCTAAAGAGAAAGAGAGAGAGGTTCTTAGTGCTACATTTGAAAGAGAGAAGAAATGGAACTTGAAATTATTTGCTTCAAACCATCCATCATGAGATCACAAGTAGCCACAGCGGGAGGTTCACATATTGGTAACATTTTCCCCACCACTGCTACCTAGTATTTGGTCTTCTGATACCAAACTTCTAGTGGCAAATTGTTGTTATTGCCCATTTCATCTGTAACATTCTTTTTGGTATGTCGGGGAGAGGTGCAGCCTATCACGCTTCTGTTCTTCCCTCTCTCACCCTAGGTCACTTCGTTCTGTTCAGGACATAAATAGTATTCCATGCTCATCACTCTCAACTCTGTCTCATCATATCTTTTCTGTAAGTGTGACTCAGATTTTCAATTGCCTGTAGACTTTTCCATTTAGGTGTTTAATAGGCACCTCAGATTTAACTTAGTTCCTACCTTATGAAGAAACCCTGATCTCACTCACCTTTCACACTTTTCCCATCTCAGTAACAGGCAATAACTTTAACTAGCTGCTGAGGCTGAAACCTTGTAGCCATTCTTAATTGTCTCCTCCTCTTTCTCTTACCTTTATTCTTTAGTTTATAATCTAGTTCTATTCATTTTGAAATTTAAAAAGATATCCCACATTTAGATACATGTCCCATCTTCATTATGGTAGGAGCAAACAAAGATATTATTATTAGCTATTAATTTTAAAGGGATCAAAATAATCATTTTAGAATTATGTAGCAAAGAAACAAAAAATATTATTGAGTTGATGAGATTATTCTGCTGCTATTAAGAATAAAAAGATCCCATAACACATTTTTAAAAAACTATTGTATTTAACAGTATTAAATTGTGTTAATACTGTTTTCATTTTGTGTTAATATACTGTTATTTTGTGTTAATACCTTTTTAACAATATTGTGTTTAACAGGTTCATTTATGTTGGATTTCTCAGAGTTTTTAATATAGCAATGCGTATCAAGCATAGAGAATGCTGTAGTATAAAGGTTGTTGAAAATATATTTGAGCATAAAACCTATTTGTTTGAGAAAATTCCATACCAGTTTAGGAAATATTGCCATAAATAAAACTTTTAGACTTATGATCATTTCCAATTTCAAACTGAAGATGTTTATTCAATTTCAGCTTTGTTTTTGTTGGACCTTTTTATTTATCCAAACTCTAAACATTGAAATATCCTAAGACTTGGTTCTTAACTTTTTTTTCTTAACACTACAAGTGATTATTTCAATGGCATGGGTTTAAACATTATCACTGAATTTAGGAATGTCATGCCTATTTCTAATCACTACCCCTCACCTCCTACCAAACATCCCCACTTGGATATTCAAGTTAACTATCTGCCTCTATCCCAATCACTTCAGTCTTTGCTTTCCATTTTACTGAATGGCAAACCTAGTTTTCCAGTAATTTAGGCCAGGGACACACTTGGTGTCATCCTTGACTTCCCTCTTCTTTCCGCATGCGGAATATCTTATTCACAACCCCCACTGTAGTCCAAAATATGTTTATTTGTACTGAGGCCACCAATTTACGTCATTTACTGCTAGCTCCCTGTGCTTGGTTTTACCCCTCCATTGCCTCCTTATCTCATCCAGAATGAAAGGCAAAGTCTTTACCATGTCCCAAATCTTCTTACACAATTTGCCCTGCATGTTGTACTAATTGCTCATGTATTTGTAGGAAATGATCTGTATACAGGGGGCGGCAAAATTAGCTGTACAGTTGTATCCACATTCAAATATAATAATTAATAAATACATAATAATACAAGAATACACTGTTTCATGTACTCACAACTGTAAACCTATTTGAGAAACACAGTTTGTTCTTGTGTTATAACTTAGTATTTAATTATCATATTTGAAAATGGACACACTGGTAAACCTACATTTGCCCCACCCTGTATATCCATATGTAAAGGGTGAAATCGTTCAGTAGTATCATTTTATTTTCTCACTTAACCCCACAATTTTTAGTACTTATGTGTCAGGAATTTTTATATTTGTGACATTTGATACTCACAAACATATAAAGTAATTGCATTTAAAATATAAGAAAACTAAGGCTCAAAATGGAAATTGAATAAAACATAATTTTGTTTTAGGGTGGAGCAGCATATTACATTTAATAATGAGTCAGGTTAAAACATATACTTCCTCATTAGAGTGAACATAAATTGTCAGAAGGAACAAGTATTCTTTCTCTTCTATTAAATTTCCAGTGCAGTTGAGTGTATGCTGCCTTGCTTCATCTTGCTAAAAAGGAACAGTAACATTACTGTCTGGGAAGTTGCAAAGAGTTACATGATCTAATTTGTATGACAGATTCTATCATAATTTATTAACAGTGTAAAATTTGAAACTTATGAAGTTTAAGTTGTTCAAATTTATTATTGATTTTAAAATATAAAGATGTAAAATTGAAATATGCATTGGCAAAAGACTGAGACTGAAGTAACCTATTGACTTCAGGACATGATATATAATAAGACAGAAATCTAAAAATTATTAACTAGTGTGTTCCCGGATGTCGACAAGTAGATAATTAGCCCCGACGATGTGAAGGTTACTTTATGTCAGTTTGATACTTAATCTGTCCTAAAATTGTAATGTTTATAAGAAGCTTTTGTGTGACTTTCTTCCTTCATTATATCTATTGTTATATCATTTAAACCTAAGACAATAATTTCTGTAGAGAATTATATTTATTCATTTATATTTGTTGTAGAAAATTGAGTTTTATTTACGCAGCTCACTAACTGAGACTTCACTGATTTTGTTATGATGAATTCAGCAAGCATGAAACCTGTTGGTAACCTTTTTCTGCCATGTGCTAATTATTGTGCCAATTAGAAAAAACGATTATGGCAAAAACATTTTCACAGCCCAATACCACATTCTGAGGTCTTCCTCGAGAATACCAACCACATAATGCAGTGGGTGCCCAGTAAATGCGAATTCAGAATCGAATACCTCGAAATCTGAGTTCACCATATCTAACAGACACATAGGAATAAAAATTCAAGACATTGAACTTCTCTTTTGTCAGTAATTTATAAAAATGTGTGTATATGTGAGGGCTGATCTCAATTTCCGTAATGATTTTCTTCACACCAGCTATCACTCTGCCGCTGAAGTTCAGACACATTTTCAAATATCCAACTATTCCACTGCAGCAATTGTTAGCCTGTCTAAACTTGCTTGAAAGTTTAGTAAAATGGTATTTAGACCAGGAATATATCAAATACTTGCACTTTCTTTATAAGGCTTGGGGATATTTGGAAAAAAAAATTCACAATCTACTGTTCAAAGGAAAACTTTGTTTTTGCCTTTAATGTCCAAAGCATTTACTTTTTTTTTTTTTTTTTTGGTAATGTTTTCACTCACAGAAAAAAGGTTTTCATTTAGAAATGTAAACATTTTGGCTGTTAGGGTGGGACCAAATAAAAGATTCCCTGATTACTTTAAATGAGCCATTGAGAAAACCCTTGCCAATGTAGACACAGTCGCTCAGTGTTCTACAATGTGTCAAAATGTTCCACCTTCTTTGGTGCTTTGTAAATCACACCAGGGATTTGAATAAATTAAGTCAGGCTCTTTCGCCAGAAACCAGATGTTGCACCTCCACTGAGTTTTACCTTGGAAAACAATGCATTATTAAGTGATTATGAGCTATGCAATCAGGGAGAAATACTGCAACTGACTATCACAATGTATGCCATTAAAACCTGCTGCAAGACTGTTTGCAGAAGTATGGAGCGGCATAAGATAATTACTGAGTTTTCTAAATTCCAAAGACATATGCTAGACTATAGAATAAGTTCAAACGCACCCTTAATGGAGTGAAGAGACAGACTGACCTGTCTAATGTGGAATAGGGTATGTGTGTGTGCACTCACATATGTCAATATAGCCTATTGTAATTAGAGACATAACTCAGCCAAGCTATTCAGATTCTAAAGGAAAAGTTATCAGACAATGTAGAATAAAAACTGGAGAGAGAGAAAAAAAAGAGGGAAGTTAGACAGAAATAAGAATGGAGAAAACAAAGACAAGGGAGGAAGGGAGGAAGAGAGTGAGAGGAAAAATCATGAAGAAAGAGGAAGAAGACAGGAGGAGAGAATGCAGAAATGAAAGAGGAAGAGCAGAATAACTGAAAAAAGAAGCATTCAGTAGTTAGAAGCAAATTTACTAATTTGAATGTATATCCTAGACTTCCCAGTTTGTAACTGTCAATAAATATACTTTCTTACCCAGAAGACTCCTATTACTAAGAGATTTGTTCCCTTAAGAATACTACAGCATTTATTTTATTTTATTTTTTTGGCATCCTCAAAGGAGTGCCCCAAATGAGCAAATAACTATTCCAGTGCAGTTACCACATAGGACCTTCCTTGTCCCTTTCCTCTTGCTCTTGTGACTACTTGTCCCCTGCTATGCCTGTGAAGTCTAATGATGGAAACTTCCCGTCATTGTCTATTCTATGACCTCCAGCCCCCAGCCTCCAGCCCCCAGCCCTGGCCCGTGGATGCTAACTTACATTGTACAAGGCATCTTCCATGTATCTGTAGGTTTTCCAAGATGCTTTTAAAAAACAAGACACTGATGGCTTGTATGTAAGGATAGGAGATGACCTTCTCTAAGTTTTGTGTTTTATGGGGCGCTGGGAACAAGGACAGATGATTGTCAGGCTAGTTGACACAATCTTTCTTGAATGGGTAAGCCAGCCGATGGACACTGTCTTTTCTCTCCTGAAGGAAATTAGATATAACTAAGGAGCTGGCTATCAACACAACCACTTCTTACATTTTACCCAGTCTTCCAATCCCAAACTCTTTCCTCTTCAGATTTAAAAAAAAAAGAAAGAAAGAAATAGAAAGAAAAGTTAAAAAGCAAAAAGTTCTCTCTTACACGAGACAGAGATGTTTATGTGACAGCATGTTTGAACCAAGAGTCTCTTGGATCAGATAATTACATGCATACACACTTATATCTAATGATACGTGCATTTGGGATTCCTCAACTCCACACTCTTTATATGATCATTTTAGCTATACTTAAAGCTCTTTTCTACAGATTCTATGGAGAAGAAAGAAGATATTTCAGAAAAACCACCTATTTTAAGAGAGAAAAAGTACTGACAATCAACATTTGGGAAATATTTTTACTTGAAAGCTTTATCTGAATTTCACTGTTTCCCCTGGGGATGTATTAGTTGTCTATTGCTAAGGAACAAAGTCTCCTGTACATAACAGTTTGAAACAATAAACACTTGCTACTGCACTATTTGCCATGTGTCAGGATTTCAGAGGCAGTTTCGCCAAATGGTTGTGTCTCAGGTTTTTCCATGAAACCGCAGTCCAAGTGGTGGCCAACAATGCAGTCCTCCCTGGGCTTGGTCAGGACTAGATAGGCTTCTAAGATGGTGCCTTACATGGCTACCTACCGGGACCCCTCGGAGGACTCCTCCAGGGTCCTCCCCACATGGCACCTTGCTTCCCCAGAAGTGTTTTTGCCAAGAGAGACCAAGAAGGAATCCACAAGAACCTTTCATGGCCTTGTCTCAGAAGTTTCACACCACCACTTAGACCACATTCTCTGTATTAGAAGTTAATTACTAAATCCAGCCCACATTTCAGGAAAGATGAATCACACTACACAGCTTGATAGACTTTTGGTTATATTTTAAAGCTACCACAGGAGGAACATATAAAGTATCTGACAAATTCTCAAAAAAATACATAGCCAAGATTGATCCAATGTTGGCTATATATGTTTCTATCATTGGAGATTCAGTCTAAGACATGGTTCTATATGAGAAAAAGGAACCATTTTATGTAAAACAGCATTGTTTCACTGGTATCTATTTTCGGATGTGTGTAGAAAAGTTTTACACTTGTAAGGTTTTCACCTGACTGAGGGACTGAGGTAGAGACATCATTTTCACTCCTCTGGTCGCCGTCATTGTTAGTATGCCCACAGTTCCTTTTCTAGAAATGAATGGGAAACTCCTTCATTACAATCACAGTGGCAATACTGGCAGATGGCACTTCGGAGTGTCCTGGACCCATCTCTTACATGACACATGGAGCAGCATACGTGATTTTTATGCTGGGAAGCCATAACATTACAGACAGAACCATGTTACCATCAACACAACAGTTTCACACCCATATGAGCTAGAGAAATGAGAAGACAAAGAATATATACCAATGCAATAAATTACATTGTGATGAATACAGTAAGATCCCTCAGTATTATATCTTAGGGATTCTTCAGTGTAGCAACAACAACAACTGGAATTTCAGTTTGTCTTTCCTGAGATAAGCAGTTTAACACGTAGGTGGCAGAGTGAATAACAGGCATCTGGTTTAGCAGAAATGAGCCTCAACAGAGGCAACGTGGAGAGCAAATGTTTGTAATATTAGTGATCCAAGTTCAAGTAAAAAATTAGTGTGGTATTGGAATCATTCATTAAAATATGCTTGCAGGCCAAAACTTTTCTCAACAAAACTTTCAATCATTAATAAAACAAAATAAGGTAGTGTTTGTCAGTGTGTGTATCAAAATATGCTATATAAAATGATTTGATGTTCAGCCATGACTTCGGTATCATTTACAATATCAAATTCATTGCCACTGTGGATCAAACAGAACATTCTAAACTTGCAGTCTCAGTCATGTTATTCCAGCTTTAATATGCTCATGGAAAATCTTGTGATGTAAGCATTTAGGAGAAGCACTGGCTTTCATCTATTCTAATTGAACCTCTAACTTATTTAAATTGTGACTTGATACTGCCTATGAGATAAAACAAAAATGATTCATTATTGAGTTTATCTATATCAAGGCAAATCCTAGTTATTGTTCCTCTGCCAAACAAATGAAGCATTTCATTAATGGGATTTTTAGAGGTGACCATTTAAAAACTCATTAAAAATTACTTCTTTGTATCTGAGTTCATTGCTTACACTTTAAAAGACTACCTGAACTTGTAAAGGCATGAGTATAGCAGGGCTTGTTTTTATTTTTTCTATGTTGTCTCAGTATCACTTAGTTTTCACCATGTAACAAAGTCCACCCAAACAGTAAATTAAAACAACTACTCCCAAATATTTGACTCACAGTTCTTTGGGGTGGTCGATGATTCTTCTGGACTGAGTCAACTCGGATGAAAACAGCTAACCTCAATCACATGTCTGAGGTATTTGGATGGTCAGGTGAAGGATGGATGATCTAAGAGAGTGTCACTCCTACACACCTGGCAGTGGATAGCCCTTCATGTGGGGCAGTAGAGGAGACTGGGCCACATATTTTTTGTCTAGCAGGACAGCCTGGGCAATTTCACATGGTGGTCTCAGGGTTTCCCGGAGCAACAGCAGAAGAGATATCTGCTGATACCACACCTGCAGTGACTCATTGGGCAAAACTTGGGCCATGGCTGAAGCAGAGGCAAAGGGAAGAAAGATAGGTTCCACTTATTGACAGGAGGACCTGTCAGATTAAGGCCAGGAAAGAAAAGAATTTGCAATAATTTTACAGTATACAACTATTCTCCTGTCTCAAACTTTATGAGACTACAGGAGTCCAGTAGGGTTCACGGTATAGGTATATGTATTTGGTAATAGTGAAACAATGATAGGCTTCAGAATCAGAAGAATGATGTAACCTTCTATTCATTCATTAATTTAGTGATTCATTCTTTCAAAGATATATAATAATGGAACATGCAGGTTATCCCCAACAATTCATTCAATAATAACTAAATCATCAAATGTTCCTTGAATGTTTCTTATGTTCTAGGTGCATTCTGGGCACTAGAGATTTGGCAAAGGACAAGAGAGTAAAAAGGAGGACAAAGATCTGTGCTCGTGGAATTTGTATTTCATGGAGACCAATACACACATGCACATGCACACACATACACAGAGTAGAAAATTGAAAAAGAAAAAAATGGAAGAGTTATTTTGAAATAAATGGTCAAGAAGAACCTCTTTGAGGAGGTGATATTACTTCTGAAACCTGTCCATAGGAAAAAACCCACCCTCCAGAAAAGAGACACTGACATAGGAGGCAGAGAAAACATTCTGTACAAGTTCCTTAGGCAAGCATGAGCTTGACATGTTCAAAGAATAAAATTAGCCAAGAGTCTGGCGAGAGGTTGACAAGTGAGCTAAAGGTTTCCAGTAAAGGAGGCAGTAGGGCTAGATCATGCCCAGGCCTTAAATTCTTGATTCAGGAATTTATTCTCATTTCCATTTCCTACAGGCATAGTTGGTAAATGAGGAAGGTGAGACATGGGCTCCAAGTGGGTACATCCCCTTGGCCCCATAGATTTTTTGCTCCATGGTAAAGGGAGACTGGAGCAGAACCAGAATGAGGTCCTCTATAGCACAGAGACTAAGAAAGTCAGCTGATTATCCAGTCTAAGGGTGCAGTTCCTGCCTACAGTGATTTCGTATTCTGGTTGAAGGAAATGCTTGTTGAAGAATATACACATATTACTTGACCCATAAAAATGACAGTACATGAGTTATGGAAAGATTATAAGTATCTACTTCACAGGATTATTTTAAGGAAGTCATGATCCACAGAAGGCTCTCACATGTTAGATTCCTCTCTTTAAAAATAATATATACATAGTACTCTGTCCAAGCCCAAGGGGATTCAAAAAAGAAGGTTTCATAAAATGTATTCATTGTCTTCACTCCCCAAACCTACTCTTTAACACTGTACTTCGACGTCCAGGTCCACTGTCTCTTAACTCCGTGTCTCTGAAAACCACACCTCACTATCAGAAACACAGATGTCACCGTAATCTCTTTACATTGCACATGTGCCCGTATTTCAGATCACACTTGCCAACATTAGTGTGAAATATCTATTTGTGATTACATTAGCAAGATACTAACTCAATCCTCCTTTGATTATCTATTACAGCAATAGTGTGACTGAAAAACTACATGCCAGAAAATGTTACCTAATTTATGGTTCATGTTCAAAGGGTAAAGACAAATTCTTTATGACTCCACGAAGAACGTGAGTACAATTCTACAAAATAATAGAAGTAAAAATTTTAATTCATCTTGAGTAATCTTTGTCTTTATCATTAAAAAAATCAAGCATATTACACATTTTGGCTTGTTTTAAAAATTGAAAACAACTTGAGTTTGTATTTATATCTTACTTTATTTATTTTACTTTACTATTACTTTAAAAAGAATGGTTAATTCAGTAAACTTTTCAGCCTTGAATCTTGTTTTATATTTCTTGGTAGACATCAAATTGTCTTTGAACCAATCTTATCAGTGAAAAAATATTAAGAACATTCTGTCAGTTTTTTATTATCTGGCTCTCTTCCATTTTCTCTATTGTCATTCCTATAGCATTGCTTCTCACTCCCCTTCCCCCCAAAATCCAAAATCACACTTGATACAGCAACTATTTATAAATGCACAACCAAATCATTTCCCTTTACTGTTCTGCAGACTAAAATAATAACTCATCAAGAACAGCTTAAGCAAGCAGTTATTCGCAGGGCTCAAAGCATCGTGTCTAGTAAATGACAATTTCATTATACATGTAGAAACACATTTTCAATTTTGCAGTGTTGGTAGATTAATTAATATTTATTCAGTTTTGGGGGGGGAGGAGAGCAACAACCAAGTACATGTACCTAGAAAATATATATAATCTTCATGCTTAATGACATGACATTTATTCATTCAACCAGTATGTATTAATATAATACCTTACCAAGGTCCAAGCACATTCTTGGAATGAAAAGTTACATAAACTATAATAGAAGACACAGACTTGTAAAGGATCATTACAGCAGAGAAGAGGAACCATCTTATTTTTGCTGGGGTGGGTGTCGATGAAGTTCCTGCAGAGGAGAGGATGCATACATAGAGACTTCAAGAGCAGAGTAAAGCCTTGTGAATTTAAACAAAGAGAAGAATAAAAGGTAAACCAGGACAGAACTAAGCCTGAACACAGATTGTGAAATGCTCTCCCGCAACCTGAGTCCAGCGAGTATTTTGATTCTGCTGAATCTTACATTATTTTATAGTGATAGAGTCTGAGGCTTGAAACAGTGGCAACGGCCAATTGCTAAATATTTTTTATGGCAAATTAAAGCGTTAAAAAAAGATTGCCTACATAGAGAAATATTAAAGACCAAGGGTGTATTTGGGAAAAATGAATTAGGACATAGCACAGAAGCTAGACTGTTCAGTAAAGAGGTAATGTGGAAAGGACCTCTGCCTATGTGCCAGAATGGTGCTTCCGTCACAGAGGGATAGGAGGGAAGGACAGACTCAACAGACACAGAGGACGAAACAATCATTTTCCTAAATGGAGTCTGAAAAGTTGGACTGGGAAGATCTCAGAGTCAAGTGATCACCACACTGAGTTTTGATCCACTTTCTCATGAAGACAGATGGCTTAGGGCAATGTTATTCATTTCTTAAAATTACCAGTCACAGTCAGAAATACGTTTTATTCTGTGACCCGTACCCAGGCCTCTGTAATTCTCCACTGCGGAACCCTCACCCCCTCCACACATATCTATGGTTGAAACAAAAGTTTTCCTAAAACCATTACCCTTAGTCCTAGCTGCATCTGGCCACTGCCGGTTCTTCCACAACTGTGTGATCTGAAGGACACAGCCAAGACCTCCTCCCGAGTGAATTGCACAACTTTGTAGCACGCGGTGATCAGCAGGTGGAACATTAGTTTAGAAGAATAGAGCTGGATCACGTGTGTGTCCGAGTCCAGGCACGTGTGTGCTGGCCTAAAAGAGTCCAAGGAAAGTAAACCTGAAGTGTTTAGACAGCATCTGCCCAATCAGCTGCGCCTGGTCCCCAAGAAAAGCCACTGTCTCTGAATTAATTCTACTCTATCTCTAGATACATTATCACCAGCTACTAAGGTATCGTTGGTGACAACAACCTATTTTCTGTTTCTTATAAATCTTCTCTTGGCACATCAGGGCACGGTGTTCTAAAGTGATTCAGCAGTAACTACAGAGTTACTGAATGATAGAGTCAGGAATGATATTAAGTTTCAATTGCCTGTATTGCACATTAATTTTTATGTGTATCATCTGGAAATATTTTATACATATAAAATAGATAACATGGAGACATTATGAATATTTCTTTATAAATATTTTCAGCACCAAGTAATGGTAATTATTACCCCCATAAACACAAAGCAAAATTTCATTTTTATAGGCAGTTTTATTCTATGAAATTTTATGTATGTATTTTTTTATTTCTTTAATTGTTGCAAATAGCTCTCTCACAACAATTATTCTCTTCTTCACCACTAGTGTGGGATCATCTAGAGGTTTTTATTGTTTAACTGTAAGTTTTTCTGTATCCGTAAGAGTCCATCTGTGCACTTAAAAGTGAGCCTTAAAAGACTTTTCCAATCTGTGAGGAGAATGGAAACTCTCCAATCCCTTTCATAAAAAAATATTACCTACATACATAAAGTAAAACACCTTAATGTGTATGAATAACCAGCCTTTTCTAACCTACTATACACATTTATTGGTTAGTCAATTTGAAAATTAAATAATTTAGATTATGTTTATTTCATAAGCTAGATTTTTTCTTTTTATTCATTTAAGGCCTCTGTGTATTATAATAGCCTCATGATTCAGAGCATACAAATTTAAAATCAGACACCTAAAAACCTTATGTCTTCTCTTGGCCTAATGTGGTTAATTAATATTCATTTTAATTTTTAATTAATAATAAACTAAATTTTCTCATCTGCTAAAAATGGAGATAATGATAGTATCATTTTATGGACTCATTATGAGAATTGAGTAATATAGTGTGTATGAAGCACTTAATATAGTGTGTATGGAGCACTTAATACAGCTCCTTCCATATAACAAGCATTTTGTGAATGTAGGTGCAATTATTGCTACAGAAACATGTGATACTAGTGCCTTCACATAATATACATCTAAGGGTATCACCCCCAACTCTCAGTCTGCTCTGCATTTAAAAGCTTCACTGAACTGCTAGATATCATGTGAAGAGCAAAGGCCATGGACAGACTTTATCATCGTGCTGGACATTTCAAATAGTTTTTAAGGATATTATTACCTGTTGTCATAATTTAATATTTATTTCACAAACACAGTTTTCCAAATACACATATTACAGTTATATATAATCATGATATATAATGTGCTTTCCAAGTGTGTTCATTCTTTACAAGTCTTAAGAAGTAAAAATTTGCAAGCCAGAATCCTCACCAAAAAGAAAGAAATACAAACTTTCCCAAGTATGATTTTCCATAGCCTTGGACATTGAAAGTCATTTAGATTTTTACAGCAATATTTTCTGAAATGAGGGAATACAGATTAGACAATCTAAATAAACAAACACATGAGCAAATACATAAGTAAATAAATACTCAATCTGTGTTTCTTGTTAAAATTCTTCAGGGGCTTTGATCCTGCTCTGTCTGACCACTGTAAGGACACACCGACTCAGGATAGTAACTGTTACAGTAATAGTTGGATCTGAAATATGGCACATGTCAGGAATATTTCCATGTGATTACTACTTTTTATTACTAGAAATATCATCATAGGGCTCATGGAACTGCTAACATATATTCTGCCTCTACCACCTTGCTCCAGGTTCTTTTTCTTTCTGATCCTATTTGGTCACTCGTTTGATAAATCTTACCACATACAAAACTTTAATCACAGCTTGAAATTCTCAGTTTTGAGTCAAAGGCGGTGCTAGAAGCAATGGCGTTGCAACACTCCCTGTCAGGAGCTCAAGGGGAACTTCAGGGGAGGACATGGGTGTCTTCCTAGTTCAAGTTTAAAGATAAAGGCAGCACCAAATTAGTGGATGTTGAATAGAAATGTCAAATCCTTTTCAAACCCATTTGTATTTTCTTCTAAATATATATAGTTATATGTAAATATAAATATAAATATATACATATACATATACATATACATATACATATACATATACATATACATATACATATACATATACATTTTTTAGCCCCCAGAAGGGATTTTTAAAGTCTGCGAATTTGTCAGGCTCGAGTCCGAGACCTCGCTCTTCCCCTGAGTACGGTCAGTTCTTCCACCTTTCTGAGGCTTGGCTCCCTTTCCTACAACAGGAAAAATTTATGCTACCTTACAGGCTTCTTGGGAGATGTAAATGAGGAAGTATAAAACTTATTTAAAAGCCCACATACAATAGCTATGAATATTATTATGATAATTATCTTTTTCATTTACATCCTCAAGAACGTATTATATGCTTTTAACGGTCAGCATCCCAGATGCTTTTCTTTCTCATTTAAAGTGCAACATCCTCACTCCCGTCTAATGTATTGTGCACTGACTTTGCGTGTCCTTTCCTTCACTTTTTGAAATGCAGAGACCACTACTGCACACACCAGTGCAGACATGCATGTGGAACCTGTCCCTGTCGCTTTCCACTCTCCTTCCTGATAATGTGCCACGTTTTGTCGGCCCACTTACACAGTCATGGGTAGAGTGGAAACGACTTAGGAAAAGGTTGCTCCATTTACCAGACATTTCTAGATCCCCTCAAGCCATTGGGCTAGGCCAAGTTGTGCAATGATAGATAAGGACAATACAGGGGAGAAGAAAGGCTGGGCAGCTGCAAGGCAAATGCCACCAGTGTGAAAAATGAGGTGAGAATAGGAATCAATACCTCAGAGGCCCCTGTCTTGCATACAATTTCAGTGTTTTATTTTTCACCAGAATACCCTGCACTAGCTGACACTGCAACTCATCAGGCACTTTCCTGCTCACTCACCCAAATACTTAGGGTATCCTTACAATCTGTTTTTACAAGGTTCATTTTATATTTCTGAGAAATGGTTAAGATCAAGTGTAAACTCAGAGATTCCACTGGTTTTCCAGCCTAAACAGAAAGTAATTTAAAAAGATATTTATTAGCTCTGGCTGGTGTGGCTTAGTGGCCTGAGCACCAGGGCAGTGAGCCAAAGGGTCACAGGTTCTATTCCCAGCCAGGGCACCTGCCTGGGTTGAAGGCCAGGTCTCCAGTTGGGGTCGCACAGGAGACAACCACACATTGATGTTTCTTTCCCTCTTTCTCTGCCCCTTCCCTTCTCTCTAAAAATAAATAAATAAAATCTTTTTTAAAAAAGATATGTTTTAATACTTACCCTCAATGTTTATAATTCCTGATACAAACAAATACAGTATTATTGCTATCCTTTATTTAACTGTCTCCATTTAAAAAATCAACAAAAAAACCTGTCTCATTTCAGAAATATGAAATTTTTAAAATTTACCTTTAAGAGAGTACGATTGCATGTTTTTGCAGACGTAAGCAGCTCATATATCCCATTCCACATTTATCCCTGCGGGGTCACGCCTCTGCCACACCTGCAGAGTGGGGTCAGATGGGAAGAGAACAATGTGGTCTTCTGTGCAGCAGGTTAATGGATTTTGATTCCAATAGGGCTCACGGAACTATTCAAAGTGCTGTATCTGAGAGAAGGTAACATTTTCTTACAGAGCTGTTGCTTCCGGTAGTGAAGAATCCTGAGGGAAGATTCTAGGTGAACCTTGAACTTCTTAGCAGAGGGCTATGTTTAAAGTCTTTCTACAGTCCACCCTTAAAATGGTACATTTTGAAGGAAAAAAAAAATAAACCTGCCATTAGATCAAGTCATGCTTGACACGGTCTTCTCAAGTTCCCTTGTGTTTTGGGTGGGTTCTTGTCTTCCTGTGCATGATTTCAAGGGCATCAGTATAAACTTGTATCACAGCTCATCTTATCATGTCATTCTAACATCACCCAGCAAGCACCCCACACCCACTGCTTATGTTAGTGCTGGTTTTGACTGGCACAACTCAAGAGGCCACTGTTGACATGGAAGGAAATCTGTGTAACTGTCGCCTGTGGACCTGCCATGGCCAGCGAAGCCCTTTGCCCCGTGATTCACCCTCATCTCCCTCTATAACATTGCCTTGTTTTAGTTGTCCCTGTCCGACACAGTCTATGGGTGTCCCGTTAAACTGCTTCACCCTCCACGTCCCGTGCTCTAATGTTCGGTGACTTAGCAGACATGGCTGGTACTGTCTGGAATGCTGTCGTTATCTCATCTGCCACTTCCACTCAGTCTTCGAGTCTCCCTGTCTGCGAAGCTTTCTCTGTAGAGATTAGTTGTCTTTTTACTCTTCCTGAGCATCTTTCCTAAATCAAATTCGTATTTGTCTCAATGTCTATCTGTCTCCCACTGGACTTTGAAGCCCTTTGGCAGTGGGCTCTGTCTGGCTCACCTTTGACCCACAGTGCTCGGCAGGAATGAGGTAATGCAAATTCTGAAAAGGCTAATAGAGCAAACTCAGAAAGCAGGCTCTCTCAGTTCTCCTGCTGGCTTCAACCTCTGCCACATACACTCTGTGTTACTTGGACAGATTTCTCAACCTCTCTATTCCACACTTTCTTCAATGGTAAAGTGAAGTTGGCAGTAGTATCTACTTTGTAGGGTCATTGCAATTAGTGAGGAAGTTAATACATGTTAACATGATTAAAATGGTATCAAATAATAATAGTGTTTGGAATATTAGAAATTAGTATTGGTATTGCTATAATTATTATAGTTCTTGTATTATTTTGTATTTCATAATATAGCCAAGTGATGGTTCTCAAAATTGTGGGTACATGATAATTATTAAATCCTTTTAAAACTCAGAATACAAGGTTTCAGGGTCTTGGGATCTGCATTCTTATAAGTAATTCCATATTTTTAAACATACTTTCAACACTGATGATTCAGGGGCTCACGAAATAACCTGAGTTAATCTAAGATTATAAATTGTCACATAAAGAAATTAGGCTCTATTCCTCATGGTGAGTAATTAATACATATATGCACATACAAACCATTCAGATTAGAAACACTTTCAGCTGTTCAAATTAAAAGAAACTTTTTTTTCCTAGATAATGCTGTGTCATAAATTTATATTTATCTACACTCATTCTTTTTCTTTACTGTATTTGGTTATCTTAAAATCTACTTTTGGTGTTTAACATTTATAACATCAATGATAATAACTCATATAGTTATTTGAAGCATTTGCAATTTAAATTCACAATTCCACTTGCTTGTGTAGTTATTTTATACATCTTTTATAGATAAATCTAGACACTCAAACAACAAAATAAAATTAAGTTTTAGAGTGTTGAGGATAGTATACTCAAGGAGAGGCCAATAAAAACTCAGCCTCTTGCAAGATTTCTTACATGGTAGGTCGAATAATAAGTTGGTCTCCTCAACATTTGCATTTTAGTTGAAGGTCTGAAATATTCTACCTAAACAATTTATTGTATTTAAGGTGAATGTTGTATGCTCTAAAAGCTGGCACAGGCTGTACCACCAAGCATATATCAGAAACAGGGGACCATTAAAGCCTACAATTTTGGACAACTTTAGATAAAAATTTCATATTGGTTTCTATTTCACATAAAAGCTCAAAAAGGCTATTCGCTCAATAAGATAAAGATTCTGTAACTATAAGGTTCTTAAATCAATGTCCCATACATTTGAGTGTATTCCTTCTTGTTGCCACATGCTTTTAGTAAGTCCCAGTAGATAATTAAATAGAAATTATGGGGAAAAGGCAAATGTAATTTCAATATTATGACTGAGACATATTTTTAGTGTACATATTTCTGCAAAAGGCTGTTTTTTAGCCTAATACAACATTCCCAGGTCATGCTTCTTCCTTCAGATTCTCCATGGTTAACCACATGTAAAAATGATGAAAAATTAGGGACTACACTATAAACCAAAAGAATCCTTTCTAAAAAGAAATTGTCCAGATATAATATTAAGCCAGCATCCCACCTATACTAATCATTAACTTAAAACTATCCATTTAATACTATCTACATTCAAATATCTAAGAGGTATGAAATGCAAAATATAACATAAAGATTAATTATAAGTGGAACAAGTTAACTTTCCAAAGCGTTGGTTCTATTATGTTGGGCATTCTATTTTAGAGTCCATCTTATTTGGTTTGTGCTCTTTACAACATCTGAAAAAACACCATCCCTAAGGATCTTTCTCCTACTCAACAAGTGTGTTTTTAGCAACTGCTATGTGCCCAGCACTATTGTAGGTGCTGGTAAAGGGGGAAAAAGCTGCAGCACTGCCCTCATGGAGCTTGCATTCAGGGCTGCAGGTACGTACGCATTAACACAATGCATGAATACATGTCAGATGCCTTGGACAATGCTACAGAAGAATCCAATTCAGGGTAATGAGATTAAAGAAGGACAGCAGGCAGCGTAAAAAAGGGGACGGGATCATTCAAAGAATGACATTTCATCAAAGACAAGAATAAAGGAATCTGTCTTGTAAATGCTTACAAGGAGAACTTGAAGTCACATGACTGTGTGACAGAAGGCAAAGGAACAGACAATTAGCAAGTCTGTAAAAAGAAAGGTGTACATGAAGTTCAAACTTCTGCCTTTTCTGTCTGCTGCCTCTGGTCATCCTACCTCTTTTGAAGTTTGGCAAAATAATCCCTTTCTAGCTTTACACTTTCCATCTCAAAGCCTTCAATATTATTTACTTTCTTATTTTAATAATTTGCTTAAAGTGACTGCAAAATTAGTATATGACTCCAGGCAAAATATTAACATTATGTAACAAAAGTTTTTCTCTCACCTTAAAATAGCCATTTTAGTTATTTTCCAAACTTGATTTTTCATTACTTTTTCTTTCATTTTTATACATACCTATACATTTATATGCGTAGGTATGGTTCTGTGTGCCTTGACATACACACACACAAACACACACACACACACATATATATGTGGTTCTGTGTGTCTTGGTCTATCTATGTTTTTTACTATTCTGCCGTTTTCTTAAATCTAAGACTATAGCATTGTTAAATACCTGAAGCTATGCGCACCCTAGAATTAGCAGTCATTTCTGCTTATAACTAGATAACAGAAATGTCTTATTTCTCAACCCCTATTATTTCCTTATTAAAACACTGAATTTACCATAGTGAATTTAATCCAAATAAGTACAAAATGAAACTCTTACTTAAATTTACCAATGAAGAACATTTATTCTGGTTTAGGGTTAAGGTCAGGGTTAAGATTAGGGTTAGGGTTAGGGTAAGGGGGTTAAGGTTCAGGTTAGGGTAAGGGTTAGGGTTACTGTGATCCCCCTCTATTCATCTTTGCCTTCTGACACTAGTTAGTCAACATTTTTCTAATGATTCCATCAGAAAATATTTGCATGTTCACGGTGTTTCAGGTAGCATCATCCCATGCACCCCCCGGGCATGCCTTTCTTTTTCTCTTCTTGTGACCAGTCAGTTTTGCCTTCTGTGGGCATCTCTGACTGCTTTAGTTGCACAATCAACCCAAAGCAGCCAATTTTGTTTTATTCTATTGGTTATAGACTTAAGAATGACTAAAGTAATTTTATAGTTTTGTTTGCTAGGCTATTTGAACTGCCCAGGGCTTTGCAAAAACAATTTTTAAAATACTTTATGGTAGTTTTCTCGAAGTACATTTTAAAGTTTCTCATAAATGGCTTTTCAAATTGTTCCACCTGACTCATACAGAGAGCAACAACAACAAAATAGGATCATTTATTTAACCTCCATGAAGTAAAGTTTTAGTAGGCCGAAGAGTTCTAGAAAGTTATTTCTTTTTTTTTTCTTTTCCTTTTCATGCACAACTTACAAAGGACTCCTACAATATCCACAGTCAGGCTTACAATTTTCTTCCCACAACTCGTTGAAGATACAAAACTGGCACCCACAAGCAGCCGCGATGACCATAGAATGACGATGAAGTGGCCCACGGTCAGCAGTGGCTCATTACGCCTGAAATACTTGCAATTAAACTTGATGGAGGGGAAAGAGGCCTCCCTTTACAATGTAGCTGCCGTCTCCTTTCCCATTGATCCAACCACATTATGAAACAAAATAAGAATAAGTTTTCTCTAAAATTTACAATTCAATTCAAATATATTTTAAATCGAGCTAATATAATTTAACTCAACTTTCTGCTTCCAGCACAAGAGAAATAAAAAGTGAGTGTTATTGATAGAGATTTTCAAAACCAAAAGATATTAGTTAATATGGAATGGAATCAAGAAAATTAGAATGAAGTTCTAGCCCAGTAAAAAGAAACTATAATTACCCAAACAACTGTAGCAAAATCAAGTTTTAAAATACCAGTATAAACACCACAAAACACATTTTTTAGAGTCTGTAAATAGATCTGACATTTCCCCTCCTGTACATACTCTAAAGAATAGGAAATAGAAAGAGAAACAGAAACCAACAAAGTGGAAGATCCACAAAGACTATCAAGGAATCATCAGTTCAGTTGACCCTCATAAATTACCTACCAAACCTGTGGGCTCACAAAGGCCCAGTTAGACCAGGAAATACACACTAACCACACTGCCGTTGCCAGAGTCTCCTTTTGCCTCCTTTGTTTGCATACATAACACTGAAGAACCACAGATCATACTAGACTGAACTCTTCCTAGATATGCAAAGTGAACAAACAGGTTTTCTTTCATTGCAGATCATACACAGATAAAAACCATGAAAGTACTCACTCACAAGTAAGAATGTGAGAAAGGTGTCACTCTTTCTGGCTCATAGTTGGATTCTCATATTTGCCACCTCAAGTTCTTTTGTGAATGAAGAATAAGAGACTACCTTTCTTTAAATAGTGGGATCAACTGTGTCTACAAAGGACAAAGTATCTCAGCAGGACATTATTGAGTTCTCTGAAAAAGCAAAACAAAAACAAACAAACAAAAATCATAGTTTGAAAGTTTCAGTTTCTCTTGCAAACATGCAAGACTAATTTTCTGCAGCTGAGATAAGAATTTTAATCATTTGAGTACTTTGGATGATATTTGAAATATTTTACTCATAAACTTTTAAAGTTTTTAAGGGGAATTTTCAATTCTATTTTGGCACTTGGTGATAGCATTATGGTATAAACATCTTAAAATATTCAAGACACAATAGCTTATAAAGCCAAGCTTTCATATAAAAGCAATAAAAAGATTCCTCCAGCCAGTAGAATTCAAAATGGATCCGGAAATCTTCTGAGATTACATTCCTTAACCCCCTTCTTTCTTTGCTATTTTGTATTTTTATTCTAAATATATTTCTTTAATTTATTTACTTGTTCAACAAATATTTAACCAAGACACATATCTTTGTGCTAGGCACTGATCCAGGCACCTTAGAGACAGGAAGAAAAATATGACAAACTTTTCACCATTACACTTCAATGTAAACAAAAGAAAAATGTAGTATGATACATCAAAAGGTGACAAATGTCAGATAGAAAACTAATCCAACTGTTTGGACAGAGGGCGCAGGAGGGAGAGCTCATTGTAATTGTGGTTGTGGTGCCCTGAGGACACTGTTTATCCCATAGGACCAGAGGATCGGGTGGCTCAACTGAAAGTAACAGCATTCTCCTGTGGTCACCGGCCCACACTCGAGCAGATCGATTTCACCTTTACAAGCACACAGACATGGATATTTATCCCACACAGCTGTTGATTACATGTGACTTTTCCCATGATTAATTAAATGCGGCCTTGACCTTTGTCTTTTCTTTGCTTCATGTTACAATCTGCACCAAGCCAAACCATTTAAAAAAAAAAAAATGGATTCCTGCTCTCCCTTTGGTACGCTTGGTGGTATTCAATTACATTTTTCAATTTTCTTGTTTTGCTCCTTTCAGTGAGAGACCCAGAACACTAATGCGAATTTGCTTTCTGAAAAATTATTCATTTTCTTATCCAATCTCCTGTGGTTGACAGGTTGTCCCATTTTGCAGTAGAACACATGATTTTACACAGTGTATCTTGTCTGCTAAGGTCATCAGGGAGCTTTAACCGAAATCAGGTATCATCTCAGACAGCTCTTGTCAATCCTGCTTTCACTTGGCGTCACCTGGGACACTTTAAAAATGTTGCAGCCTAGACCCCCACAACAAGAGTTTCATTCTGTTGTCTGGGGTGGGACTTGGGCTATAATATTTTTTAAAACCTCCCTAGGTGCTTCTGTTTTGGAGGCAAGGAATATGAGAAACTAGGGTGAGCCTTTTAGCTCTAAGTAAGCCAGCACAACCTGAGAACTTTTTAGAAATACAGAATTAGAGGCCCCATCCCAGGCCCTACGATATCAGAATCCACACTTCTAACAAGATCCTAGGTAGCCCGAATGTGTATTAAAGTTTAAGAAGCACTGCTCTAGGTATACAATTCCAGTGTGTAGATAAGGTAGGTAGGAGCAGAGAAGTTAAATCATTTCCCCTAAGTTGGTGGACAGGCGGTGAGTCTAGCCAATCAGGAGAGAGGTGAGAGGCTAACTTCTAGCCTAGGAAGCCAGGTTCTAGAAGTTAGGTTTCTAGATTTTAAACTGTTTCATTTTGTCACATGCTCTTCAGCACAAAGGATTGTCGATCTGATGTGTCTGGAACCTTGATGCATATTGGAAAAAAAATCCTGCATGGATTAATTAGGAAAAGAAGGATATATATTACTGTTAAGCAAGAACTAGAAAATACTTCAAAGGAGATACTTTGAAAGAGATAAAAATATTTTAATAGAAAAGGTCATGAGTAATTAATACTGGTAAGTTGGCCCTATCTAATGAATATATAGAAATTTGCTTGTCATAAAGATCCTGTACGAACGTTTAGAAATATTATGCCAGTCAAGTAATATACTTTCTCAAGTAGACTCCTAGATCATATTTCTCTTGCTTAGTTTTACCTGGTTAATCTTTTTATCAGAAACTGAACAAAAGCAAACCCTTTACAGTCATTAAGTATCATAAATTCCAAGGGAGTAAGTTAACTTTAATGCTCTTTAGCTCTTCTGAGAAGCTATTTGAGCGATGTTAAAACATTTGTACATAGTTAGGGCATATGGCGTGCTCTAAAACACGTTTTCCTCACTGAAGAAAATGCCTAGAAGACTTCTGAGCTTCATCTGCATCTACCCCGCTCTGTGTATTACCAACAGTAAAGCTCTGTGAACTGAGAGCAGGTGGTCTTATTAAAATAACTGGCTCGACCACTTTTGAGTGAGCATTTCAGTTCCTTAATCATTCAGGAGACATAATGGTTTCATCTCACCCACTACCATAAGCAAGAATAATATGAAAAATCTGTTTTCAAAGATTGACCTAGGTATATTTAAATTAGGTAAGTACATTTAAAATCCATTAGGCAATGCTGTCATTTACTGTAAGTCAAATCTATAATAAGATGTCCTCATGTAAAAGCACAGTGTCATGGCCTATTACATACTAATATTTTCTTTTTAAATTTTGTCATTATTAATTTACATATGCAAGTATTTGGGTCTTTATTAAGTGCTGTAAATTTTCATTTTTCCCTCAATGAACCTTGGGAAATAATTATTCTCTAAGATAGTGTCATTTGTGTCTTTTGTAAACTATTAACCAACTTCATTGATTTTGGATGAACTGTCTCTTTAGTGGTTACATCCATGCCAAATTAATTTTACATCAAACATGTCTCTCTGAACATATTCTTTCTTCCATATCCTTAAGTATGGATATATATAATTTAACTGTGATTTATTCTCTACTCCACCCTTGTAAGATTTTTTCTCTTATTCTCATAAGTGGAACATGTTTTACTGTTTGAACCTAAGAATCCCATTAAAGTGTTTCTACATCACAGGTTGCAAATCAGAACTGAATTCAAAAGCAGAAAAGATTTCTAAAAACAAAAAAAGAAACCTAACCCTTTAGGAGATAATAAACACAGCTTCCTACTTCTAACAATATGTTTGAAATCTCAAAGTTGAAATTGAGATTCCAATGTTATTCAATTTTTTTAAATAAAAACACATATAAACAGTTTTGATATGCAAGCTGTCATTTTCAAAACAACTTGAATAAAATGTTACTTCCTTTCCTCACCCTTTGTTAACTAGAAAAAGAGAAAAGAAAAGGTGGAAGTAGGATTGAGACATGGACAGAGAAAAATAGATCTGTGGAGAAAGAAAGAGAAAAAAAGGGCAGGAGTGGCAGGTGACATTTCAAGATCGGAGTTCAATCGTTGGAAGCGTACATTAACAACATACAAATGCCCTTTAATTGCTGTGAGTGGGTGAAAGGAAGGTGCTTTAAATATCTTTGATTATATATATAATGGCCCGCACAAACTACATTAAAAGAACATTACAGCTGCTACAGGAAATTCACAGTTCAGGGTGAAATATACCATATGTCCTCAATACCTACGCACAGCAGGGTGCATTAAGACAGCTATTAGGCAGACTCCCTGTTGTGCCTAGGTGCTGGTGGACATATGGCGTCTTTCACCCTTGACTAACATTTCCTTCCTTTCATTGTTTCCTGCAGCTGCTTGAGTGTCTTCGGAATGTTGTTCTTCAGTCTAAGGAAATTGAGTCTCACCAACAACTATCCCCCACCACAACACACATATGTGCAAAGGAATTTTTCTCTGTATAACACACTGTACTTGGCAATACATACCCATGACCAATCTGGGAACAAGTTAAACATGCAATGATGATAATATTGGTATATATGGGTTGCAAAGGGGAATAAGGTGTTATCTCTATATTAAAGATGGAACTGTTACAGATAGTGAGAAAGAAAACAAATGAGGAATGTGGTTAATTGAGGAGGAATCATTGGAATGAAATACAGGGAATTCACTATTTTCTTTACCACCTGAATCACATGCATTTTTTCATATTCGTTCCTAATCGTCATAAGCCACTTTCCATGAGCCTATTGAAGCTCACAGTATAAGAAGCATCTCTTTTCACTCGCTCATGCAAACAAATATGGCATCTATACAGTCCTATGAGTTTCAGTAACAATGATAACAAGAAGAAAATAAGACAGAAACAAATCCAAATGCTCCAGGAGTCTTTTTTACTTGTCTGCACTATACATGTTTTCCTTTCTTCCTTACTTACAGGGCCTAATGTAGTTTTCAGTTGTCTCCCTCAGGGTGGTAGTCCCACCCTAACCTCAAGATTCAATCTATTCTGTTTGCTCATGAGCATGGAATGTGATATAGGCAATAAGTTCTTAGAGGTTCTTTGTAGTACCCATGGGAAAGGTTGCCTTACTGTTGAATAGTAAGTGGAAGCAAAGGACAGCCTCATTTTCTGCAGCACATTGCCTTGCCTGCTGAAATGTCAGGCACTCTGGCAGCCATGCTGACCACTGGAGTACAGTTGTTTCCATGCAAAGAATGAAAAATAAAATCCTTGGATCCTTGCTGACATTGGTGAGGCCCTGATCAAAGCAAATATAGAACTCCACTACCGATTCTTGATATATATTTAAAGTAGTTGAAGTAAGTTGTGATCGTTCCCCTGTAAAACATGTGCTAAGGGGTATACACATATCTTCTGACCACCTATGATGAGGACTGGTGTTGAATAAAATGCTCAAGTAAGCATAGTGGTAAATCTCTCCTGTTTAGCCAAAGCTTGAAATGTCTACAATTCATGAATATTCTCAGAAAGAAGTATTATATAATTCTACTGGGTTTCTCAAGTATGTGTGACTACGCTACCATATTTTTCACCTTTTTTCTTTTACAATTGAGAGGTTTGTACAATGATAAGAAATAAGCTCTACTCTATTTAAACCGAATTCCAAGAAAGCACATTTATCAGATTTTTAACCACGTGGCCTTCACAAAGAATGCAAAGCTACCATCAATCATGTTTAGTTCATTTAGGTTGGGCAGAAGAAGAAAATCTAAAATGCTTCAGCTTTCTTCCCTCACTTACTTACCCAATGATCTAATCTTAACTCATTTTCCTACCACCAAGTCCCAAAATAAATAGTGTTCAATGGAGAATGTATAGAGAAAAAAGAAAAAGTTGGGCAGGGAAAATTGGCAAGAAAAGGAACTGAAAAATGAGAATGGCAACTGGTCTAATGGAAGGGATCATAAAAGGCAGTATGTATCTTCAGGAATACACAAATGCGCGAACATAGCATATGGTGTATAACCTGTACCCTGCACTGGTCACCCAGGCAAAAGGCTTAAGGATCCATGAAGTGACCTGAGAAAATTTTATCCATGAGGTTTAAGGATGAGTCCTGGTGGAGATGGAACACAGGGCAGCTTGTGGAGAACAGCATGATTCTGTAGGAAAAGGAGTTAGTTGAATTGGAGGTTCTAAGCTTTCCTCATTGTGTGGTCTTGGCCAATTTACCTAATGTAACCTTCAACTGCTTATGAAGAATCATTAGAGGAAGTATCATACTTAAGGCAAAGTATTGTGGGAAGACTAAACGAGATCGCCCACATGAAAAACATATTGAAATGCATTATGCATATGTTCAGCAATACTCCAATCTCCTGTCTCAGCAGCCCTGAGGTGCAAAGCTGAGACTCACCATTTCCTGTGAGCTGCTGAAGTTTTCCAGCTGGGGTGCAAAGACTCTCTCCAGGATTGGCCTTGAGTATTATTTGCTGAGAGAAAAATTAAAATGAAAATATCCTAAGTTTGTTTAACTATCTTAACTTTCCAAAAACTATATTTTTATATGTCACATATGATTTATTCCTAAACCACCTGGAGACTTCTAAACTAGATGTTCACCACACTTTTAGAGAAGAACCTAGCTATTAGAAATCATCTTATTTAAAACAATCTGCTTATTGATTGAGAAAGAATTAGATCCCTGGTCCAGAAAAAATCCAATACTATTTTCAACTGGGCAGAGGAAGCTATAGTTGAGTCACTGGTATAGAAATATATCATCCTCTCATTTACCAAATTGTCCATTCAATGACTGTCAAGTTCCATTACTGTCATTTGCTCAAGGTGATTAGAGACAGGTGAGCATGTATCTCCTCTTTCCAATAGTCTTGTCATCAAATGATATGTTGAGCTGCAGCAAGGGGAAATAATTTAAGAGTTTAAAAAACAAAAGCTTATGTCCATTAGAGGTTGACTGAAGGCTCTGACCTTGTCCTTGTCTTTCTCACTCTGGGACTCAGATCAATGGACAGCAACTAAATGGAACATTGCCAGAGGTCATATCAGAGGGCACAGGGAAAATTTTCTAGAAGGTCTTGTAGCAGCAATTAAATGCTCAGTCAAGAAGTGACTCTTACACATTACTAGCTATGAACACTAAGGTGTAACTTGCCGTGGTAGATGAAGACCCAGAACTATTCGGTGCAAAGCTTTAAATGATTGCCTCTATTCATGATGAAAGCAAGTCTTAGAAAATTTTGCCAAACAGGCAAACATTTATTAACAATCAAGTGCAAAATATGTCATATGATCATTGATCTTTTTAACTGCTTTGTGATCTAGCCAGTCCTATAGTCAGGTGAGAAGGCATAGCCCTGCACAAGGTACAAATAACATAGGCCCAACAAATCTCTAGGTTTTATCTCAAGATAGTAGCTTGCTGAGCTAGCTGGATTATCTCTGTGGTATGATCCAAATCATTATGATGGTGTGGTTAGTAACACACCTTGAACATTGTTCATTTCATCCATAAAAAGTTATTTCTAGCTAATCAAATACTAATTAGCAAAACCTTTGTTGTAGATTTCAATAAGGATATTCAAGAAAACTCAAATAGAAGAGTCTCTTCTGGCAGTTTATTTCCATTTAAGACTCATTAAATGCAGACTAACTGCCCTTTGCTGAAAAACAAGTCACTTTAAAACTCGGTAGCATGCAAAAATAAACATGTATTCCTCAGGCGTCTGCCGAGCTCAGCTCATCTCAGGTGAGTTTCTCATCTCTCTGTGGGTTGGCTTTGATCTGCGTCTCCTCTTTCTCCTGGGCTCAGCAGACTTCCAGGAATGTCCTTCTCTGTCTGTGGCAGGAGCAGGGGAACTGCTTCTGAAGCATGCACGGTATCTTGAAATCTAGTCTCAGAAGTGGCTCATTGTTACTTCCATTTTCTTCATTGGGTCAAACCAAGTTACATGGTTGATGGAAGTTTTCTCCAATCACTGTGGGAGACCATAACAAAGTTATGTGGCGAAGGCGTGGATAAGAGGAGAGTGAAGAATCATTATGGCCATTATTGCAATCTAGCACATGTTTATACCGAACAAATAAAAGTTAACTCTATACATCACTTTATGTTTCACAGTAGTTTTTAGGTTTCAAAATCCCCACTGCCTACAAGTGGCTTCTGGTACATGCACAACCTCATCATGTGATTCCTAGGCAGATCGTTACTGCTTTAGTAAAAATTAGTGTTTTCTGATAGCTCTAGAGGAAGCTGAGCCGAACAAAGGAAAGAAATCAGACCGTGCTCCCAGCAGCTTGAAGTAGAATAAGGACTCGAGATGAAAGATTTACTTCTATAGTTATTTTGAGATAAGATCAAAGACAGTCAATCTCAGAACATAAAACAAAATAGTGATATACCTTTTTGACACCTTCACATATAAAATTAGACAGATGACTCACATTGGTTTGACCATACACCTGTGTTCTTGCTTTGCAGGGACTAGGTTAATAGAAAAACATACGCGCACACACATGAAATCTGTTTCCTGTGAGATGTTTAAAAATCAGTGAACAGTAATATTGCTATAGAGTATATAAATTTTACAAAGAGTGAAAAGATTGTAAAGAGAATTTTTGCTCTGCCTTATGTCTAGTCAAATTGTCATCCTAAGGTTGTATTGGTGGAAAGAGGGATATGGGGGAGTGACAAAGTACGAAGTTGTCCTGAGCAGAGAGTCTCAGAATAAGCTAGAATAATGCCTATGACTATCTTGAAAACTGTAAGATGTCATCATTTTCTCTGAATTTTATTAAGCAGCTTTAAAGTTTTTTGGCAGCAGATAAGAGCTGGTATCACAACCTGGTCCGTGTAACTCTCTGCCATGCAAAGGAGATCTAACAGTGATTCTGTACAGGAAGCATATGCCCTCTTAATTACACAAAGCATCAAGTTACTTACAGAAGAATCGGGAACCATATGGCCCATTGAAATTAGAAGTCAGGAGGCAACAGAGACTGGGATTTCTATGCTTTCTAACTGATCAGCTATTCTACGCAATAAGAAGTTCTTTTTACAAACTAGAGACCAGTCCAGTGCAGAATTTCATCTCTTATTTTCTGGCTTATTCAAAAGCTCTTTACATTATCCTAAGAATGGCTATGGGAGCCCACCCCACCCCCTTTGATAATTTTAACCTAATTTGTCATATTTTAGGAACAGCACTTTCTAGATTGCATCATGATGTCACTGTTTATTGACTCACAGAAGTCTGGGCTCCTCTAAGTCAAGGGCTGCAGCTTATGCAGCTGGGTTTATCTACCCCCAGTTTTAGCTGACTCCCACTTAAAGCTGAGTTATCTCTGACATCTCTAAGACTGGATAAAGTTTATCACAAAGCTAACATTATATTCCTACAGAGAAAGTCAACATTTCATAAAATGGAAACTCTTTATGAATATCATTTGCTTCCTGTGTATAGTAGGTTGTGATGATAGAAGACACATGAATAACCAGAAAGTGTGTGTGGCTTTAGGGGATGAAAATAGGCTGAGTGGCTTTATTTTTTTCACTTGATATTTGTGCCTGGATTGAGTTTTAAAACCCATTTTTCAAAATGGCTTTAATAAATTATTTTGATTTCTAAGTCACAAAGAAACCTATATTCACTGGACGTTTCTAAGTGTGTAATGTTAGAACAAGTTTTATTTTGGATTTTCTAATACCTGTGGGGTTATAGTCTCTGGGAAGATGCAGCCACAAGAAAGAAGGTGACCCTTGGTTATGACCTTGAGTTTTGTGGGGGAAAGCTAAAGAGGGGTCAACATGTTCCCCTCTGTTCTGCTTTGTAAAGAATGCCAAAACGGGAGCAAATGTGAAGGGAGCAAAACCACCATAATCCCTATCACATGACAGCATTTCACTTCTTTCTTTAACAGCATTTCATTAAGTTCAAGGAGATATTAGAAATCCTTCTAGTGCCTTTATCTATTTACCATCCTTCCTGGAAAAATCAAATTGGTTTTAGTCCTGAAACATAAGAATGACATTTTCAAACAAAAAAGCGGATATAAATTCATATTACTAATCCTTCCAAAAAACGAAGGTAGAAATAATTTAAAATGATCACTTTTAAAAAAGATTATATTTTTTTATTGTTAGGGAGAGGGGAAGGGAGGAATAAAGAGAGCGGGCAAAACATCAATGTGTGGTTGCCTTTCTTGTGCTCCTTACTGGGGACCTAGCCCACAACCCAGGCATGTGCCCTGACTGGGAATCGAACCAGCAACCCTTTGGTTCACAGGCCCACACCCCATCCACTGAGGCACATCAGCCAGGGCTGAAATGATCACTTTCAAAGCTGTAAAAATGTGTTAAAATTTAATGCCAAAGATGTGTCATGGGCCATCTCCCGTAATAGTACTCATAGTTTTAATACATGTGAAATAAGAAAATGGATACTGATAAAAAGTATTGAAGACAACAGTTCTTTGAAAAAAAAATATGTAATTTTATCAACTGCCATACTATGAAAACACAGGTTTACACATTTATAAAAATACTGTGTGTGTATCAATGTATACTACATATATACAAGCAGACAGATATTAGTATGCATATACTTTTGGAGTTTACTTACAATATTATTGATATCTGTCCCTTCTTTGCACTCCACATGTTAAGATGCATTGAATGAAAGATGTGTAATAAAGTTTTACAAAGACACCATTTTGTTTGAATGAGGGAATTCATTGATTACATTGTATTGACCTTTGCCACATGTGATCACAACACTAGCGATTCCATTTGTCATCAGCTTTTAGGTTGTATAGAGTCTTCCTGAAATAAATTCCCAGATTTATAGCTACCCTGGCAACTGCCAAACAAGCCGAGGTACTCAAAGTGCACCCGTTGATGTGACATTTAAGTAGATATTGGAGAATAAAAATTCAAAGGGCCTGTGGCTCCATGGTGGCTTGGCATATGGTACCCACACTGGATACGTCTCAGGGAGTAAAAAATTTGTGAAGGTGAAGAGTTACAATAAAGTACACATGCAAAGGATTTTCTCAAATGTAAACAGATAAGCACATTATTTAGTGTTATAGTTGTTTTTAAAATGAGAAACTTATTTCTCACTTCTAATTTATTTTATTCTCAAATGTGTTTTAATTCTCAAATTAATTTTCTCAGTTCTGACAATGAAGGACCTTTGAAATTTACATAATTAAAAGACAAAAATAAAACCAAGTAAGTATAGAATTGAAAGCTTATATTACCATATAACATCTTGTAGACTTTATTTTATTAAGAAAACTTTAGGGTGTACCAAGGTCTCCATGATCTGTTTTGGACTCTGTGTTATACATTCCTGCTCTTTCATGCCATAACCTGTATGTTGGCTATACCAAACTACAGAAAGATGTCAAAGTTATTGTTCTTATTCCCACTTTCAACATCCAATGCATCTGGAATTCTTTTGGTAACTTCCTGCTCAGATTTAGTCCCAGATGAAATGGCCACATTTTGTGAAGCCAACCAGGCTTTCGTGAGCATCATTAGCTGCTCTTCATCACACTGTACCACGTGCTACAGTTGCTGTCAGTAATTAACTAGACATTAATAAAGAAAAGAGCAGCAAAGGAAATTGAACGTTGTGTTTAGTAAACTGGGGCACATAAGCTTGTTTGCTTCACGAGGAAGCTGCAGCTTCATGCTCCAGGGTATTACAACATTGTTCTCCCAAGGGGATTAACACTCCTCCCTCCTATGCACCGGTATCGAGTGGTTGGGGTCACAAGAGGAGGTATTAGACCATAGAAGCCTTGTAGTCTAAATAGGGGATGAACCAATCAAAAGCTTGCAAAAGCTTAGGAAGTTGAGTGGTTCTTTTGAAAGAGAACCTGATCTACCCCAAACACAAACTATTATAATCTCAGGAAAACAAAGATCTCCCTCTCTCTTTCTCTTTCCCTATGCATACCACATGAACTCACCTGACCTCTGTCCATAGTATGTGGCCTTAGCAGCCATAGAACTGAGGGCTGCAGGGAGGACTCCACACTTAAGGTCCAGGCAGGAGCCTGGACACCTCAGCACAGCAACAGATTGAAGATAAACTAGCTGCATGCTGAAATAGACTAAATTTTAATATGAAGCAATGACTCTGGACACTGGCTTTTGCTTTGACCTGCTGAGGACAAGGTCGGACTCTTTCCACAGGTGGATGGATGAAGATGAGACATTGGAAACCCAGGGGGAAGCTTGTATTAAACCATGCCACACCACGATCTCCCATGGCTGGGTCCTTCAAATGCTTTTGTTGTGATCCCGTGAAAGAGTCTAATTTAGACTACTTCTGCTCTTACCACGTGGGTAAGTCAAGATTGTTCACCTCCTCACCAGATTATAAGTCTCTAAATGTAGTGAAAGCCTTCATTTATCATTGCATTTTCAGTGCCATATATATAATTGGCCTTTCAGAAGCCTCATTAAGTAACATGTATATATTTAGAACCAATGGAACACTTTACAATAGATGAAAAGCATATATCAAAGGTAACGTTTGTGAATATCATGCTGATATTAACAAGTTAAATTTAAAAATGTAGAAAATTTCCAGCTCCTATATTCTGATATAAAACTATATTTTTAAAGGAAAGGTATCTTTAAATATGTGTAGAAGTCATATAATAAAGGCTATTATGTTATGTTTTATAAGATCATTTTAATACACTGGCATTCATATTTATCTAATGCAAAACTCTAGCTTCAAGCATCCTATAAACTACCTGAGAAGCTAGTCCATTCCATAGAACTCTTTGTATCAACAAACCAATTCAGTGGCTCAAACCAACTCATTTGCCTGCAAAAATAAACACTGATAAATGTTTCCTTATATTGGTATTGACAATATGTGAAATCACATGTTTTTATTATGTAATTTTACATTATATAATTGTACATTGTTCTCTTCTTCACATACCTTACTGTTCTCTAGTTCAGTTTATCATCAGAGTATTTTCTCCCATTCTCGGAACTTCCCTCCTAACCATTTTGCTGAGAATATTTTCCTTATATTTGAAGATTCAGCTTACCCCTTCCCAAGTAAATTGCCTCAGGCCATATCAGTCCCCCACTCCAAACTAACTAAAAAAACTCTCAACTTTTTCTCCCCATTGAATTTGATAAACAAGATGTATTTCACATTGGATTACAATTGTAATCTGAAAATATGAGTGCCTGGAAAGGGGCCATGTGGTGTTGTTTTGTATCTCCCCAGAACCAGCCATAATACTCTGAATCGTATTGTGTATTGTACTATATTGTAAATCCTCAAAAAATTAATTAATGAGTTAATAAATAGATGATGTTAAGATGAGAACACACATCACATCAGTGGTGTGGCGGTCATTTCGGTAGCATTATATGAGTGTATAAGCAAAAAATTGACCAAAACCAAATGTATAAATTCTGCATCCAATTTACCATTTGATCACTGCATGCTACCTCAGACTTCAGCATAAATTTAAATCCCCTGAGCAATGTAGGAACTTAAATGATTAAAAAATGATGAAAAGGCTATTTTACTAAATTAACTACTTATTTTAAACCTTGCTCTTTTGGCAAAAACCCATTCACATCAAAGTAAATATCATTGACATAATTAAAACTCGAAGATCAGAAATATATTCAGGGTCATTGTACAACATTTACATTATTAGGATAGAAATATCCCTACTTGTATGATGTGCATAGAAGTTGTAAAGAAAGTTCACATTTGCATACCAGTTTGCAAGTCACCAAAAAAAAATAAAAACAGTTGTAGAAAGAGATCTTTACTTATCATAAGAGAGAAAAGGGAAATTCTTTGAAGCTGCATCGTTTGGTAGAAGTCAAGAAATGATCAACAAAAGTGGCATGCAGTGTCTTTTCAGATATGCTCATTTTACAAAACCTCTCTTAAAGTGTGATGCAATTGTCATCTTAGCTTTAATCAATTTACAACACATCTCATAACAAATGCTACAAGAAAATCTTTAGCACTGACATAAGTTTCAGATCTCTCACTCATGGCCAGCAAACTATAGGACTCATGAACATTTGTGTTTTAGCTCCGTTACAGGAAACTGTTTTAACCACCTCTGAAACTAGATAAATGACAAAAAGAAAAAAGAAAGAAAAAGAAACAACCAAGAACCTGCTGTGTTGTAATGTGCTGCTTCACGTTTCCCACCCTGACGTAAGTTTCAGTTCGTGACCACTGGCATAAAATTTACTTCTGTTTCATACTTTTACAAAATGGTGACCCGAGAACAGACCTGCTTTATCTTTTCCGTTTTGTCTTCCTTCTCCACCAGACTCCTCAGTGTTAATCTTGTGTGAAACAGTCCTGCACGTTCTTTTCCTCTCTCCATGCTCTACTTCTCCTCTCACGGTTCTAAGCATCCTGTCAGTGCAAATTAACCCAGAATGATTTCTCAATCTAAGACTCCACTCTAAGTCTCTGAAACACTTGGCTTCATGCTTATACCCCTTTTGAGAATTTCTAATGCGTCTGTAATCCAGTATGTCTTAAACTGGTTTACTTTCCTCAGTGTACCACTTCTGCGACTCTTCCTGTTGATGAAGGAAATGACGTGGACCAAGGTGCTCATGCCCAGATCTGGAAGTTATCTATATTCAATCTGTCAGATCTTAATTAATAAGAAACCTCTAATTAGAAAAAGAACCCACCCGCCTTGCTTTTATCCGTATCTATCATTAGGTCTGTGCATTAGTAGTCAGGGTCCTCCAGAGAAACAGAATCAATAGGATAAATGTGTGTGTGTGTTACTATGCCAAGAACTAGAGAGGAAACACTTCTAACACTTGTTCTTCTCATATAGGCTTTAGCAACTTAAATATAACCCGAAGAGCGCCTCAATACTTATTTCCCTGCTAGTCTCGAAGTTGTATATTAAACAAAACTATTGATTACATGTATTCTCTCCACATTTATTTACATAAATCAAGTAAGATAGATTTTGATGGAGTTCTACCTCAGTTCTAAGCAGAAAGGGTTCACCATGTGTGATAGATGGTATCTGGGCTCTGATTCTATTCAGGAGAGAAACATTAGCTTGTTGACTTACAGAGCAATTACTTGCCAACATTTATTTTAGTCCATCTTTAACAGGGTAGTTAAAAACCTGATCTTAAAACGTATATATTTTACTCTGCTTACACCTCAAGATTGGAAAGAGAAATAGTTTTTACAATGAAAACAGATATAACTGAAGTAGGCATTGTTTATCTTGTCCTTGTTTACAAATGCTTTGTTGGCGAATGTTGAACTTCTTATCATAAACATTCCCGAATAACGCAGTGGCAAGATCACATTTGAGCTGTTTATCTGTGTTAAACTTTGCATTTTTCTCCTCGTCCATCACAACCAGGAATCCAACTCTGTCTGCCCTTGCCTCAGAACTTTTTGTAAGAAAACAGTAGAAACTACTTATAGACATGTTTTTCCAGGTAAATACCTAAACTCTCTAAAGAGTACTCCATTGTCTCACAAGGGCAGATAACAGAAGAGAATGCTTTCAGAAATAGTCAGAAATAAAAGAAAGAAAGATTAACTCCTGGGGTAGGCAGAGTATAAGATTCCTGATGGTCTTCAGTCAGGAGCTACATTCCTAAAGTTTACGACACCTAGTTGCAGGGAGCTTTCCAAAGCCTCATGGAAGAATGACTGAATGGTGCACATAGGGAGGCTAACCCCATGCCTGGAGCTCCCTACTTTGTCAAAATATCACCGCAGCAACAAGGGCATAGAACCATCCCAACTGATGAACATGGAGAGAAAAATTGGCCGAGATACCCCCAGCATAGGCATTTCTTTCTGTTGTCAAATTAAAGGTAAAATAATAGAAGGTGGTTAAGTTTTAGTGAATATATCATGAAAGTTTTAATGAATATATCATGAATTAAAATTCTCAAGAAAACTTAACCCTAAGATGTTGGCAATATAATAACGATGAAATAATATTTTGATACCATTATTCGGATGTGCTCAAATAACATTGGACTGTGATAGGAAATTTGCATACATGTTTTGTTAGACAAGAAGCTTCCTGACCAGACAAGAGACTGTATTTATGGAATTACCAATCTGGATCATTCATTTTTACTACTTCTATTGATCAAAATACATGCAGTCACCTGGCCTTGAATTCCTGTGGCCCACAGAGAGCAGACATTACAAACGTGAGTTTATCAGTGAACAAGAAAAGTCAATGGGTCAAATATGACCCAAATATGATCTGCATGCATATCCATTTCTCTTATATTTTGGTTTTGGAAAACTATTAATCTTAAGTTAATTGTACTAATTAGAATACTCCTTAAGCTTTGCTACACTTTTTACATTTTTTTACTATGTGTATGTTTTTTCTACATATATTTTACTGGGACAGGTTTAGTTTTTATGCAAGAATCATAGTGGTCACACCATCAATATACACTGAAAGAATGAATGAATTATGCTCTTTATAAGTTATTACTGTAAAATATTAAACTGTGGAAATTATTAAAGAATAATATGAAAACATCGTTTCATTTATCTTAGAGAAAAGCACTATTGAGTTAGTATTTGTCTTTCTAACACTCGCCGTACTTCCACATAAATAGGTATATGTTCATGATACACATATTTTACCTACATGAGCTCACATAATATATCTCTCCATAATTTGTTGTTATGGGTTGAATTGTTTCCTCAAAAAGAAATGAAGTCTTAATCACCAACACTGGTGAATATCACCTTATAAAGAGATAAGTTCTTTTAGAATATGATCAAGTTAAAAAGTGGTCCTCAGGGTGAGTCTTAACCCACTGTGAGAGGTAGAGACACAGACATACAGATCCACCCAGAAAGTATCATGAGATGACACGGGTAGAGACTGGAGCATTGCCAGGGAAAGCTAGGGAGGCGAAAGGAGGGTCCCTCCTTAGAGGCTTCGGAGGGTCTGTGGCCCAGACAATATATTGATTTTGAACTTTGAGACTTTAGAACTGTGAGAAAATAAATTTCTGTTATCCTGAGCCACCCAGTTCTGGTAATTTGTTACAAAAACCCTGGGAAACTAATATATCTGCTTTTTATTTATAATAAGTTTTGGGCATCATTTCTAGATTTTATAATGATGTATATAGTTCTTCCCTATTTCTTGTATGATTATACTTACTACAACACATTTTAATACAAGTTTTCTTTTTTCTCAAAGCTAAAGAATAGCAAGCGCTTTTTAGGGTTTCCTTGTTTAAACCCTATTTCATGGTTTAAAGAAAACATGCTTTGACTATGGTACTTGAACATAAAACATCGCAAACATGTACCCGAATTCCCAAGTCCTATGAATAAAAACAAAGCCAAACATGTTCACCCAGACAGTCATTTTAATAATACTGTGGTTGAAGTATAATCCACAGATCATATGGGTACCGCTGAATGAATTTCCATAAACAGGACACAGCCATATAATCAGAACACAGCTCAGAACTCCTGGACTCCTGGAACCGTTTTCTTGCTCCCTGTAGTCATTACCACCACCAGCTCCCAAATTTGGGCAATTTGATAATTAAAGTCTCATTTCAACCGCAGTATTTCTCAGTGTTCTAGGCACTAGCCTGCCAACCCCACCAGGTCCTGCTAATTCTCCCGCTCATTTCCTGGTCTTTCCCATCAGCACCTCTTGTGCTCTAGTTAGACTGAGCCACTGCAGTCCCAGACACCCGTCTCGGTTCCTCTTGTCCCTGAATCATCGCTCTTGTCAGTCTTAGTGTCTTAAATGCCCTCCCTCATCCCAGCCCACTCCCATCCCAGCCCACTCCAGTCCCATTCTTCCTTTATTTACCTCTTTAGATTTTACAGATCTTGAAGCACCACTTTCTCCAGACCTCGTTCCTTCTCCGAGACTATGTCAGGGGCCCTTTCTAAGTTTTTCTGGTACATGCTTTTCTTTGATCAATATTATAGCACTCACCGCGCTTTGAGAAAAGTGCTGGGACCCTTGTGGTGACTGCTGACTCATGCAAAAGGACCACCAGAATAACCTGCTGATCAAGCAAAATCGAGAAAAACGGGGACTGCTGTAACTGAACAAAAATAAAAAAGAAAAATGAATAAAAAAGAAAAATCCAATAAAAAAGGAAAAAAGAAATAAGACTCTAGTTTAGAGTCTTGTGTCTCAGAAGGGGGAAATCAGAGCAGATATTTAATGGGTTTGGCAATCTGACTGCGAAACATTTAAGGTGGATTTTTCAAGTCAGGGAACCGTTGGGGACCGGGCAGTTCATGATAGCAGAGTTTAACATTGGTAGACACAGAGAGGTGAGGATCTTGTCACAAGTCTTAAAAAGTAAATAGCTGAACAACTCACCTTTTTGCTAAGATAAGAGACCTCAGATTCTCAGATACAGGCTTAGTTGCTCAGAAGAGTAATTTCTTGATCAAATGCATTGGGTAGCAAGAATTTCTCGGAGCAAAGAGTAAAGTTGTGTGTCGCCATGCGGTCAGTGGCATCTAACTGGTCCTGTTCACACAGGTCATCAGATAACCCAGTATGGCCGTGCTTCCAGAAATGGTGCACCCCTCCCTCGGCTCTGGTTGTGAAATGCACCCCTGAGTTTGTCCCCTACCCAGTTCGTGTAGGAGCCTGTAGCTCCTTGGTGCTTCTGCAAGTTGCCTTTTGTATAGTTATTTCCATAATCTTTCTCTCTTCTCTAGAGGTTTCATGCTTCTTGTGTCACAACTACTTGGTTTTATTTTTCCTCTCTCTCTCTCCCTCTTTACAGCAGAGCTTCCATCTGCTTTATTTTGAATAATACATCAGAGGGTCACCTGGTGAGTTTTTTCCACCAAGTGACTGACCTGTGTTCATTAGCACTTAATACCAGGTACTGACATCAGTCAGGAGACTTAATATATGAATCTTATAATCACAAAGCCCCAAATCCAGAAACTCTTATTCTGCAGTTTTCTGGGGGTGGTGTCTGCAGGTGATATGCTCCAGTGGCAAAGCCCAGGCCCCATCCAGTTTCCAGCCTCCAGACCCTTACTGTCTTTCACTTACTTTTTATTTTTAAAATAAAAAAGCTCAAATTTGGGTTACTTTATTGCTATCTGGTCATATATTTGGCTTGAAAGAAAACACACAACAAATAGTTTCTTTTTTTAAGATTTCATTTATTTATTTTTTAGAGAGGGAAGGGAGGGAGAAAGAGAGAGAGAGAGAAACATCAATATGCGGTTGCTGGGGGCCATGGCCTGCAACCCAGGCATGTGCCCTGACTGGGAATCGAACCTGCGGTGCTTTGGTTCGCAGCCCGCGGTCAATCAACTGAGCTACGCCAGCCAGGGCACAAATAGTTTCAATTAAGATTTACACAAACTAAGTTTTTCTCCCAGATCTCTAAATGCTAGTGGAGAGTCTGTTTCCAGGGTACATGGCAACATGTACATGGCAGAAATCAGTCTTGTAAAAACAAACAACAACAACAAAAAAAGAAAGATGTTCTTTGTTTCCAATCACATAAACATCACCTCAATTTATCTAATCAACACATATATTTTTAGAGAATTTATCTGTGACCGAAAGCACTATTATGCTAGTTGGATGCCATTCTCATTTGAACAATACCCATAAAGTCTAAAAATAAAACTAGGAAAACACCCAAGTGCTAAGGCTGTCTATAGTTCTTGCTACAAAATAGTTGCCAGTCTGACCTGAATATTTAAAAAGAATGACAGGAATTACAGTGTTCTGCTTGATTTGAAGAAAACTTCCCCAAAAGGAGCTGGAGGGCCCCAAGCTCCACCTGCCAGCTGGGTGGCAGCTTGTGCAGGGACAAGGTCAGGAATCTCCTGGAAGTTCTGCAGAATCCACATGGTACAGATGATGTACATGCCCACCATCAAGCTCTATGGAGGCAGGTGATCTGAGTTCTTACTCCTCTATCTTTACTACTTCACAGCCCTTGAGGGCAGGTAGTCTGTGCTGTCTACTGTGACACAGTGTTTAAACTCATGACATATATGAGTAAATTAAAAAAAAATCACAAACATTAACACTCTCAGGGAACAGGGTCTGAAATGAGAAGAGGCCCCTGTGAGCTACAGAGAAACCCGAGGACGAATTCCTCTCCCAGATGAAGTGCGGGAAATGGAGTTAACGGTGACCACCGAGAGGGCCAAGGCCAAGGCTGAGAATCACTGTCAGCACTCTGGACAGTGGGTTGAAAGGAGGTACCTTAGAGTTCAGAGATCAAGAACAAGGATGACAGGCAGGCAAAGCCAACCAGACCTAGGAAGAGTGTAGCAGCTGAGACTTGCCACTTCCAGAAGACACCACAACCAGACAGACAACTATTCAAACACAGGAAAACAGCCTCCACCCAGTGGTGATGAGCAGACCTAGAGGTCCAGAGCAAGGTGGCCTCAGTGGAGGCTCTTTCTAGTTTTATTTTTAGACTTTATGGATATTTTTCAAATGCTTCGTTTACTTTTCCTTGTGTGGGTATTCAAAACTATAACACATTCTTGGGGCGCTACTCGAGGGAGCAATGTGGCCACAGCATCACATCTGACACCTGCTAAAGACTTTTCGTCTTCCCCATAAGGAGAAACTCCCCTTCTTCCTAAATCATTCATGATTAAAATTTTTAACAAGCAGCTGGCTACATCTCAAACAAGGAAGACATTTGAAATTTATATAAGAAATTGGGAAGTGTAGTCTGCAGAGAAAATTAATAATCTTAGGATTTGATTCATGCAGAAGAAAAAAATTCAAAATCCATCATTCTTTTGCACGTTTTATAACATCATTATTTCCCACAACAAATATGAGCCATAAAACTTAAGCAGCAAGTAACACTGGAGTTGGATGTGTATTAAATTGGGTAAGTTTTATTAAAAATGCATATTAACCTGGATTAAAATTACACGGCTATCAATCCTCTTGTTTCCAAGTGTAGAATGCCAGCTGGGTTCAAAGAAAAAATAACCTTTTTTTTTCCTCCAGGCTAAGCTCTAACATTGCATGTTTCACCAGGTGCATGAGGGACTGGATCTGTCCCTGGGGGTGAAGAACAGGCCACAGACAGAAGTTAGATGCCTGACCCGTGTCCCCGGATGGCTCAAAATCAACTCGATTGGCACCAATACTGGAAGAGCAGGTTATGCAAGGTGTGAGTACCAGTGCTCACAGGCAGGCGCCTCTCTTACCGTCCTGTTGGTTATGCCAGAAGAACACGTGAACACAGTCCAAAGCAGCCAAAATGCCACCTGTAGTCAATTGGCATCATATAGCAGAAGGATTAGGATGTAGTTAGATAACTGTCCCCGGTAAGGAGATGTGCTTAAGCATTTATGTCAATTACCTGAGTGTGTAGAAACAGTTCTATGCCCAAGAGCTCAGTCAATGTTAACAAGGCATTGATCTATTAACTTCAAGTGTTAGAGTTTGACTCTGAGACCTGATGTTTTGATTTGTGCAAGAAAGCAGGAGCTTGTTTTAATTTCCTCAATGATCTTATATTTCACTCTTTTGAACTAAAGGGACTAAATAATTCTGATCAAATAAGTCACAGTTGTACAACTAAGAGTTTAAAGTTAAAAAATTACATAACAATACAAGTTGAATGTCTACAATTGCAGAAGTGTCATTTTCAACTCCTTATTTATGAAACTGACCCAAATACATGAAATATTAGACAATTTCTTGGTAATAATGGTTCAGGGACTGAATAGAATATTTAAAACTGTGTCACAAAATACCTCAGACATTTGGAAATTCTCCAATCTCTCCATTTTGAATTTTAGGTATATACTATTTTAGTAGTCAAAAATGTTTCCTCTAATAAGACTCCCATATTATGAACATACTTTATATTTTGTGAAACTTTTTTATGTGGAAGACTTTCCCTCAACTTCAACTAAGCAGAATAAACAACCTCAAAGATATATATATATATATATATATATATATATATATATAGTTTTTGAATTCCCCAACTTTGTGGAGATGATTTTCAGGAGATACTCATGGATGCCTAATTGAATTTGTAATTAAACATTACTTTCTAAATCATTGCTATTTTTAAAGATATCTTTATCTTTCAGATTTTCCTAGTGTAAAGAATAATTTTTATGTTTCTTCTTTCTCTCTCTCCTTTACTTCCTCATGGAAGCAGTAACAGTTGTGGTCATACAGTCTTCAGGTAAAAAGGAGAATCTTACCTTTGAAAGTTGTCAGGTTTAAAGAGGCTATGGTACAAATGTAAACATGACTCCAGATTGTTCTTGAGTTAAGAAAAACATGCTCTAGATGAAATCTTTTCCCTGCCCCGCCATCAAGCTACAGTTTGTATCAGATGATGGGGCCGAGAGAGAAAGCAGAAAACTTCAGAATTGTTTAGAAAATGAGGGGGTAAGTAGGTAACTGGTGGAGAGGATCATGAAGATGTGATGGCCTTTTGACCTGCGAAGGAACTGCCCCGGGCACTAGGAGGCTCCTCCCCCCTCCCCTGACCTGGGGATGTTTGTTCTGCCCCAGGTTCTCTCAATGGGAGCCCCCTTCAAGGATGCAGCGTTGTGACAGAACCACGTGGTGGTGAGACTCTTATGAGTGGACACAACCCTGAACCCAGGATGAGGCCTCTCTATGAACTTTTAAGATTCTGGTGGTAGTATGTGCTTGCTTATTAAACCTGCCACCTAACAATCTGGAGTTACTTGCCTTTTTCTTGGTCTCTCCCTGCGCTCCAGGTAAGGGGGCAGGTTTCAGATTTCACCCAGGGAACTCCCAGGCTTGTGAACCAACAGTAATTAACTGCCACCTTCCCTAAGGGCACCTCTAGACAAAGGACTTCACCATCTGTGTGATCCTAGGTAGTACAATTGTGTTCTGTGACTTTTAATGGCTGCAATTAACATAAAGTTTTCCAAAAGGACTTCAGAACACTTTTCTTCTCTTTTTTTGACTGCCTCAGAAGACAGCCTGCTGTGCAGGTGTTAGACCCTAGCCCCCTAGGTGTTTTTCTTGTGTGCGCCTCTTACTAGTAGTCCTTGGGAACCCAGGCTGGCACCATCTCACTGATGGCACCAAGGGATCTCCAGTGTCCCTTCATCAAACTACATTTTCTCCTGAAAACTTTCAAATTATTTGCATTGTTGTCATTAACTTATTATTTAGGAAAAATGTGGTTCTCCATAGAATGCCCCTGGGCAATCCACCCCTTTCTGTTTGCATTAAATACCCCTCAAGTTCTGGCCTCCAAAAGTCTTAAGGAAGAGCCAAATAATATTTATATATAGTACATACTTCTTAATTTAGCTAATTAATACTTTACCTAAACTAAAGAGCCATGAACAGGCTCTTAATCCAATACATAGTTTATTGTAAAATAATATCCTTCTGTCTTAAACAAAATATGTAATTCACACCCACATCTGCAACGTGTGAGCCAATTCCCATCTGACAGAAACCTGAGATATTTGACAAAATACACTGCCTTGTTAGTCCATTCATATTTCCGCTGTGCTACAAAATTTTAATATATCAATCCTGCCCCCTTCGATCTGATAACAGTTACTCACAGGTACGTGCAAGCATTGTCAAGACCAGTCCTTCAAAGTATGTTTTGTTATGGTGAAGACAAACCTCAACATCTGATTAAAATAAAAGCTGGACACACTAATATAAAAGATTGCAAAACACAAAAAGGATTCATAAAAGATAAAGAAAATCATTAGACTACAGAAATGATTGAATAAGAGAGATGATTCTCTACTCTGCTTCAAATGTCTTTATGTGAGCATGAATATGACTTTTAAAGTTCATTGCAGGAAACATGGATTCTTCCTAGTTCTAACTTTTTAATTCCCGATATTTTCACGTTTCCTTTTGCCTTCGTTCAGGCATTTATCTCTCTGGACCCACTAGTCAAAGTGATACTTAATAGCTCTGATAAGAAAGCAACATCTTTTAGTAATGTGCATGGCTGCTTAATGATGCAAGATCATCTTAATTCCCTCTCCCTGTGTTTTATTTTCCTTTAGGGGGCAACAGTTCCAAAGGCTCAAATCAGCCTCAGCTGGTGAAAGTTGAGCGGCCCTGCTGAGGGCTGAGGCACTCCCCTCTCCTCAGTTGGTCCAAAGAATCAAGTCCCCTAATGCTCTTTTGAGAGTGAACCATTTGAAGGCTGTTAGTGGTTTGTGTCCAAAACTTTGTTGCTTAGAGAATTGAGTTAAACACACAAGGGGCCACGTAGGCTGCTGTTTCCAAGACCTCTTAAAAGACATAGAATCATACCAAGCGATAGTTCATTTTACAAATTTCTCCCCTTAGCCCCATTCTCCCAAAGGCGGACCTGCTAGTTAAATCAGGAAAGAGGAAGCGTGGCGGACCACTTGGAGTAGAAGAGGAAGGAGCCCGGAGAGCGCCAGAATGCTGGATTCCAGCTTTATTACCAAAGAATGAATAATGGGTGACCTGCAGGCAGGAGGAGTCCCAGAGCCACTTTTATAGGAATATCCAAGCGGATGGGCCCCAAGCCCCACGTGTTCTACTGTCAGTTCCACTCCTCCCTACTACGGCTTTTGCTTTCCAGACAAGTCCCCAGTTCCCCAGCAACGCTTGATTCAATCCTGTAATCACGCCACTGATGCTGAAGCCGGGATTCTGACATGCTCACTGAGACCGGACTCGGAAAATTCAGGCCTGCCTCTCTTCCCCAGGGAAATCCCATGGCCCCACATTCCTTCCATCCTCGCAGAACTGGGGCATAGATGCGGAAAAGGGACTGCACCCGAAGCTTCAGCCTGCTGGTGTGATGGGTCTCTGCCCAGGTCACAGACTCTCCCCGCTCTCCTCCTACCCACTAAAGAAATCTGTTGGCTGCTTAGCCGATTGTCTCTGGTGCTGGGGCTGCGGGCGTCCTCCCAGAAAAATGCAGTTGGAGCTAGCTAGGCTAATCTGGACAGGAAGGAACTTCCTCTGTCATTGTCTTTCTGCCCTGAGTGTGAAACAAACTCGACCTCAGAGATTAGGTTTACCTTTGCCAAATATTTTAAAGAGTTGCTTTTGGATAAGATTTTTTTCAGACACAAACAGGCTAGGAGCATCTTTATAGGGTGCTTCCGGGCACTAAGCACAGCCCCCCATCCCTACTGCAGCCTTCAGTGCCAGTGCCAGAACATGCCTCCATGCATGGGAGCAATTCAAGTGCTGTTTCCATTCTCCTACCAAAGCAAACCAACAAAAACACTGGAAAAAAGAGGAAGTCATATAGCTCTGCCTGCCCTGGTCACATGAGAGTCACTGAGCAGAGCTCTGAGTTTCTGTCTGAAATAGTGCATGCAGGTTAGTTATGACTCCATCGCTCTGACTGCATGTGAAGGGCACACCCTTTGAACACTGTTCTGGGCCTCCCTTGCTGCCCTCAGTACTCAGTAAGTGACTGCCCATGTTAACGAGTCCCAGAAGGAACGGAGAACACACAGCTGTGCCCATCTCAAATATTACAGGTGTCTGTTACATTACTTGCAGGGTCAAGTTAAAAATAAATGGTCAGGGCCACTTGTTTAAAGAAAGGGAAAAATGTGCCAAAAAGTTACTACATGATAAAATGTTTTACTTTCTTCTGTGGTCTTTCAGCCTATTATGGTATGTAACAGTAGGGAATTATAATAGTGGAGAATTGTAACCTGCCCCACCATTCTTTTGGCATGTTTCTGTAAGTGTCAATTCTGACTAATGTGTATCTTGTAGATAGGCAGCATGTTTATATAAGAATCCTAGGAACTAAGTTTGAAAGATGCAGAGTCCAACCTTCAGGCATCCCAGCCTTAGATTTGCTGACCTTTGACTGTGGAGCCAGGTTAACTAACCTGAAGGCAGGATGACTAAACCAGGATGACACACAGCAGACCATCCTTTGCCTTATCAAAATGGACTATGCTAGTCCATTCCGTAGAGAACTTTTGAACCCCTTCCCTTGGTCTATTTGCTCTATTTCCCTCTCCCTCCTTTTGGAAACCTCTTCCTCCAATAAGGAGGGGATGGACTTGGAGACATGAGCCTCCCATCTTCCAAATAGCCGGCACCTGAATAAACCACTTTTCTTTACATCAGCATCTGCTTCTCCACTACTGGCTTTCCAAGTGGTAGGTAGCTGAACCTACATTTGGTTACAGTATCTTATTTGCTGGACAATGCCACACTCCCTCAGGTACTGGGATACAGGTGGGGTCAGCATAGGCAGTCAGAGGTTCCTAGGAGCCTGGGCCAGCCCCACTATTCTGTGATACACAGGGCTGCTGGCGGGGCTTCCCATGCTCACAGCTGCAGGACTGACATGCTGGGTGGAAATAGGCCAGAGTTGATCTCCCCTTTCCAGAGCCTGCCACCTGCCTTTCCAACCTATATCAAAAGTTGACTGCTGCCCTGGCTGGTGTGGCTCAGTGGGCTGAGCATGGGCTGCAAAACAAAGTGTTGCCAGTTCGATTCCTGGTCAGGGCACATGCCTGGGTTGCAGGCCAGGTTCCCAGTGGGAGCCATGTGAGAGGCAACTACATGTTGATGTTTCTCTTCCTCTCTTTCTCTCTCCCTTCCCCTCTCTCTAGAAATAAATAAAGTTGATCGCCAAGTGGTTTCCACCTCTTCCTTGAGACATACACCATGCCTAGATCAGGAGTAGGTAAGAGGACTGCCCATCCCACTCTAGGTTCTGGCTAACCTCTCCCCACCCTGGGCAAAGGGCCACTGCCACACCCCATCCCAGGATGAGACGGGCTGCCCTTGTCTGACACGGGCCCTCCCTCCCTATGCATAAATCCAGGTCCCCACAGGGAAAGTTGAGGAAGTCAGTGGAGGGCAGCACTTCTGCAGGTTTGAGGATGGGGAGGCCAGATGCCCTGGGGTGCCAGGGATGCAAGTATCAAAAAGCTTTCCTCAAGGAGGTGAGGAGATAGCAAGAGATGTGGGTTAGGTGAGCCAATCACATACTCGAAGAGGAAATTAAGAATTTTAAGGCTGTGACCACAGACAAAGTCCAAGCCAGAGCCCTCGGACTGTAGCAGCGCTATGCAAATTACGGGTCATGTGCCCTTGAAATGGGCCTTAGTCAGGTTTTCTCTGTTCTCTTGGCCAGACAGCAAGGCTGACTCAGCCCCCCGGGGAGGGTAAGAATGGGGCTATGCAGATTTGCTTTGACAGTTTGGGAAATGTTAGTCATGCAGAACACTGTTTGCAAGTCCATGATCTCACACACCTAGCAGCTGTATAAGCAGCTGGATAAGGTGACAGTTTGATTTGATATTTGTCGGTCTGAATTCTCTCTTGCTCTTGCTCATTCTTTCTCAATGCATTATGAACTTGTGTTCTCATGAGAGCAGGGCATGCACCCAAGAGTGTTTTTTCTCCTCTGCTACTGCATGGTGTAGGTTGTACCGTGGAAGCTCCCCAGTGCAGGGAGATTGGCCTCCTTCGGCCTAGCATTGCCTACAACTGAGAAGGCCAGTTTGCCTATTCTTGGGTTCAGTTGCTTTTCACACAAAGCTGTATTCTTCATCTCAGCCTTTCTCTGTAATTGTATAATTATTAGGTTGCTATCCCTTTTCTTTATTTCACAATTAATTCAAAGTTGACCAAGGGAAAATGGGGCTCTTTATTGGAACCTCTTAGAGTCCTCAAAACTCTCCTCCATCTTGAACTTTCTATGTCCTTGCACATTGCTGAGCATCACTTGCCCCCTGAGGACAGAGGGAGCCTCATCCTCTTGCTCTGTAAATACTGCTTTTCCCAAGAACCTGTCTTCTATCCTTCCGCTTCCTCTTCTATTTAAGAGACTTTTCCTCTTTCGTTTTTCCAGATACCACCACCACACTGATGATTCTCAAATTTGCATCCCCAGGCATAGCATCTCTTACAAATTCTAGTATCAAATATCCAGTTCTTATTAAATACCTATATCTAGATAGGGAACAGTCTTCTAGAAGTCTTTGGACTAAAATGAACTAATTCTGTTTCCCTCCCTAAATTTGCTCTGTCTTTTATACCACCCGATATGCTCAAAAGCCAATTCACCCACAGTGTTCTCAATCCAAAAGTCCTAAAAAATTTCTGAGATACCCACACAATATCCCTTTCTCCTCTGAGCACAGTCGTCAAACAAACGGTCCCTCCTCTCTCAGTCGTGTGGGCCACATACTGCATTTCCTTTTACTTGGTCTTCCAATATTCCCTTTCTCCCCAAACCTTATTTCAGAGCATCTGCATTGCATGAGTGCGCGTTATCTAACACGTCATATTTTAGAGGTTGTTTAGAGAAGCAAAAGTTGTCATCTGACGGTATTAATTGATTAACAACTCACAATACGTATTTTTCCTTGATGTTATTAACTTCTTAAAACTAGCACATCTCCCTATACTTTGGTATATTCTTTGTAGAGTTCATTTCTCCATGTTCACCGTAGTTTTGAACATCTGGATATATAAGTTCTCCTCTGCAGATTGATTATCTAATTACGTTTTTTATCTTCCAAAAGAAGAATGATATCATAAAATAGGTGGAACAGCTGTTGAAGAAGACCTCCGATACTGCAGCAATCCCAAGAGGTGGGCCGGCCGTGTGCTGAACGGGTGTTTGGATGGCAGTCGCTCTGTGATTGTCACAGTTGTACATTTGTTATAGAAATTCTGTCATTAGAAATGAACAATTTTCTTTTTTTTTCCTAATCGAACAAAAGTTTCTGTGTGACCAGACAGTGGGGTGCAAATCTTAAATAAGTCCATTTCAAATGAAAATTGGGAGGCATAAGACATTTAGGAATTTTAGAAGATATAATTAATGGTTTAAAAATTGTGTGAATATCAAAACATTAAGATAGATATCTTAGAAATATAATAAAATTCTGAAATATAGTTATAAATTATTTACCCTTTTGATGTTAATGATACTAACACAAATGTAAATTTCAGTACCCAAAATACGTTATCACATAATTTTAGAGGAAACTTATTATGCTATGTACTTTGTTAATTATTATATTACTACATAGCTTAGAAATAAAACCTAATAAGCTAAACTAAATTTACTTTTGTAATGATACTTTCATGGTTTAAGATAAAACCACTATGAAAGATTTTTGCATTATTGATGTGACATTTAACTTGCAATTTTAGTGGGTTAACCTGAATTAACAATTTGCTTAGACTACTTGTCATCAGCTGAAGACTTACCCTACTAACTGAGCTCCACACAGTGGTTTCTTGCAAAAAGAAACTTGACATGTTATTACTCCATTGCCTGAGTTTCCTCACCAGGTCGTAAAAGGTTCAGTGGTAAATTCTAAACTCCAACAAAGTTCTGCCATATCTATTGTAACTTAACCTTAGCCCACCCCAAAGCACCACCATAGCTCATCGTACTTTAGTCCTTAGCAGAAACCCTCTGCTTTGGTTTTTGAACACACCATACTCATTCAGGAATTGGCAATTAGCCGTGTAGTTTCTTTTACTCAGAATATTTTCTCTCACCCTAGGTCCTTTATTTACCACCTTCAAAGTTCTGCTGTTGGGCAGCACTTGCTCTGAGAAACCTGTGACACCGAGACTGCCATAACCCCTCCTCCATAACCAGTAAAGACAGAGTGGGGTTCAGTCCCCGGAGCAACCTCTGCAGTCAGCGCATGCTCCGTTTGCCCGATTTACCACCTTGGATTGTAAACACGCGTTCGGATATCATCTTCCCTACAAATCTCTGAGTATTTAGTGTAACAGAATTGGGCATCTATACACTTGAGCATCTACAATTACATTTATAAACCCATAAGGAAAAAAAAGGGTATGCAATAAAACCAGTCTTTCTTCTAAATGGGTCAGATCTGGCACACGTAAATGGAGGCACCCATGATCTTTTGATTGACAAAGCTCCCTTTACTATTGCTTCCCTTCAATTGGTATGAACAGTCAATAATATACTAATTCCAGCTTAACAATGATAAAATGATTCCCTAATCAAGAAGGTAGATATTATCAAGCTTCACCATGAAGCATGTAAGACACCCAGAGAATTGCTCTGCGTATTTGGTGTTGATATTTGTAAAATGATTATCTTGATGTTTTATTTACATTTTGTTCTGAAAGACTTCCATCTTGATATAAATCTAAGTTGAATAAATATTTGATCAAACATCATAAAGAGATAACTAAACATAGGGCAATAAAACACAGCCATAAATTAGAATAATGCAGCAACTAATGTATAAAATCCTGAAATTATTGCTAAAATTTAGATCCCAAATGCTGGGTTAGATATTCTGTCCATTTTGTAGCTTAGTAATAAATAAATGAAATTTCTAAATGTAGAGCAATATGATTTGTTTTTGGCAAAAAATAATCAAATTTTTTATTGTACTATTTTTACCCATTTTGGCCAGAGATATTTTTTCCCTTTCATGAAGAGTTTAATCATTCATTTTATTCCCTCTGTTTTACTTGTGAATATTTTAGATGCTTATAATGGATAAATATTAAGGAATTAAACACTGAAAGCAAAGTAAATGAAAATATCTTCATCAGCATTAAGACGTACATAAACACACACATACGCACATGCACACACACACACATACAAGTTAAATAACCAGTTCTACAAAATACTAAATGATGTATAATGCCTGCATCTGGGTGATAAATGTGAAAGTATATATGGAGGCCTAAGTTACCTGAATTACAGCTTGGCAGAATTATGAGTGTCTGTGGCCCTGTTTCAAGACATGTGGCAGACCTAGAGGCAGCAGATTCTATGCTATTATCTAGACTTGCTCACTCTGGAGCTCTGTGGCCCAGGGGGATTGGATGGGGAAATGCCAGGCAGCGCACGCACTCTATTGAAGCTGCATAACAGCCATGCAGTAGCACCCACTTAACACTGAAGGAGCTGATGGCAGTGCTAATCAGAACAATGAGGAATGGGAGGGGGAAATGACACACAGAAGGCATGCACCAATTTTTCATTAGTGCACTGGGCACTGCCATAATGTAGGTATGAGAACTTTTTCACAAAGTGCAGTCAGTTGTTAGTCATGGGGAAGAAATCAAGAAGGCTGACAACCTGCATGCCCCAACAATGTAAAGAAATGAGTTACTGAGCATTAAAAAAAAGTAACAGAAGCCCAAAGACAGCTACATTAAGTTGGAAGTTTAATGATGGCTTGAAGTTAACCTGCCAAGGTAAAATAAGCTGTGCATTCATTCTAGGTGCCCATAGTTGAACAACAAGCTGGCTTTCTACTACAAACACCTACACATTTCTGTGGGAATGAATAACTACCTGAAGCAAACTTTCCAGCTAAGCAAGGAACCATGGTCAATTTTATTCACCAGTCTTACCTGGTTCTTAGCCCAATGTCAGCATATCTTAGGGGCTCAATAAATAATAAATACCATTAATAATTCACAAGTGAATCAATGAATGATGAATAAATGAATACATCGATAAATCTGGAAGCATCACAGGGCATTACGAAGCCTTAGCAATATTAAAATCGTAAGAGCAAGGGGAGATTTCAGCTCCACTTGGGAAGAGTACTGACTGTAAGGGTAGTGAACATCTGGCTGAACAGATGCTTTTGAAGAATCAGATTTGGATTTCCAGTCCAAGCATAAGCTGAGGATTGGAATAATGGGTTCTTGGCAATGTATAAAGTAAACCTCAAGAAAAATGTGGTCGAGCATGTTTACCAAAAATGGGCGGCCCTGCTCATCAGGCTTTGCACCGAGTCGAGCAGGCAGGCCTCTCCCAATAAAAGAGTGGAAACAGTCCTTGTAGATCAGCTTTGTGTCTGTGGTTCAACTATAATAAAGTAACACAAAAGTCTGTAACTTGTACAGATTTTGCATATTTTTGAAGTACAGATTTGAAGCGTCAGCCCTTCGAGTTGCGGAGCAGCTATAAGTTGTTTATCTTAGAGTTAACCTAACTCCCTTGGAAGTCACATCTCAATAGGACTTTGGTTTCCTGCTTCCATGGAGCAGAAAACATGGCATTTCTTTCCGTAACACTTGATTCATTGAGTTTTACATGCCAATCATTGTTTTGGGCTGTGATGTTAGCTAGGTTAACTTGAGTTGTTACAATGGAAGAAATGAAAATATTCAGTTTCTTAAGGACCAACAATTCTTTGTATCTTCGATATACCACGTAAGTAGCAACATCACATTAGCTGAAGAGCGCTCAGTGTTCTTCCAACACAAAGCTTAAATCTGCACTTCTGTGCACATGGTTCGGGTGTTCTGCTGGGGCTGATTTCTCTACCTGGTCAAAACTTTACTTGTCATCTCTGTACCTTGATGAAATGATATGTGAGTTCCTTGACTAGTGTGGGGCACTACAGACATGACGAGAAGAAATGAGTAGACATTCTTTTCCTTTGTAAATCCAAAGCTGAGATTAAATACAATGAAAGGGATGAAGAGAAGAGAGAGAAATATTACTGCAATTTCTAAAATTTAGGTCAATAAAACTTCCAAAACCTGAGTAAGAATCAGGGGCACTTTTAGTATATATTATTCATTAAGTAAATAAAAATAAATAGCATATGAATGAACAACTATGAATGGATAATAGGAGAGACAGGATTATGACAACAACATAATAATTTTAGTTGGTCAGAAATGCTGACTATTAGAATGGTTATGGACATTCGAGGAAAATAGTTTCTAAGTTCAAAGCTACATAATTTTTTCCAAACATTAAAGTTTCCCACTTACAATATACTATTTCGGTGTTGCCAGAACTTTCCCAATTTACTTCACTAAAACTAGAATCTACACCCTAAAAAAATCTGGTTTTTATTTTTATAACTTTTAATGAATTCATTTAGAGTAAAGCCTGTTCTGTCACAAAGCTGAGCACTCCGTCCCTAATTAATAAGTTGTGGTGGAAACTTTAGAAGCCTACACTTGAAAGCCTCTTAATGACTGCGTAGTGTTCCAAAACAAAACACGGCTGGAACAACACACAATGAAGTCAGAACCCAACAGAGGCGTTTCTAAACTGCAAAACAGCTTGAGAAAGAATAAAATGAAGGGGGGCAAAGCAGGCTCACAAGCTTCCCACTCTGTGTTTTTAAAGTCAAATGTTATCTCACACATCTCATTCTTGCCCTTTCAAGAAGCAATCAACAACTAACAGTGGGCTCTAGGGGACTTGGGGAATCCGAAGTGTCTCTCAGTTCTACAATATACTGTTCTTATTGCTTTAACACTATTTTATTTTCCAGCCATTATTGCACTGGGGGATGAGTTGCAAAGGACTGTGGCTTAGCCATCACTGTTCTACACTTTGTCAGGATGTTTGAGAGAGTCACTCTCAGCCACTGCTAAACAGATCCTGAAAACCAGCAATACATTTCAGCATTGAATTTAGGATTCTGAACCATTCAATTTAGGTAAAGCGTTCATACCTTAAGTTCAGGGTGCCACTGATTAGAAAAATTTATAGGGAAGGTCATTTAAGCCCAAAACAGAAAGCATACTATGTGAGTCAGGGGGTTGGAGGTCAAGTCAACTAGTATGCCCTTCCCTCCACCCACAAGGGAAAAACAAATGTGTTTGCATGATTTCAAAACAACTGGTTGAAAAACAAATGAACAATTATTTTTACTTGCAAGTATTCAGGTTAAATAATTTTAACTAAACTTTACTTTTCCAATTATTTCAGTATTGAATAGACAAATAGCATGTAAAAGTAGGGAGGGAGGAATTTAAATGATGATACAAGACAGAGTACTGAATAAATGAAGTTGAGAAAAAAGCAGAAGTTAAAAAAGAGTGCCTGAGAGAGGAAGAGCCCAGAGAGCGAAGGAAAGAGAGATCCCTGAAATGAGGGCTACTGCTATTGAGTCTTAGTGCATTTATAATACACAGTCATGCGGTGAAATGTTAACTGAAGCTTTGAACCACTGGGTAGAAAGTTACACTATCTGTGACACAGAATGAGATGGGATCCAAGTTAAGCTGGCTGAGAAGGAGAATGAAGAAAAAAGTTGGAAAGAAGATCTCTGCATGAATGTAGCAAGTGGCGTCTCCACTGCCTGTAAAATGAGGACGATGAAGAGAAATGGTCTGCAGATATTCCACCCGCGCTGTTCCAGAGATGGCTTTGCTTTATTTATCTCGGCTGCTGCAGGGAAGTAAGGCTCAGGCACACACGGAGTACCCTGCACGGCTGTAGAAAGCATCTGCTTTCAGAAATAACTCTGTACTCACATTAGAGAAGCGTATTATCTATGTATATTTGATGGACCAAAATTGCAAGGTAATTATGTTGCTTGATGTTAATTTGTACCTTTTATGTGACACTGATTGTGGTTTTGTGCTTTCTTTGATACTTCTGGATAAATCTTTGCGCACAGTTAGAAACAATCTCAGATATTTACACATTGCAGATGCGTGGTATGCGGTGCTGCTCCTGTAAAAGCCATCAAAGGGCATCCTTAGCAGATTCTAACATGATTACTGCGCTGAAGTGGGCAATCAGTTAGAAACGGGTAATATCCTAAATCTATAAAATGATTTTCACCCAGAGCCTGTAGAATATAGATGACTGGAAAGGCAGACAAGGCCCCATACCATGTAGTAAAAAGCATAACGTTGCAAAAAGCTGATTCCAGTATCATCTTAGTCTAAACAGAAATCAAACTATACCAGAAAAAAAAACAATGAATTTGGGGACACTCATAATATGGACATATCAACCACCAAATAGTAGTTAGTTTATTGATTATTTTAAGCCTCATTTTAGATACAATCTTGAAAAATGTTCAATTATAAAAATGTGTATATTGCACTATCATTTGCAAAGTATTCATATAAATACATCTTATTTAATCCTTAAAATATTTCAAATATAAATTATTATATTTAATAATGTTGGGTAAGAAAACAGAAATTGAAATGAATGAGGAGTTACCTAGAATATTTTAGCTAAAAAGTGGAGGAGCTGAAATTCCACCCAAGTTTCTCTAAGTCCCTACATTAAGTTGCAAGTTAAAACTATGTGCCTGGATGATGACTTATGATAGAACTGACAAGTTCTAATACCTCATGGAAAGTCTATTTCAGCAAGCAATTAACTAAACAGTTATTTGGCTGTAAGTTTGATAAGAACCACAAAGACAAGAACTAAAAAAGAAAAAAAAAGAATAGTGTTATATCAAGGGACCCAGTTTAATTGGTTAAGGTTAAGAAAGAGTTCCTTGGGAAAATAAGATAAGGTGGACCTCTTGTGACCTTATCTAACAGAAGAATAAATGTCTGTTGGGTCAGCAGAGATAGCCCACTGCTTGTTTTTATGAATGAAGTTTTATTGAAACACAGGAACACATTTTAAGAAATATATTGTCTATGGATTTTATGTATTATTCATGGCTCTTGTGCTACAACACCCAAGGGGAATTGTGACAGAGATTACCTGGTTTGTAAAGCTGAACTAGTTACTATCTGACTCTTTACAGAATAAGTTTGCTGATCAAAGTATAGGTTCTGAAATAAATGTATCTGGGTTCTAATTATGTTCCATCACTTATAAGCCAGGTGACCTGGAACAAATTATTTGAACTTTCTATTTCTTACTCATCTTTAAGTGTAGATAATAAAAGTTACTTCATGGAGTCTCTTTTAAAACTAAATGATACAATGCTTGCAAAGTAGATAATGTAAGTGATCAAAAAGTGCTATTCATTAATACAGACAGTATTATTTTAGTGTTTTCTTTTTCTTACTATAATTGAAAAATGGGCTTAAATGGTAGAATTAGGAGTAATTGTAATAACTATAAAATGCTTAGCATAATGTCTGGTATATGATAACATTTCAATAAAAGTTAGCCTATTTTGTTAATTTCTAAATTGTAAATATACCCAAAATTTGACTAATTTCATTGACCAATCAAACATTGATCAATGTAAATTTCTGGAACATTTTTCTACCTGTTATATATCCAGCTTATATAAGCTATGAGCACATTAATTTATATGTTTATCATTCAGTTTGAAAGTGGCATCATATTAGCATAAAAGCTTATGGAAAATGTGATTAAAGAGATTACTTCTAATAGGTTACTTTGTTATATCTCCTAATAAGAATGAAATTTATTTGGGGGCTAATTAAGTATGAAAGTTTGATATTCTCAGTTCAGTTTCTCCTGCATCAGCCTGATGGGGGAGGAAAAGTACCAGCTAGAGACACAGTATAATGATATTTTGGAGTCTCTAGATAATATAAAATTCTTTTCACTCGAACAATTCAGCCTTGAGTTATGCTTTAGTTAAGTCCAGACTCTCCCTTATCCCAAGCAGCTGAAAGCTATTGACAACTTAATCATATCTTAATACCCAAATTCCTTTAATCTTGAAATTAGTAAGGAAAATGGGGAGGGTGGAAAGGATCCATGGGTCTAATATGCAAAGAGCTCCCTAAAACCAAGGGCAGCCTCTCCAGGAAGGAGGATCCCTTTCTTCTAGGGAAACTTTCCAGTGCATCCCCTCAGGGCAACACCACAGCTTTCGCTCACAGAATTCTTTGTATCTGGTCTGTCCTTTCAATAAACTGATACGTTTCTCTGGGCCAAATTGTATTCATTTGTCAAGGCCACCACATTGGTGAAGGTTTTCTTGATAAATCTTCCATTTTTTTCAGGATCCTACAATTTTTTATAATGATTTCTGAGTTGTTTTACGGTATATAAAATATAAAATAGAATGCATACGATATATACTATAGATGCATATGTAGACATATCTATGATATGCATGTTTGCATGAATATATTTTTATACTTGTGTGTGTGTATGTATGTATGTACTCCAGGAGTTCTACTAAAAGGGCAGGACTGGGGAGCACTTGACACTCTAACACCTGGAAATTGGACTTGCTCCAACTTCCAACAGTTTAGCCTCTGGAAGTCCCTAATCCCTCCTCTAAATGCATGCTTGCTCTCAGGAGGCCAAATCTCCATCAGGTTCTCTCTTCTTGGCCATAATTCTTTTTGGTCTGCTCTTGCAAATTTTGTGGTGTGCCATCTCAGATCATGAGCTCAGCTTTTGGTCGCGCTCCAGCCACATTTAATCCCACCACGTGTTGGCGAGTTGTGTATTGCATGACCCTGGGGGAGTCATAAAGAGAGTTCATTGCATACTGAGCAGCACTCAGCCCCTCCAGTTTCAATGTCTCCTTTAGCAATTGCATCTTTCATTTCTACCCCACCCCCTTCTCTTCCTCCCAAACTGTCCCAGGAAATCTGCATTCTTCTTTTTCTATTAATCCAAGTCACTTGTCGTGTTCACTGTAGTTATTGTGAAACCGAGAGCTTAACGTCCAAGAGCCGAGCCAAAGTGCCCTTCGTTGAAAGGGATTTAAGCTGACGCCCACTGAGAAAGCAGTCGTGGATACACAGAGACACAGGCTCCCTGCTTACCCACCACTCCCCACGCTACAATCACACAGACACTCACTGTCACATTTAAGGGATCAGCCTGCTCCTCTTCACCAGCAAGAGAACAACTCATCGAGAACAATAGTCGTCAATTGCCCAGTGTTTGTTGATAGACTCTGACTGATAAAAATAAATCGATAAGCTAATAAACAAATGGCAAATTCCTCAGAGCCAGGGAACAGCTGTGTGTCCATTATCCTAACACATTCCTGGGCTCATAGGAGCTACTTTATGAACATTTGATGTGGCCGAATACATAACCAAAATTTGGGATATTATTATTTGTATTATTAGTCACATTTTTACATATTTTGCAAGTGGGTATGGATCATATTAGCTATAAATATGTCTGCACACTGTGGGGTTTCACTGAGCTCCTTAGTTATCATCATTAGTGGGTATTTACTTGTTCTTTATGGTAAAAAGGATTTAAACAGAATAACATCCTGCTGTCTTAAACATTTTCAATATGTGCCTTTTGCTTTGGATTGTTTACAATCTGTAATAATCCAATTTTAGATAAGTGCCACTTAAAAAAAAGATAATTATACTGTTACTGGTTGTAGTAATGTAGTCTGAGTCAGAGGAAGGAGATGAACTACTTTACAGGGAAAGAAGATAATGTAAGGCCCAAGTGGGTGGAAGACCAAGATAAAACACCCCGGGTTTAAGTTTTTAGAAAAGCCACATTCTAAAATACAAGTTTGGTTATCCATAGTATCACTATACTTAATTAGAAGATTTATTTTTTAAACTGCCTTTATTTGGTGTTAACAAAATAATAGTTTACATGAATCTTTAAGTGCATTTCTTTAAATTAAGAAAAAATGTAAACATGGTGGATTTAAAAATACTCAGCACAATTTGTTTTCAGTTGAAGGTTTAAGTTGTCAAAGAGTTAAATAAAACACTTCGCTGGCATGTGGTAGGTCGGGGGTGGGTGGTAGGAAGGTGTAGAAGGACTAGCGTTGATTGACAGAATGCTGAAGTTCCACTCCGATCTAGTGCGCATCAGAAATGCTGGGAGCTGAAGTGAGCACGTGTCAGTCACTTCATAGGAAAGCAGTGGCAATCTAGCCTGTCAGGCTCTGTCCCTACAAGGAAACTCAAGGCTCAGATGGGAAAGGGAAAGGCACTGAAGATGGAAGGGAGACCAAGGCCTATAAACGATTTTCGTTTTCTATCTCATGGCCCCAGTGAATTGTCTTAAAATGATAGAATCCACACTCTCTTCCAGAAATGGGGCTGCACACTCGTTACTCACTTTCCCCTTTGCACCTCAGCACGGCCCTTCCAGATGGGTGTTCTTAGTATTCTTCCCTTTTATATGGTGAAACTTTCATCTGAGAAGTTATTTGTCCCAAATCACGCAACTAGAAAATAGCTTAGTAAGAATTCAAAGCCAGGCTCAATGTAGTTTGAGATGTCAGTCAGATTTGAACGGTGTGTAGGAGTATAAACAGGTGGCCATTGTTCATGGCAGATGCAGGGGGGAAAAAGGCGCATTAGGCTATGGCTGAAAGGAAGGAGAATAGGTAATGCAATTTTAAAGACTGACCACTCTGTTAAAGAAAGCAGGTTATTTATTGATAGCATCTCAATTAATCCTTATTAAGCTAATAAATTGCAAATTCTTCAGAACCAGGGAACAGCTGTGTGTCCATTATCCTAACACATTCCTGGGCTCATAGGAGCTACTTTATGAACATTTGATGTGGCCGAATACATAACTAAAATTTGGGATATTATTATTTGTGTTATTAGTCACATTTTTGCATATTTTGCAAGCGGGTATGGATCATATTAGCTATAAATATGTCTGCACACTGTGGGGTTTCACTGAGCTCCTTAGTTATCATCATTAGTGGGTATTTACTTGTTCTTTATGGTAAAAAGGATTTAAACAGAATAACATCCTGCTGTCCTAAATATGTTCATGGGAGTCAACTGTATAGCCATAAATTTACTGCCAAGGAAATACAGTAAAATATCAAAGAACTGTACAAAATTACAAATTTTTTTCAACCCAGAAATGCAAAACCTATGACACTATGCATCACATTGGGGACATTTATGATTATCATTAATGACAAAACCATGTAAGTAATATCCTTGTAAATAGAGACTCCACTAAAAGTAAATGAAATAGTGACTATGATAAAAAATTTGTTATTAGGGTAGTTGATATTATAGCAGAGAATAAGGTAAGCACAAAGACAATATTGTTAGTGCTCTGAAGGAATGATTTTGTGTGTGTGCAGATGCTTTTAGGAAAAAGCACATAACTCAAATCCCAAATAAATTAAAAATGTAGATTTTAAAAAGCTGGCTCAATGTATGAAAGAGGGCATTCCAAGTGAGAAAAATTGGCCAGGAATTTTCAGTAGGACATCATGAGAGAAGATTGTCAGACTCACGGCTATTGATGAAAAGAAGTGAACATACTGGGTATTTGATTACTCTTAGCTTAAAATACAAAGGAAGAAAAGGAAGAAGGAAGGAAGGAAGGAAGGAAGGAAGGAAGGAAGGAAGGAAGGAAGGAAGGAAGGAAGGAAGGAAGGAAGGAGGGACTATAGAATATCTTAAATTGCATGGCAAGGCATTTATACTTGATCTGCTAGACAACATATTGGCACAAGATAAGATATTTTAATGATTATTTAAAATACATTTGAAGTCCCTGGGGGGGCAAGGCTTCTGCATCTTTCCTTGTAAATTCTATTCATATTGTCCCAGGGAATAATGTAGTCAGTTGAATTAAAAATAAACTTAAAGATTGTTAGTATAGGATAATGATTAACAGGCATTAGAGCCTTCTGGGGGAAATATCAAGTGGATTCCTTCAGATTTGGCACTAGTGACCTATAAGAGGGTGCATATAGCATGTAAATGAAAAATTTTTCATAGCATTAAATTGGGAGAGGCTGGAACATTATCCAAATTGGAAAGATGTCTGTTACAGAAATGACTATAAGGAAGTCAGGAACATGCAGGAAATAATAAAATGGCATTCTGGGATACTAAATGCTATGTAGTATATCATGAGACACATTTTAAAATAACCAAAAGTAGAGGACATCAGTGAAAGAATAACTAGATCTGTCTTGGAAACTAAGAGTATAAGACAGAGTCTTCTACAGGGCGTGTGAGCATGGCTGGTTTTTTATGACCCAGACAGGGTGTTGCGACCCTTGGTCTTTAGAAGAGAAATATTTTGCAGGTGAATGAAGCCTATTATTTGTGTCTGAAACTAGTGAAAGCAATGTGAATGTCACTGAAAAGGGGGACATCAAGTTTATCTTTCAGAGTCTTACAGTACAAATGTATGCACAAACTCATTCCAGGCAGCTAGAGTGAGAACAAGAGTTTTCAGAAAAATCTTTTGTGCACCAAGAGAGAATTATAGTCTTCTAAAAGAGTGAAGAATCATAAATAAAACTGTGTTTCTTTGTTATAATAAATCTATGACTTAAATTGAGAGAAAAATAGCTACATTCATTTTTACAGATAAAAAAAGTAGAATGGACTTCTCTAAAGGTCCTCCGGAACAAAAAATGTATCATGCTAAACTCCACCTGGAAAAGCTTTCTTTTTTTAATACATATTTTTACTATAGCAAACAAATATTACTAAAACCTTCTTTTTACATATAAAGAAATATTATTTTATTAGTAACAATAACATTGTTCCAAAATCTTGAGTTACTGTAACACTGTAATTAAGAACGTCAGGGGAAAGTGGTGGCGGGAAAATGGAGACAACTCTATTTGAACAACAACAACAAAAAATGAATGTAGGTTTCTGCAGCCAAATTTGAGTTCCAATCCTGGCTCAACAATCATTTAATTATGTGATCTGCACCAGGAACACTAATGTGACTACCTACCTCAAAGGCTCAAAGACTTTGATTTAGGATTTAATAAGAAAATTCTTATAAAATTATTAGCATAATTTCTGGAACAATGTAGATGCTCAGAAATGTGCATTTAGATTGTATTTGCTAAATCTAAAAATCATCAGATGTTGCAGCTGGAACAGAATTTAGTGATTATAAGCTCAATTTCCCCAGTTTATAGATAATCTTAGAATAGAGATTCCATCACTTCCTTAAGTTTATGGAGATAGTTGGTGAAAGAATAATTTCTCACTCAGTGGATCATACAGTGGCACTGTGATTCATGGCACAGTGAACTTTATGAGAATGTTTTTAAAAATATTAAACGCATGAGCTGTATTCTCTTCCATGAGTTCCACTGGTTTTTCCCTTCTGTCCCATACTCAGAAACAAACAGCTCTGTGGAACATCAGATGTCCTATGAAAGGCTCAGTTATGGCATCTGCTCAGGGACAATATTCTATAAGAACAGTGCACTGTCCTCTATAAAGTAGTATACACATAAAACCAGTGACCGGAGCTGGTGCTCCATCCCCAGAGCTAGAACACTCAGGTCTAGGAAGCAAGAGGGTGAGCTAGATGAATGCATTTCCACGAGATGCTTTCATTATGGGAAACAGTAAGTATTCCACTGAGCTTGAAATTAAAACTATGCCTGCACATTTGGGCTCCTCTTTCCAAGTGTTCGGCAGTCACAGGAAGATATTTCTACCCTGGGGAAGGCAATCGGCCCCGATCACCAAAGGAGACAGTGGTGTTGCTGCACAGGGAGCCGAGAATGAATGATGGTTCTTTAAAGAGACATTTTTTCTCATCAGAAAAGGAGTCTATTTCTCCATTCCTCGGTCTGGTTTAACCTGATGACTTGCTCTAACAAAATGTATTATAGAAGTGATCTTTGGGGAAGTCCAAGCCTATGCCTCTAAAACCCAGGTGAGCCACAGGATGTCTTTTTTTCTGTTCCCAGTAACAATAGTAAATGGACGATTAAATGGTATGCAGGCCAACAGAGGAAAGGCAATGAAGGATTCAGACAATTTGAGCTTAAGAATTTGAATCAGTCTCTCAGGCTAGCAACCCACATCCGATGAAGTGCTTCAGTCGGGTAAAGGAAATCTAGAAAGGTGAAAGAGGAGTAAGAACATCAATCAGAACTTGAAGATCACCTGCATCAATGGGAAAGCTATTTCTTCACTAACCCTGCTGCATTAAGTATGTGCAGACACTGTGACCTTAAAGGGGTTTTCAGTGCAGAGTGAAGTTTAGGAGGGCACAAAGAAATATAAGTTAGAAAAGACTAGGCTTCCTGCCCCAGCAGCTTCTTTTGATTCAACCATATGAGACTTCCATGGTAACCCTCTCTGCACATGTGCCTACCCTCTCAGAATCTGCACAGAAAGGTACAGCTAAGCAGGGCTGGCAGCCAATGGGAGCATGCACAGAATTTCCTTCACCCAGACAAAACCTCCTCAGATGCATTTCAGGGTATCTGTCAGGATCAAGGAACAGGTGCTTTCTCGAGGTGGCCAGTTCGGTAATGTATGTGATCTTTCACTTTCCCTCTCCCCCTGTCTTCACTCTGGCTTCCTGACCGTACTCCTCATGTAGTTCCTTCTTTTATATTATTAACCCAATCTGGAGATCTCAGGCTAAGACAATATCCAACAAGAATCTTAAAATAGGGCTCAAATTCCCTCCTTCCCCAGTCTTCTCTATTGTTGCAAGTAACAACTCAGACGACATTGTTTAGCCTGTGAAACTTTGGAGTCATCCTTGCCTTCTCATTTAATAGCTCATATCCAAGCTGATATCATAGCTTGTTGTCATTACATTAAAATGTATTCAGGATATAATCATTTTTACCTAAATATATTCTGAATATTTTATTATATTTTTAAATATATTCAGAATATAATCACTACTGTGATCCTGGTCTAAGGAATGATTATATCTTCCTAGATTAATGGAACAACCTCCCTAATTAATCTCCCCGCTTTTATCCTTACCTCCAATGGTTTACTTTCAACACGGCAGCCAGAGTGATCATTTTAAAACTTCAGTGAATTGTTTCACTGCTCTTTTCAAAACTCTCCAAGGTCTTCCCATGTCACTGGCAGTGAAAGCCAAAATCCTTTCCGTGGCTAACATTTACAATGCTTACCTCTTTCCTTGTTGTTTTTGGTCAAGATCACACGACTTCAGCCACATTGCCACTTCATTGTCCCCTGAACAACCCACTCACGTTTCTCCCAAAGGCATACTGCTGTACCCTGTGTGTGGAATATCTTCCCAGGTAGCCATGTGCCTCACCCCTCTACTTCCTACAAATTGATGACATATCACTTCTTATTTATAATTGAGATGACTTCCCATTAACTACTTTGGCATCCTCTGTCTTCTTCCCTGTTTTACTCTCTCCATAACATTTATTACTGTACTGGCTGAGGTTGTGTATTTATTCTTGTATATTTAAACCTCAGTCATCTTCAAAGTGCTCTCTCCATTTGATGCAATACATCTATTGAGACTTTCTTCCACTGCTCAGAATGGTTCTGAACTCATTGATGTTGATCCCTTTTAGTGTATCTGCTGTTTTTGTTTCACCTATTTCACATCAGCAAAAAGTTTCCCTCTGAGGACTTTTTCATCCGGGGTGGAAAAAGTCGCTGGGGTGAGATTGGGTGAATAGGAAGGGTTGGGCACAGGTTCATGCTGTTTCTGATAAAAAACTGCTGAACACTCAGCACAGCGTTAGCAAGTACATTGCTAAATCACCCACCATGAAGTGGGCAAACATGCTGAGTCTTCAAAAAAAATTCACTGAAGCCAAATGCTGCCTCTCACAACAATGCCAGATGGTACACTGCTACAGATAGGTTCCTAAAACTCTCACCTAGGGAGGAAGCCTGCATCACTAGGGGCTTGGTCTCTAGAAGATAACTTCATTTTGGGGGGTCTCCCCTCATATAAGTTAGGTTGGTTATATAAAAAATGCCCATAAAAATCTATCCCATCCTTCTATGCATGTTCATTTTTAATGGTACTTTGACATTTTTTTAATCAAATGGAGTCTGTTTCTCCATTCCTTGAATCAGGGTTAGCCTTATGAGTTATTCTGACCTAAAGGAATTTGTAGAAGTAATCTTGTAGCACTCAAAGGGCTTTACAGCTTTACTTTTCCTCTTCTACAGTACTTCTCTGGGTGAGCCATGTGAAGAAATCTACTTTAAGTTACTGGAGGATGGATCTTAATTTCCAAATGAGATGCCTTAGATGGTGCAAAAGATGGCTGAGGCCATCTCAGACCATTCAGCCCCAGCTGAGCACCAGATGATGGCAGCTGCCGGCGTGGCCTAGGAGAAGTCCAGAAGAACTGCCTGCCTGTGCCCACCCAAATTTCTAACCCACAGAACTGCAAGCAAATAAAATGCTTGCTGTTTGAAACAACTAAGTTTATAGTGCTTTTAATGCAAAAATCATTATCTAATATCTTTATCTAAGTTACTGTATCTTTTATATTCACAAATTCTCTCTTTCTATCCTCTTAATGGAATGTAAGTGTTGTGAGGATAGGATTTCTTCTTTTTTTTTTATCTGATTCTATTTGACTTAACTGCTGTATTCTCAAAACTTGGACTAGTTCTTGGAACATAGTGTGTGCAATAAATACTAATTAAATTAATAAATGTTTCTTGGGTAGTACACAATGTATCAGTAAGAGGAGAAGTGCCTAGATGCCCTAGAAACTGTTTCATAATCTATGAACAATGCTCCTTTGATGCACATTGGTAAGTATCAAAATGGGGAGCCTCTTAGGTCTTGCAAATCAGTGAAATGGGGAGAAAGGCTCAGGGAAGTTGATGTTGTTGTCACAGTTGTACATTAGCTCAAAATTTCCAGCGGTACAATTATTTTTGGATCATTTTGTTTTTAATTCAGACTGCTCTGAGATGTGATTTATAGTATAATAACTAGCTTTTCCCATATTGTCTGAACAGCTGTATTAAATAAGTTTTTGATTCAACTAATAATCTAAGAATCTTTAGTCCATCACTGAAGTGGAATATGTTGTTTCAATGCACAAATTCATAATCATGTAGATCAAATAGAATAGAAATGCTTTCTCCAGTTACATTCCCATTGATTAGAAGCTTATACTTTGTCAGTTCCTGGTGAAAAACTAGAAACTGGCTGATTTTCTAGGAGTTTCCTAATGCATTGTTTCTCACACCTTGACAGGTAAAGCATGTGACGTTTGAAAAATTGTTCTGATTTTAGCAACAGGTTTAGTCTCGTGAACTCAGATATGTTTCCCTCAAACAGGAAAAATCTTACTTTATTGAGTTTTAGATGTACTTACATATTCATATAAACATGCCTAATCAGCCATATTCAGACTACAGATAGTACATTCAAGCTATAACCCAAGTAATTGAAAAGATGATAGTGATGTCATAATGGCAACCTTGAGGCATGCATATTTCTATTAGTATCTTGTTATTTTCATCATTCCAATTTCTGTTAATTTAGCACTGAAATTGCATGTTGAAACTGTATTCCCTACGGAACAAAATTTTCCTTTCTTTCTATTTTATAGAAGATTATAGCTGAGCCTGAGCATTCAGGTCATTTAAATTATTCCTTTATTTCTCTAAATAGACTTTTGGCAAATCATGTATTTGCAATTAGTACCAAAGAGCAATTTTCCCTTAAAGAGAATGTTTCCCCAGGCTGAGAAATGTTTATGGGATTTTTGTATTATGGAATCTGCAAAGGAGGAGAGGAAATGTTCGATCTGGGAAAATGTGTGCGTAACCAGGAAGGGGTGAAACACAAACAGGAACAATGAGCTAGTAGCTAAAATGTCCAACCCTAGACTAAATTTTGGGAGAAAAATGAACATTTGAAACTCAAATTATTAATAATGACTCAAGGGAGATAGTGGAAGTTTCACCAGACAAATCTTAAAAAGCAAATGAACACTGAAAAAAATCCATTCCAATCAGAAGGTCATTGTACCAGAACATCACTAATTTTTCCCTTCCAATGCTTCTGATCCCTATGAAAAGCAGGGAAGGAAAAAATGGCACATTGAATTTTAAGCAAAATAATAATTACAGTGATGTCTATATATTCATGAATAAAGATTTACCAACTTTAAGAATTTTTATTTGTTTACTTTTTGGAATAAATGAATCATAAAAAGTTAATCAGAGCTCATTTGGGCAAAAGGCCATCTTTGGTGTCATAAACACATTCTTCTGACATGTCGCAACAAAATATACCAGGAACCTCCTAAGTAAGAGAAGCGGTTTTCCTACTGAGGGTAGCAACAGCTGGAGGAGTGAAGGAGGCTGGTCTCGTTGTATGCTTCTTTGGTCTAATACTGTGTCTACTCTTTTTGCCTGCATAGCCATTTGTACTTTACATAAAAGTGCCAGCTGAGTGGTAAATAAATACAACTCCATTAACTTGGCAAAGTACCCTTTGATTCATGCCTGTGTGCGTGGTTGTAATTCCAAGGACGTTTCAATGAGAAGTGATGTCAAAGACGGGTGCACAGCCAGGTTTACTATTACCCCCTGGGAGGCCCATTAGAGTGGTTAATTTCAAATCAAAGAAGAAAGCCAACTCTTTTTCTAACTACATATCACAAAAACATATATCAGAAATATGCTTGCATAGTTATATATGCTGATACAATAACGTTTTTACAAACAGATCCAGGCGTCAAATGGTTTCAAATGATTCACTGGTTGCATTAACCACAGTTTTCATATAAATATGTCTACAGATAAACACTTTCTTGGGACAAGACCAAGTCTATTTAAAATGGAAAACTTGTCTTTCTTAAATAGAGGGATTTCCTTTCTGCCGGTCATTTAAATAACCTTGCAAACTGGTCCCTCTATTATGAGATAAAATTGTATACTTGGCAAACACATTATTTCTAGTGCTTTAAGGGATAGTAAAGAAAACATTTAAAATCACATTCAAATTAAATAAACACCCTTCAAAAACATAGTGAATATAGTTTTAGTGAATATAGCAGTTAATTGATAAAAATAGCAGTAAAAATGACAAGTATGTATTAAGCAATTGTAAAATACCAGGCTCTGTGTTCAGAGCATTACAAATATCATCTAGTTTTGTCTCAGAATAGTCCCATGAAGTGGGCACTATTATCTGTATGCCCATTTTACAGATAAATTCAGAGACAGGAAACTTATTCAAGGCCACACAGTGGTCAGTACTAGAACTGCACTATGCATTCTAGCATTGCAGTTGACACAACTAGTTCAAGGGTTCTGGCGCTTTTCCATTCACTCATTACATGACTCATTAAACCAATATTTAGTAAGCACTCACTCATTCAAAGTTGAGCATTTACAGACCCAGTGTGAAGATCTGGATCCCAACCACAAGCCCAGACAATGGCAGGAATAGCAAAACTGCTCCTTTCTCAAGTGCCAACTCTGAAAACTTGGCAAAGAGGGTCTAAAAAAAAAAGCCCAGGTCAGGCCAGAAAGGAACTTTGGGATACGGAGATGGGCAATATCTAGCATGTGTGAGGCAATGTGAGTGCAGGAGCACGAGGCCCAGGTATTTAACTTCCTAGAGTCAGTGGATAATGACAGAGACACTCAGAAGTCAGAGGTCAAATAGAGTTGAGTAAATGACAGTGCGAACGACTTAAGATTGTTTAGAAAGACAGAGAGGGTCATTAAAAGCAAGAGATTTAAACAAAAGCATAGCATGCAAGCCTAAATCCAGGGCAAGGGTAAGGTGAGGCAAAAATAACTCAGACACTAGATAGTAAGGAGCAACACAGAAGTACACAGTTCTTATAGAGGATGGTTAAAATGTTAAAATACAGTCAGAAATATAGTCTCTCTGGAAACTGAAGAAGCAAAATCAATTATTCCAGAACGACAAAGTGTGGCTTCCTTCACAAGAAAGAACTTGGATACTAATGTGGTGTATCTGCTGCAGACTCTCACCTCGGAAATTGCCAACATTAAGAAGTAACAGACGGTACACTGGGAAGAGATGGACAAATGGAGAGGGGTCTTTGGGCTTTGCCAGGCTCATCCTATTATTCATCAACTAGCTTGACAGAGATGATGACTCTGGCAGTGGCCAACTTTGTGCCCTCCTGGTCTGCTTTGGGACCAAACAACCTCCAGTTTTTTGTTTTGCATTAGTTTTGGTGATGCATCTCTCTCTTCTCCCAGGTAGACAGCAGAGTTCACAGCTGTTAATCCCACTCCAGTATGAATGAATCCTGAAGGCATTGGCAAGGAGCAGGTGCATTTCCATTCACCTGGATCAACCCAGAGTCTCCAGAGAATACAATTTGGGCAAACAGCCCTTATCCCACTTGGCAACTGGAGGGTTTAGTTCAAATTGTAGAACTTAGAGCCTACAGTTTAACACAAGTGGCCTGGAAGGGAGATAAGCACATACTTCTGAGATGCGTGCAGTAATTAGCTCCCAGCAGCATAAAACATTTTATTCTGAATGATGAATTTTAATTTTATTTCAAAAGCCCTTTCAAGGGAAGGTGTCAGAGCTTAACACTTGCTACTAGATTTAACATAAATGGCTACCTGCCAGTTAGAATCTCTTTCCCAATTATTTGCAATCTAATCTATGAAAATAAATGTGGTTCAGGAGATGAAATGAAATTTATTATCCTCTGTATAGCGCTGAAATATTAAATCACATTGAAAGGATGAGCCACAAATAGAACATGTAGATTTATATATAAATGACAAGTGTCTGGTTCAACCAGATCTCAACTCAGCTCACCTTGCTGTGAGAAAAAAAAATGTGTATTGCTACTAGTTTAAGGGCAAAGTTCGGGATCTAGAAGACCAAGTCCAGTTACATTCCCAGCTGGGAGGACTAAGATGATCAGCCTGACAGAGAGGACGTGTTGATGGGAGGACAGGAGATAACACCACTCACTTCTTGCAAAGTACGTGTCTGCACCATCACAGGACCTGTGAGCCTGAGCACAGAACACATGGTTTTCCTGCACAGCCTCAAGCAGAAAGAATCAGGCGATTGTGAGGCAGCTTTAGTATTTATTCACCGAGGCAGCAGGACCAGCACATTCAGATGTGCAAAGGCTATTTCTGCATTCACACTGGAGAGAAAACCCTCAGCACTCCATGGGGTTTGTATTTTGTAATCCAGGGTCTTTGAAAGATTGTTTTAGCCTTGGATACTGTTAGGGGTAGAACTGGCTCACCCAAAAAGATGTGTTGAAAGTTCTGACCCCATTACCTGTGCATGAGATTTTGTTTGGAAATAGGGTCTTTGCATATATAATCAAGTTAAGAGGAAATTATTCTGAATTAGAGTGAGCCCTTGATCCAATGTGATTGGTGGTCTTATAAGAAGAGAGAAATTTAGAAACATGCAGGGACATAGAAGGGGAGGGGGTCACATGACAATGCAGGGAGAGACTGACATGCTGCAGCTGTAAGCAAAGAACACTTGTGGCTTCCAGGGGCTGGCAGAATCAAAGAAGGGTCCTTCTTGAGAGCCTTCAGAAGGACCAGGGCCTTGTTGACACCTTGACTGCAGACTTCCAGCTGCCAGAACTGTGACATAATACATTTCTGTTGTTTTAAGCCATACAGTTTTTGGTTCTTTATTACAGCAGTACTGGAAAATTGATATAATTATTTTTCTAATAAAGCCCATTCAGAATACTTAAACAGTAAACAGGTAAATAAAAAGCTGCTCTGTACAAAGCTGAGGTGTATGGGATGGAAAGTCACAAATCACCACCTGAAAGGCTCCAGGTCTATTACCCAGTGGGAAATCTGACGTCTCTCTGAGGAACATTTAGCTTTCTCAAGGTCCTGAATTAATAATTGCTACTTCTACTCTAATCTCTAATGATTAGAGTCTTCTACTCTAATCATTAAAAAATAACATTTTAAATTTATCACATATCATGAGTGTTCAGCTACATGAATTTCCACAAAGTGAAGACACCCGTGTGATGAGCAGTCTGATCAACCATCATGAAATAACGTCATTAGCTACCCAGGAATCCTTCCCCTTCCACACCCCAACAGGTAGCTACTAGCTTCACCGTTAGTTGTCATACCCTTTTGACTTTAGAAATAATGGAAGCCTCTTAGTGCATTTTTGGTGGGAGGGTTGTTCTCTTTTATAAAAAAAATTCAAATGGGCAGCTCTCTCTTTAAAGCATGCCCTAGTCTTTCCCCTACTCTTTTCCCCAGGTGCCTACATCCTTGCTTTCTTTCTCCTAAGTCCCAAGAGTCCTTCTTTTGCCCCGGATATTGTTTCCCGAGCGCACACAGTCCTGCTGGCTCAGTTCTTCCACAGATCACGTCTTCTACCTCTGTGACTTTCTAGATAAACTTTTGCTTGTAAAAAAATTCAGTGGAATATTGTCACTTTTCTTAAATATCTACAATAAATTTTGTATTTCTTAGAAAGTTTGACATTAGCCAGTCCATAATGATATCAAATTCTTATGTGCTTAAAAATATTAAACACTTATAAAAAAATATGAAACATTTACCTAAAAAACTTCTACTAATTATATAATGCAGTTATATCCTTTTCCCTTCTTTTTAATTTTGTTAGTCCTACAATAGGTTTTGTCTTTACATCGAAGTAGTTACTATTTAGCTGTCTTGTTAGAGTCAGAACATCTTTCAAAACACTTTCTTGCTCCCAATTTAATATTCTTAGCATACTTGCATGTAAGGAAGTATGTATAAATTAGACTTGGAATATAATTAACTAATTTTAATTTGTTTGTATGTACTTTTCTGTCTAGATGAAGGCTGAATATTTGTAAACAAAGTAAAATTATTATTATTGTATGCACATATTTTCACAAAATTAATGAAGTGACTTCTAAAACTACCCAGCACTTGGGTAGTATTCATTAGTGTCAAGTATTGCTCTGAGTGCTTTTACATATTTCAAATTACTTAACCTCATAATAACCCAATGAAATAGGATGGTTATTATTCACATTCTACCACCAAGGAAATAGGTCACAGAGAATTTGAGTAAATTCCCCAAGGTCACAGATAAATGAAGTTCAGATTCACACTCAAGCTGGCTAACAGTTGGAGTCCATAATCATCTTATTATACAAGCTTTAACAGAACGACATTCAGTAAATGATAATATTATAGAAATAAAAATAAAGACAAGGAAAAATTTGTATTAACCAACCCAATGATAAAATTTCACCCATTTCTAAGGCTGAGATCCAAAATATTTTTTATTTAAGCCTATTTGGAGTAAACATACAAACCAAAACCCTTCAACTACATAGATCTTACACAGACAGTTTTTTTAAAAAACTGGAAAAAATTGCACTTCCCATAAAGCTTTTTCAAATATTGAATTTGAGAATTAATTCTTCAAATGGCATTCATCTGTGCTTTGACCCAGCAGTCCTAGGAGTGCGAGGTTTATCTACCAGGCAGACCTGCACTCACACAGATACGACTCATTTGCAAGGCTAATCAGGGGAGCATTGGGTTTAGTGACAAAGGGCTGAAAACCACTCAACACTGTCATTAGGCATGCATTAAATAGAGACTGTGCATTCTATCTGCAGACATGAGAAAGGCTCCAAATACATTCTTAAACAAAATGAATAAATAAATATCCACAACAGAGTATACAACATGAAATCCTCGGCAAAATAAATTGAGGAACTAACTATATCTCTTTGCACATTCATGAAGATACCCTGAAAGGATAGATGATTTTTTTGAAGTCTTCTTTCTTTCTTCCACATGACACATTTGTAAATCCCCCACTGGTTCTGCTCGCAAATCATGCCACAAATGGGGACTATTTCTAACAACCTCTCACTACCACTGCTCAGGCCAAACCACCATCATCTCACACCTGGATGACTCTCACAACCTCCACCCTTAAACCTTCAAGCCATTTCAACGTGGAAGCCACAGTGATTCTCTTAAAAGGATTTGTCACTGCTCTGCTGGAAACTCTCCCACTGCAGAGTAAACATCAACCTATATTATGACTTACAGAGCTTTATACAATTTGGCTCCAAGTTACTGCTTTCATCTTAGTTCCCTTAGGTCATTTGGTTGGCCTCATGCTGTGTCTGGAATTAGAAACATTCATTAATTAACAAAACAATGCAAATAATGCAAATTTTTCTTCTACAATGAAAATATTAAACTATTATTAAATGCTCTTATATTTATATTTATGTTGGCATGCATGAATATCCATATACCAAACACACACGAACACATGTGCGCACACACCCAGAGAAGTACACACACATTCAGAGCTGGCATCAAAATGTCAGACACAAAATAGTGTTATGTTTTGTTTTTAGGTCTGTGTGAAAGATTCTTTGCTAGAAAAGAGACTGAAAACCTGAAAACAACTTTGAAAGTAAGATTCAGTGGCTGGCAGAAAGAAATGCAGAAAATAATTTGCAGTAACATAAGAGATCCATTCAAAGTAATAGGAATATTGTTAAATGTGTTAGTTCTCTATTTCTCTCCCACACATTAAAAGGGCTAAAAAACTACAGTCAGATGTTAATAAGTAATTGTCTAAACCTATTTTCTCTCACATGTCTCAGCAGCTCCCCAAATTCTCCAAGCTGCCAAGCTACTTCAGTTATGTGGTCACAATGAGGTTTAATTTCTCCCCTTATATCTTCTTACATGTGGAAATGATATTGAGAGAAATTTTTCATCTGTGAAATACCAATTTTAAATTCTGATTTTTTCTTTTGAGAAACAAAATAACTTATATTTCTGGGGGAAAAAACACTGAAAATAATACCTCTGAATTAATGTGATTTAAAGTAAATTCTTCTTTCATTTGAAAATGCTGAAAATAAACAAATGAATAACAACACAAAATCAAAAAAATAACACAATGTGCTTGCTGCAGACATGGCTTGAACTTTTTACTAAAGTTACAAGTACAAGCCATCCGAAGTGATGAAATTCATTCTAATTTATATTTAAGTTTGGTGTAGTTTAATCAGAGAAGCGTAATATTTATTGTAAAAAAAAATAGTTGTAGATCCAGACCTACATTAGGTTAGGACTGAAGTGCATTTCTGGACTAAACGAACCAACTCCAGGATCTTCACAGTAGCAGCTGACAAATCTCCACTCGAACTGTTCACCACTAAAATGAATCAACAAATGCAATTCTGTTTCTTTCTGATCTCTGTGCCTCCAAGTTCTAATTGCTTACGAGTAATCATTCTGCCTCAGCTCATCTTTTTCAGCTGAGCCCTTCATGTTGTGGTTTATTGCCCAGTACTCATTCTTCTAGCCAGGGAAGTGAAATGACATGAACCATTGAACACACAGTGCAATGAGCAAATTTTCTGAAAAAGGATCATAGACAGATAAAAACCCTAAAGCTTATTTAACACACTGCAACCCAATACATCTATTATATGTTTCTTGCTGACTGGGACAGTGCAAGAGATAGGTGATTGATAAACATGTAGAATATGTTAATGTAGAATAAAACCATGAATCCATTTGTGCTAGGCATATATGCCCATATTTTTATGACATCTATCCAAAGCAGTTAATGCCCAACATAATTCAATGCATGTAAGCACAACTACAATGTAATTGTGTTTTTCAAAATACAACATAGTAGTCACTGCTGGTTTCTGAATCCATAGACAATGCCTATAGTGCTATTCCATACTGTTGTTCCTAAAGTCATTGTCAGTCATTGAGGTTTTTTCCTGTGCTTGCTATCCTCTAGTTCGGGGTTGGCAAACTTCAACCAGTGGGCCAAATACTTCCCACCACCTAATTTGGTACACAAGTTTGTATTGGAACACACCCATGCTGATTTGTTCACATGTCATCTATGGCTGCTTTCAACACGCATTGGCAGACTTGAATAGTTGTGATAGAGACATTATGACCCACAGCATAATATATTTGTTATCTGGCTCTTTACAGAAAAAAATATGCTGACTACTTCTCTTGTTCATTTGTTCAATTTATTTAACAAATATTTAGTGAACACCTAGGACAAGCTTGACATTGGCTAAGGGCCAGAGGTTTAGAAATAAACTAATGAGAGTCTTTGGTAATTTACAAATTCTGATGTGACTAACTATATATATATATATATATATATATATATATATATATATATATATATATAAAATTCAGAAGTGAGACATGATAAAGCAGCTTGGTGGCTGAGATCCTGGCTGTTGCTCTTTCACCCTGTGTAGGACCAGTCATGAAAAACTCTTCCAGTGGAGTGATGTTTGAGTAGAAATCTCACAGAAAATAAGGGAAAAATAAAACAAGGTGGATATTACAAGAAGTTTGTTTTGGGGGAGTAATAATAATTTTTTCTTTAATAACAGAGCTTCCAAATGCATGAAACAAAACAAACTGAATTAAAGGATGAAATGGGCAACTCAAGATAGTAGAGATGAATTAATTGGTAGAACTGTGTGGAAGAAGGAACGGAAGACTTGAACAGGTTATTAGGCATACGGGTATCTGTAGACCCCTCCACTCACCTGCAGGAGAATACACATCCTTCCCAAGCACACATGCAATATTCCACAGGACAGTTCATATGCTAGGCTACAAAATAAGTCTCAGTGGTTTTAAAAGTATTAAAATCATACAAATATATTCTCAGCCACATGGAATTAAAGTGAAATCATACGGTGTTTTTCTTTCTCTTACTAACATACTTCAATCAACATAATGTTCTCCAGGTCCATTCATGCCGTTGCAAAAGGTAAACATTGCTTTTCTTTCTTTTGTTTTCTTAATGGTTGTGTAGTATCCCATTATGTAAGTGTCTCACAGTTATTTTACCCATTCATCTACTGATGGACCCCTGGGCTGCTTCCGTATTTTGGCAATTGTAAATAATGCTGCAATAAACATGAAAGTGCCTGCTTATGTTCTTTCAAATCAGTGTTTCAGGTTTCTTAGGATGAATTCCCAGAAGTGGAACTGCTGGGTCATAAGGCAGTTCTACTTTTAAAGTTTTGAGGTATCTCCATACTACTTTCCACAGTGGCTGCACCAGTCTGCATTCCCACCAACAGTGCATGAAGGTTTCCCTTTTTCCACATCTTCACCAGCACTGTTTTTTTTATTGATATATTGACAATAGCTATTCTGACAGGTGTGAGGTGATATCTCTTTGTGGTTTTAATTTGCATTTCTCTGATGATAAGTGACACTGAGCATCTTTTTATGTCTATTAGCCATCTGTATATCCTCCTGAAGAAGTATTTATTCAGGTCCTTTGCCCATTTTTAATTGGATTGTGTGTGTGTGTGTGTGTGTGTGTTTGGTGTTATAAGTTCTTCATATTAACCCCTTATCAGGAGGGATTGAGCAAAAATTAAAGACTCATAGGCATAGATAGTGTGGTGATTGCAGGAGGGAGGCAGGTATAAGGGGAATAAATAGTCATGGAAAAACAGGATAAATATTTTCAAAAAATAGAACCAACTTTCAGATGAATAAAACAGACAAAACATATTAAAATTTATAGGGTGCAGCAAAAACAGGTTTTAGATAGAAATTTACAGCTGTAAGCACCTAATTAAAAAAAAGAAAGATCTGATATTAATAACCTAAAGTATTGAGAAGAAAAGAGTAAGTTAAACCCCAAGAAAGCAGAAAGTAGAAAATAATAAAAACTAGAACAGAACCAAATTAGAGATTAAAAAGATAAAAGCATAAATCAATGAACCAAAGTTTGGTTCTTTGGAAAGATCAACCAATATGACAAATCTTTAGCTACCGTGACCAAGGAAAAAAAAAGAGGAGTCCAGTTACTAAAATCCAAAAAAGATAATGAAAGTGGGAATATTACCAACCTCACAGAAATAAAATGAATTTCAGTGGAGTACAATTAGCATCTGTATGCCAACAAATTAGATATTTAGATAAATTTAATAAGTTCCTAGAAAGGTACAAATAACTAAAACTTACTCAAGAAAAAAAAAACAGAAAATAATGAATAAATCCATAGCAAATAAAAATATAAAATTAGTACTTAAAAATTTCCACATAGAATTACCCAGGCCAGATGGCTTCAGTAATGAATTTCACCAAACATTCAAAGAATAATTAATACCAATCTTTCACAAGAAGAGAAAAGAACAAGTTTCCAACTCATTTTTATAAGACTAGCGCTATTCTGATGACCAAACCAGGCAAAATATCAAACGAATAAGAAACTATAAACCAATATTTATTTTTCTTCTTTTGTTTTACACAAAGCCCTCATCAAAAACTAGCAAACAAAATCTAGTATTATGAAGTCTGTCCAGAAGATATATAGCAATGTAATATGAAAAATAGAGACTTTTATTGAAGAAGATACAAGATATAAGAAACATTGTACATAGGACAATGATGCCTCCATCCCTTTCAGTAGGCACCGTGGGACCTCACATAGTTCTCCCAGTCACTATCAGCTGCCCTATTATATTTTTTGGAATCTCACTGATGGACTGAAATCTCTTCCCTTTTAAAGGTGATTTTGGTTTTGGGGAAAGCCAGAAGTCACAGGGAACCAAGTCTGGGTTGTAGGGGGCTGAGTCACCTGTGTTATTTTGATGTTTCTCAAAAAAACCCTACAAGATATGTGATACATGAGTGGACATATTGTTATGATGAAGCTGCCAATCACCAGGTGCCCATAGCTGCGATATTCTGAATCATCCAAATAGTTTCCATGGAGGAATGTTTAAGCTTAACACAATATTTTATGCCAATATTTTATTCTACTCACTCAGTCATTGAATGCAATACCCACACAGTACACATGTTCACTCAACGGTGTCTGCCACCCCTACTGACTAGTACAGTGATGTTGTCATTGTTCACACATGCACATTCCAGTCCAATCTCCCAGCTGCCACATTACATGGATGTTTCACAAAGTGTTCTCTTTATATTAACAATGGCTGGACTTTTTCCAGACAGAAAGATTTGTACAGCATGACCAAATGAGATTTATCTCAAGAATACAGGTTCATTTAACAACCAAGGTCATGAATAAAGCATTTTACTTTGCCCTGGCTATAAAATAATCTTGCCTTTGAGAGTTGAAAAGAATGGCATCAAAGTCTTTGAGAAATCAAATAAGTAATTACATTTTAAATCCATGGTGTTATAGTAATATTCTGTAAAAAACTGATGTCAGAAAAATCATCTTTAATTGGAGTCACTGTCTGGTTGGCTTATAGTAATCCAACATAATTTTTCAGAATCCAACATTTTGCTCTAGCAAGACTAGGAAAAATGTCAGTTGTGGTGTTGCTAATATCTTCAGTTTTTTCAGGAATATCTTTGACTTAATTGGGGTAGGTTATAGGTAAATAGGCTTCCAAGATTTATACCTGACCCTTTGTTCATAAGAACCAATACCACAATTTCTAATAACTGGAATCTGGAAAAATAACTTATGTCAGATGAATTTGGGCCAGAAGTCCATTTATAACTAGAACTTTATTTGTAACCTGATCTCGACCTCAATCAGATTGTACCTGTGTCTGAACATAAGAATTACATTGTTCTAGGCATTAGTAATTGGTTTATTTCTCTCACTCCAAAGAATAGACAGCAAAATACAAAGTTGCTGGTCATATTGGAACAGGTGACAAGAAAATGGCATGCGGTGCTCTTGTAAGACCTTAGGCCATTGCTTACACACCTGCTCCCAAGATTTTTTATATGCAAGGATTCTGGGATGATAAATTAACCCATGTCTGGAAACTATCAAATTTAGTGACTAAAAAGCTGGTTTGAATTGGAGGACCTATTTCCAAATTTTGCCTCAGAAATTAAACAAATTAAATGGAGACAAGTGTACTTGAACAACAATAAAAACATTTTTAAAAGATTACATCTATTGATCTCTAGAAATGCATGTATAATTATTAAAGTATTGTCACATTATTCAAAAAAAGACACTAAACAAACAAAGCAAAGGATTAACTCTTGTTAATTTACTGAAGGCAAGTATTTAGAGGCCATACCTCACCAGTGAACACATGAAATCGTAAGTGTATAGAAGGGGTTGGTTTTTACAGTAAGGGTTAGCGCTGATACCCAGGGACTGCTACTAAGCCAGACCAGTAGAAGCAGGTTTAGCCCCCGCAGGATCTGGAGGTCATGTGGGCCAAGAGTGCAGCTCTGGGATCCAACTCTTTGACTTACAATCCACTTAATGAGCTTCAGCTTCATCGTCTGTGGAATGGGGTGAGTGACAGTACCTTACTGGTAAAGTTACCGAGAGGATCAAGTAAGTGGGTGGGGAAAGCACTGAGAAGTATGTGGCATACTACACTGGGGTTGTCACTATCAAAGCAATTTAATCATTACTTTGGGACTTCCAGCCAAGGTTGAGGCATACATAGACACATTGTGCCTCCTTGCACAACCGAAATAAGGACAACAACAATTTAGAAACAAACAAACAAAAAAAAACCAGTACTGACAGAAAATTGAACTGTATGGAAGTCTGACAACCAAGGAGTTAAAGAAGAAACATTCCTCCAGACTGGTAGGAGGGGTGAAGTCAGGCAGCCTGGTGGAGAGGACTCGTGGCAAAGCTGTGACTGGCAGACCCTGGGTGCAAGGTGGCAGTAGGCAGACCCAGTGAGGCAGCAGATTGTGGAAGGGCCTGGCATACTAGGTGGTTGGTGGACCAGGCAGTCCCACATTCCTGCACAGATAAACTAGGTGAAACTTGGGAGCAAGACAGACCACGCGACCCAGGGCTCCAGCACTAGGAAATAAAGCCTCAAAACACCGATTGAAAATACCTGTGGGGGTGGAGGTACCTGCAGAGACTCCCAGCCTCACAGGAGGGTTTGTTGGAGAGATCCACAGGGTCCTAGAATGTATACAAGCCAAACCACCCAGGAATCAGCACCAGAAAAGCCCAATTTACTTGTGGAAAGCAGCATAGGGGACTGAAATCCAACAGAGAGCAGAGCAAGCGCAATTGTTCCCTCTCGGACTCCCCCTCCCCACATACAGCATCACAGCCCAGCAACTGGGTGGCCCCACCCTGGTGAACACCTAAGGGTCCGCCCCTGACATATAACAGGTGCCTCAAGACAAAAAAAAAAAAAAAAAAAAAAAAAAAAAAAAAAAAAAAAAAAAAAAAAAAAAAAAAAAAAAAAAAAAAAAAAAAAAAAAAAAAAAAAAAAAGCCCAAATGAAAAAACAGATCAAAGCTCCAGAAATAATACAACTAAATGACGAAGAGATAGCCAACCTATCAGATGTGTTACAGAGCAACATGGGGGGGCCTCAAAGGGCAATATACTATTTCCTGAAGGAACCCCCTCCCAGGTTTGTTATGTCCGCCACTAAAGGAAAGATATCTCTCAAAGCCTGAGATTCAGTGAAAAGGAAAGGAATTTATTATTCATTAGAAATAACACAAACTAACGTTCCCCACAAATGCACACAGTCCTCCCAGCACCCTCCATGTGGCAAAAGGGAGCATTTCCAAAGCCTCATGGTCCTGACTCTTACTCAAGCCACGTGGTCCCAACCAAGACACCAAAGCCACGTGGTCCTAAACAGACATGTGGTCCCAAAAGAGACCCAGTCCCAAGAAGACACATGAAATGGCTGCCTCGCTGGGTTTAAATCCCAGTGCCAATCTTCTTCTGCAGCCCCATTTCTGGCTCCTCCCGCAGTTGGTTACAGCTGCCAGCATTCTGGGCAGGTGTGCCCTGTGGTGTGGAGCCAATTATCTCCAAGCTCTTCTGGATCCTATTACAAATCCCTATTTGGGGCTCCCCTCTCGGCTGCACCCTGTTACAAATGCACAGTTCAAAGCACTGGTGATCAGGATGCTCACAGAATTGGTTGAATTTGGTCACAAATTAGATGAACAAATGAAAGCTATGCTAAGTGAAACGAAGGAAAATGTACAGGGAACCAATAGTGATGGGAAGGATACTGGGACTCAAATCAATGGAGTGGACCAGAAGGAAGAAAGAAACAACCAAACAGAAAAGAATGGAGAAACAAGAATTCAAAAACATGAGAAGAGGCTTAGGAACCTCCAGGACATCTTTAAATGCTCTGACATCTGAATTATAGGGGTACCAGAAGGGGAAGAGGAAGAGCAACAAGTGGAAAAGTTAGTTTAACAAATAAGAAAGGAGCACTTCCCCAATCTGGCAAAGGAAATAGACTTCTAGGAAGTCCAGAAAGCTCAGAGAGTCCCAGAGAAGTTGGTTCCGAAAAGGAACACACCAAGGCACATCATAATTACATTAGCCAAGATTAAAATGAAGGAGAGAATCCTAGAAGCAGCAAGAGAAAAGGAGACAGTTACCTACAAAGGAGTTCCCATCAGACTGTCAGCTGATTTCTTGAAAGAGACCTTGAAAGCAAGAAGGGGCTAGAAAGAAGTATTCAAAGTCATGAAAGGCAAGGACCTACATCCCAGATTGCTCTATCCAGCTAAGCTTTCATTTAGAATGGAAGGGCAGATAAAGTGCTTCTCCGATAAGGTCAAGTTAAAGGAGTTCATCATCACCAAGCCTTTATTACATGAAGTGTTAAAGGGACTTATCTAAGAAAAAGAAGATAAAAAACATATACAGTAAAATGACAGAAAACTCACAATTATTAAAAACCATACCTAAAACAAAAACAAAAGCAAACTAAGCAAACAACTAGAACAGGAACAGAACCACAGAAATGGAGATTACATGGAGGGCTAGCAACAGAGGAGTGGGAGGAAGCGAGAGGGGGAAAAGGTATAGAGAATAAGTAGCATAGATGGTAAGTAGAAAATAGACAGGGGGGAGGATAAGAATAGCAAGGGAAATGTAGAAGCTAAAGAATTTATAAGTATGACACATGGACATGAACTAAAGGGGGGAATGTGGGTGGGAGAGGGTGTGCAGAGTAGAGGGGAGTGAAAGGGGAAAATGAGACAACTTTAATAGCATAATCAATAAACTATATTAAAAAATTATTACTTTAAACACAATAAATCAGGGCCCTGTGAATACCCCCTCTATTCTTAACAATTAATTCAATTTTCTAAAAACTTCACCAAAACACCCCATTGTCTGAAAAGCTCATTGACTCATCTGAACATTTTTGAGATATTATGAATGCATACTTAAAACATGATTAATGTTTTCCATATGAATGTGCTAAAACCCATGGAAGTAGTTAACAAGTAAGAAATATTTCCTCATTATATATCAGCATTAATAAATAATCTGGCATCCAGCAGAATATATTCTAACAATCATTTCCGAGGCTTTCTAAAGCAAAGTTTGTTGAACAGCATTCACTTATGTCATTTGAGTCGTGAATTAATTGCCAGAATCTACTATCCTTATCAGGGAAGGCTTTGAAACATCACTTGCTTTTGTCCACACATTTAGGATAGTCCAGGACCAGCTAGAGCAATAAACAAAACTTAGAATCTCATTGGCTTGTCACAGCGAAGATTTATTTCTTGCTTGTGCCACAGTTTGGGCAGCTCTCTTCCAGCTTCAGCTACCGTTTCTAGAACAGATGGCTTTCAACATTTTTGGAGAGAAATCTAGAGGGACATTCAAGATGTTTCCAAAAGCAAGGCAGGCCTAAACTCAGTCTGTATCAGTGTGTCCACATTGCCCTTACCCGAATTCAGGGAGGTGGGCCGAGCCTCAGCGTATGGGGAGCTGCTACACGAACATGGCTGTGTGATGACCAGGGAACTCAGAACTTGCCTGTGCCACCCAGACCCGCATCCACAGATGAATCAAAATTCTGTACGTCAGAGAGTCTCAGGACTGAGAAGCAAATTTATCTGATGATGATGAGAACAGCACACAGCAGGGGCTCCAGAAACACTGGAGGATTAATTGATGTAAAACCATCTCTTTATAAAAACTAAATGACCTGATTATTCCTAGCACTGATCAATTACAAAAAGTTTCTTTCACTCAAGACTTTGCTTTCAGGTATGACTTTTTTTCCTTTTGAATACAATTAATTATATGTAGTCTTATTTGCACTTCATTGTTTATTTTCAATATATCACATTACTATAATTACATTGAAATCATATTTACTCTTACCTCCCATTCCTGGGAAGCAGTGAAGGTTTTCCACTTTGGGTAGCGTTAAATGTATTTCCTTTAAAATAAATACATTAAAAGTAAGATAAATTATCTATACTGTACACATATATTAATAGCTAATCATATAGGAGGTACAAACTCAAAGCCAAAATTGAGATTGTATTACTCAAATAACTGAAGATTGGAAATCTTATGTCTAAAAATAATAAATTCAAGAACCATATATTAATCATAAATTTAAAATACAGCTGCTGCTTGTATATAACCATTAGAAATAAGAGTAGTTCATCTGAAGTAAACCTAATACTAAAAACAGCAAGTGAATTCACAACTCATTTCACTAGTCAGATCCTTAGCATTGTGTAAATCGCTTACCTACATTTGCACATCTGACTCAGGGTTAGTTGTTGTTTTAAGCTAACAGACACTTAAGTTTAAAATAAAGTGAACAAAAACAACACATGAATTGGCTAATATTCTTTAGTTGCCCTCAGTAAGGCCAAGTGTTTAGCAAGCCAACTGTTGGTATTTATATATGTATGTGTGTTTGGTGTGTGTTTATGAAGTGTTTCTTCAATGAGAATGGAAAATAGCACTCTCAAGAAATTGTGTTTCATCTTAAATAGACTTAATAGCTATGCAAAATCTTTACTGAGAGCCACATATTATGGAAAAGTTATTCAAAGTAATACAGAAATACTGTAAATAATATACATTATTATAATTAAGGATAAGTGTTGGTTCTCAGCAAATATTTATTATTTGACCAGCATGGGCTTGATTCTGGGATTGCAATAAAACAGGCCTTGCCCTTCAAAATAAAAGCAAGAGCATACATGTACAAACAATATGCTGAATGCCAAAGAGGGGTGTTCACTATTATTTTGGAGCAACATGAGGGAGTACCTAAGTAAATCAATTTGGGAGAACACAGGTAGGGGATGTAGACTTACCAGAGGGATATTTATGCCTGCACTGTATTAAGCATGAATAGGACTGTACTAGGTATTCAAGTGGGGTAAACCTTTTACAGGAAAAAATGATACCACCAATGTACAAATGTGTTATACTTGAGATACCCAAAATACTTCAGTATAGCTGGAGGTAGGGGAAAGATTAGGAATAGTCAGGACCAGCTACATAATTTATAGAGCTCAGTGCAGAATGAAAATGCACAGCCTTTTCTAGGAGTGTGTGTGGGAGTAGGGAGGGATGACTCTGCCCTTCTCACAGACATACTGTCCTGTTCCGTAAGAGAAAGCATCTTTCACGCTGGAATGAGCTGTGTTCTCCAAGTACCTGGATCAGGGTTGTGATCAAGATTCCCACTGTGCCATTCTTTCAGTCATCAGGTGCATGGCCCTTGGTGCTGCTTGCCCAGACATGGCAGCCACCACCATGCCTTGCTCTGAGTGCCACACAAAGTGTGCCAGACCCCCACTCTTCTTTACAAATGCAAACCTGATTCCTTTAGCACAGCCCAGTCATCATCCTCTGTGTGGGGGCAGAGGTCACTGAGTGGTGTGGGGTCTGGGAGGCTAAGATTCTGTTCTGGAGCCGATGGATGCACCAGGTGTGACCCCATTGTCCAAGCCTCTGGTACATTATCCCATTGGACTTCACCTACGAAATGCAAAATTAAAGATGAAATGGGTAAACATTTGAAGACAGCAATTTCAAAGCACTAAACTTTAAACTGCTCTGAGCACATGCTTAGGAAGCTGAACCTGGGCAGAAAAAAATTGGATTGACCAGAAGTAAAGGCTGCCTGTGTTTTCATGCTAATTAATATGTTTGGACTTTGCATTAGAGGTGGGCACTAAAGGATATTTTTTTTTATAAAAAGGACAAGTAGTAGTAGTATGATCATTGAAAATAAGTTTAAATCAAGAGTCAGAAACATTGTAGAGATCTCAGACAAAAAGAGATATCAAAGTTTAATTCATACTTTAATTTTTATGATGGAATGAACCCTGCATTTGCTGTATTAGGGCACAGTTTTATTGGATCATATTAGTAGAAGCATCTGAGGGTTTTATCTTAAAATTGTACCATGCTAGATCCCTAAGGATTGGATTTCTTTCACTTACTTAACACGTGAGGCCAGGAGATGAATATTTCTGATTTATCATGAATATTACTAAACACAAAATCTCAGCATATCCCTGTCTTCTTATATTTACAATGGATATTATATGTAAAGCCTTTCTGTTACAAAATGTGTACACAACCACTTTGCTGGAAACCAATAACAGACTGCTGTAAAACCACAGTACATTATGCCATATGAGTCCTAGAAATTATCTTCTAAGAGTTAAAACCTCATCCAGGATTTCACATAATCAAGGTCGTCATGTTGTCAGGCAGCTTATTTGATTAAAATCGCATGAATGACCTGATTGTTCCAAATGTATAGGCCTAACTTGCATGCTCAATTTAGAGTCATCATCGTCGCTGTGACTGTCACCTACACTCCTCTAGCACTTCAATATCATTTTCTTGCAAACTCGGCTGCAGCGATTTTGCTATAGACTTAGTGTCACAATATTTACAAAATGCTTCTGAGCCAGATTCTCTCGTAGAATTTCAAGCTTAATGTAACTCATCCTACAAACAGGCAAAATGAAACAAAATATCCAACAGAGAAACACAGAAGTGAATCAAACTCATGCTTCACGACTGTGAGTTTAACAAATTTGTTCTGAGCTCTGTGGCATCTTTAATCACGAGATAATGGGGTGAGCTCCCCTCTCTGTCACCCCCTTCTCTCACGTGCTTCTCTAGCTGCCAGAAAAAAACATGTACAAAGTCAAGAGAAGCTTTTCTGGTCCCTGACCTTCACTGCCTTATATCCCTTGCTGCCGTATTTAACCAGTTTAACTACAGTTTGATGACATTTTAAATCCTCTTACCTTGATTGTAAATATTTGTGGGGACCTCTGTTTTGAAGGATAGTATTAACTAGACAAATTTTATTTCTGGGAAATAATTTTGGCTTACTTTTCCTAGGTCAAAATTTGTCAATACTATTAATCACGCTCAAGTTGATAAGAGCAGATACATTTTCTTCAGAGCCTCTGAAAGGAAGAGTTTATAGACATGCTATTGTACTAGTTCCATCTACCTGAATTCTAATAAGTAAATGAGGATTCTCAAAACTAGCGTTAGAAAAGCAATATTTTTGAAGACAGGCATTTGGAAGAGTCCTGGCATAAGACAAGAGGGTGTGATGGACACATCGGAAAAAATGTAGCTAATTCTACCAATTTACAGTGGTAGATTGTTTTTCAAAGAAGGCCAAAACAATAACTCACATCCCACCTGCCTTTCATGGGGAGAGCTGGGCATTCTTATAATCAAATGGGTTTTCATTCCCACAGCCTCCTCCTCTGACTAGCTTTGACCACTAGAATGCAGCGGAAGGGAGACTGTGAGGCTTCCAGAACTAATCTTTTATAGCCTCTTGTAGTTTCTGCGTTTGGAATCCTTCCATTCGTCCTCCTGCCCGGAGACCGTGGTGCTGTGAGAAAGGCCGAGTAAGCGAAGTGCAGAGACTGTAAGGAGGGAACCAAGGTGCCCTTCATGACAGCTTCTCCTTCCATCCGCTTTGCTCTCCCTGCAAAATGCAACCACACTAGTGACCCTGGGTGAGTCCAGCAGGTAAACCAACCAGCCTCCTCACAGAATCATAAGGAAAAAATAAATCACCGTTGCTTAAACCACTAATTTTGGGTTGTTTGTTACTTAGCCATTGATAATGAATACATAACCAACTCTTATCTCTTCTAGTTTGTGACCCAAGGCCTAAACCCTCATGAAACTCGATTTGAAATCTAGAACCTAATTAATTAATATAATATTGTATTATAATGTTATAGTATTATATTAATTAATGCATTATATTTAATTGCATTAATGCGTAGACAGCTTTCATTTAATCAGAATATAAGTTCTCATAATATGTCAGATACAGACTAATTCAGTATAATTTTTTTGGCTGTATAACAATTCAAATTTTTAAGCATGGATTGCACATGGTAGGTGACAATGAAAATATTTACAATTTCTTCATACTGACAAAAGCTGGGTTAACATAGTAATCTGATCATTAGTTATAAATTCATATGTATTTCACACTGTTTTTTTAATCATACTGAGGATAAAGATAACAATTTGAATTCCATATAGATTTTAACAATAGTTTTAATGTAAACCCACATACAAGTCTCATTGCATTAAAGCAAAACCTAGTTACATGAAATAATATACAATAAATGCCTTATAATCTACTTGATCTACACATTCTTCCATTCTGTCCTTCTTTCTATCTGTTGTTATGGTAATCCTGCTTCAGCAAGGGGACTTCTTTCCATGAATTCCCAGCCATGACGGTCTATCCGGTCTGACTCATATGTACAGGTCAAGATGCAACTTAAGTATCACTTTCTCTTATGAAACCTTTACTGATCCTCCTATGCAAAATAAAGTATTGACTAACTCTGCCCTGTATGTATGTCTATAACAGTACCTATAATATTTGTCTCAACATATTTGTTAATGTGTGTATCCCTCCTTATAAACTGTCAGTTTCCCAAAATGAATGGCCATTATCTTAGTTCTAGAATCTCTAGAATATAAAATGATATTTGGTCATTTGAAACTTGATGAATGCAATTTAATGGGAGAATAAATGAAAAGCCTATTTATTTTTGTGTCTATATGATCTTTATTGAGATTAACCTGATTCTAATGTGCCTCAGGTACCCCTAGTTTTGTCTTCCAATCTGTATAATATTACATGTAATTCTGTTTCTCTCAGGAGTTTACAAGTGCCATTCCATCAAACACTGGGCCAAAATCCTCTAGAACCCCTATCCTCCAGTGGAGCTGCTCAAACCATAGATAGAACCTGGTTTCATCTCTAATGAATGTTTATATTATTTAAATTCATTTACCGTGGGAAGTATCCCTTATTGCCATGGTTACTGAGAATGAGTGCAATACATGCTGTTATGTTTGACTTGACCCTTCTGTTCCATTTTTCTCAAGACCAACTGGATTTTTGCTTTTCTTCATATTTATCATCAAAGAATGTCTTCAGACAGAACCCTGTAAGAATTGCTCTCCCTAAGGTGTTTGTAACCTGCACTTATCGCTTTGTTTTCACTGACTTCCATGTATTGTTTCTACTGGCCAACACTGATAACTTCCTTTCCTCTAAAACAATAGATCATCTTCCAGTCAATAATGAGCAACCAAGAGGTTTCAGCACAGAGATGAAAGAAATAGCAAAAATATGTTCTTGTGCTTGAAAATGTTTTTATTAATAGTAGGTGATTTTATGTTGAAAATAAGAATAATGTTGTTGTCACATGAAAAGAATCCCCTAATTCTCTTGGTTCTATTCATAAATATCAAGGATAAGTATATAAACACCAGCACCTGGGATTTTACATTGCAGCCCTTATGAAAAATACTATTTCTATATCTTTCAGTGAGAGTTCAGGATTTATTTTAGTTACTGGTTGCTTTTTAAACCTAAATTTGAAATCCACTTATATTCTATTTTTAACCTTAATGCTTATATTTTTCATTATAGTAATTATAACTTTCAAATGCCAATTACAAAACAAATAATATATGAGAACTTATTGATTTGTTCCTGGGCACAAAACACTGCCATCAAAGTAAAAATATGTAGAAGCACTTAAATTTATTTATAAATAAATTATGAATTGGATAAGAATTAGCCTGGATCTTTGATAAGATTTTACAAATTAGAACTTTTATCTGACACCACATTTGATTTGCACTTCTCAGGCTCTATCAGGATGAATAGGAGGAGAATAGTAATGGAATGAAAATGGGAAGGTTTGAGGCAGCCACTGGCCAGCAGTGACTGCAAAGGCTGCAGCTGCTCATGATAGAAGAAAACATATACATGGACTACCGAGTCCTGTGAAAGAATAGGAATGGCATGGCCACTCTCTCTAGTGGAGAACACCCTGTTTTCCCACCCAAGCAATCTGTTATTAAGAATACAGACACAGTTTGTTGATTACAGTCTGGCAGGGAAGATCAAAATGAATAGATAACTTTCAAAGGGCTGATAGAGTTCACGCTGAGATTTTGGGCTGAGATTTTGGGCTTTTCTCACTTAAAAGGCTACAGGACTTAAAAGGCTAGTTTTGTTTCCTGCCCATGCTTTCACATTTTAATTCAAGAGCATCCTTCAGCAAGCAGGTCTCACAGGATCTTGCATATCCTATGCCTCAGGTCTAATTACCCTGGGGGTCCACCCACTCTGGTCTGGACTTCACCGCCCCTGTTATTTCCGTAGGCTTGAGTTGGGCAAAGGAGACAAAGGTAGCCAGGAGACTTGGATTTCTCACAGCCAGAATAAGGACTCAGGCTTTGTCAAAGCCAAGGGGGCAGGGGTCGATGTTGATCACCCCCTCATTTCTACAGCACCCTGAGTCTCTTCCCTGGGGCCTCCACATGATCATGCCTGTCTTAGGTGATTCCCCCGTTGGGGAATCTTACGTGTCATTGGCTAACTGATCAAGCATTGGGGGCCAGGCAAGGAGCAGAAGCAGCACTCCTGCCAGGGAGATAAGCTTGTCTCCTTAGAGGCTCCTGGTTTGGAGGTCTCTCACTCAGCCTTAGCCACGGGGGGTTACAGCTTCCTGAGACCAGGCAGGGTGGACCCCAACAGAGGTTGAAACTCCTGCCTGGAAGAAGAGGTGCTAACATCACTGACAGGGCTGCCATGTTGGTTTCTGCACCAATTGCCATTAAGGGGAGAACAGCAAAGAGCTGTCCAGCCAACATTGCATGAGAAATAATGTGTTGTTTTATGCTACCACATTTTGCATTGTTTTTGTGCATAGCAATTTATAACTGAAACAGGAGACAATCCATGATCTGCCTGGGGAAATTTTACTATCATTGAAGCACCTAAAGAAATTGTTATATGTCATGTCATCTGTGTTTTCTGAGTTTTCTTACAAAATCTGCTCTCAGTTATGATGCTGTCCTGCCAAAGATGTCTCTTTGCCACAGAATACAGAATATCTACTCTTTGTTGGCACATAGTACAAATATTGCTAAATGAAATAACTTGATTTCCCTAATTTCAGAAATCTTATTTTGGGACAATGTAAAAACAAATTCTGGCAAGATTTTAGCAATGATCCTGGGGGTTTGGTTACCAGTGGGAATTTGATATGTTTTTTTCTCATTCCTTCCCAACCACCTCCAAACCAAATCAGAGGTATTGTTTAACTAGCTACTGATTAATATTCTAGAGAATGTAGTAATCAGCTATCCAAATGAACAAATAACCAGAGTAGTGATAAATAAATGACATCTTTAGACCACATTTTATGGCAGCCTAGTGACATAGTTTATCTTTAGAGTTCTCATAGCAGAAATGAGGTGACTATTAGCCATGTCTGGACACAATCAATTATTTAACACTTGACCTTTGGAGTTAGATACCTTTTCTGTAAAGAAATCAGGCAACGCTTTTACAATCAGAAGACAAGAGCTGAATGTATATAACTCAGAAGTTTATCATGAGCAACTGGCTCACATGATGGTGGAGGCTGGGGAGTCCTGTGGTCTGCTGGCCACCAGCTGGAGACCCAGGAAAACCCATGTGCAAGTCAGTCTGAGTCCACAGGTCAGCAAGCCAGCAGAACCAATGGTGTAAGTTTCAGCCTTGTACAGGCCAGGGGAGATGTGATGAGATGTCTTAACTCAGTCAGTGAAGCAGGAAAAAAAAGTGGAGCATTCTTCTTTCTTACGCATTTTATTCTATTTAGACCCTCAACCAACTGAATGAAGCTCATGTACATTGAGGAGAACAATCCACTGTGTCCATCAATTCAAATGCTGATCTCATCCAGACACCCTGACAGGCCCACCCAGAAGTAGTGTTTAATCTGGACCCCCGTGGCCAGTCAAGTTGACAGATAAAATTAACCATGATACGTATTAATATATAAAACACTGTATAGGCAGAGGTTCAAAAAATCCAGGGTGATACATTGTGTGGAAGCAATGGGTATAAGGGTTGTCCTGTTGCATTTGTTTGTCCTCAACATCCCTTCAAATGTGAAGGCAGAGACATTCTTGTCTTCTTTTTAACACCACCTTGCTTCCTCTTGAAGGTCCTTTAGAGTTGTATCATACTCCAGAAATTCATGGAAGAAAGATTCAGGTTTAGAACAATGGGACTCTTGCCAACCCTTTAGGGGAGTAAATGCTTAGGTTCCCAAAAGCCCTAGGCCTTTCCTAGCTTCCTTCAAACACAACAGACCAGGGCTACCTTGAGAGGCAGAAAGCCTTGCGTCTTCTACAGATTCCTCAAGAAGCCTGGGCTATAAACCCAGGTTTATTGCTGGACAGTTATCAAAATTCAAGAAAAACTGGTAGAAGTTTGCCATTGAGCAGAGATGAATCAAAACCCTGCTTCTGCTTCTTTGAAGATGGGTTCCCTTCGGCAAGATCCTGGCCTCTCTATATTTCAGTATCCCATTAAGTATAAATGGGATAAGAACACATATATCACATGGCTGTTATGAGCATCAGATGGAAAAATATTTAAAATGAAGCATTTACCATAGAGTTCTGGGTTCAGATAATCAATCAAGTCATAAACCTTATGGGAAACAGACATTATTACAAATAAAACATGTGAAATACTCTCAAGCTCTAAAATTGTCCAGCTTCTCTGCATCGGATAAATCAATGCATTGTGAACATCCATAGCTCCAGTACTACTGAGGTTTTGCAAGCATTATGTTCATATCAAAGTTCAATAGATTAAAATTACCCCACCCCAAAGATTCTCTGTGCATAGAAGTGATACTTCCTTAAAATCATTATGAAAATCCAAACACTTAAACCTATGATATCTGGTTTCTGAGATGTAAGCACACAGTCATGGTGAAGTTTTCTGCTATAAAGGCATTTTTATAGTTTACACCTTTCCTCCCATTAGGTTGAGATGCCACTTTATCAATACTCTTGTTTTGGGATCAATTGGAACATAATTTGTTCCATGGCCAAGGTTATTCGGTTTATTCTAATACCTGAAAGAAAGCTGATGAGATAATTGCAGTCCTTCTATTATATAGTTATGGGGACATATTTCTCTTTAATTTCTGTTTTTCTAAATCAGCATTTGTTTACAGCCAGTTTAAATTAAAATGCCACTGCGGACAGTTCTAGGTTTTGTCTTCATTTTCTCAAATGAATGGATGTGAAATGGGGGTCAAGACACAAACATTTTGAAAAAGCTCCACCCATAAATTTGGGTGCATCCCTGATTAAGAGTTATCATGAAATCAAATTGACCCAATTCTTGTCAATTATTCTTTAAAAGGAAAAACTCAGTTGCAATCTCACTCAGTTTTCTGAAGAACAATTTTACGTTTTATGCATTGGCAATATCTTTTTCAGATTTTATTGCATAATTATCACTTTGCTTTTGATTAAGATACAAAAAGTATCTTGTAGTACTATCTTCCGAGTATAAGGAAGATAGTACTACAAGATAATTTTTGTGAGAGGATTGCAAAGCTCTGATTTCAAGTTTGCAACTATGCTGCTATTAAACTCATCTGACACAAAGGGGTCCTTTTCAGAGTTCTTGATTATGGCCTTCAAATTGCTCTTTTCTCCTAGGGAAAGACGGAAAAGAGAGAAATTGTCCACATGTGATGAGTAGCTTTTTTCACTATGGTATTTTTAAAATATTTTAAAATTCCTGGTCAGAAATAAAAGGGAGTCAATGATTAACAGGTAATCAAAGCCTTCTGTTTGTTGGTATTGAGATAGTCTGTAAATTATATACATAATTTACGTATGTTTACACATACATATGTTATACGTATATACACATAGACATAGCATGGAAGTGAGAAATATTTATATGAATAAATATAAAACATGAGCTTGAGAAGGCATCTCTTAGCACAATACCACTTCTAGAAGTTCAGGATTTCAGAGGTCAGGAGACTTCTAAATTGACAGTCTTGGCAAAAAATAAAACAAATAAACAAACACAAAAAACAACTCTATTGCAGTATAATTGACATACATAACTGCATATATTTAGATCATGCAATTTTGTAGTTCAAATCATCACCACAATAAAAGTAACAAACTTAACCATCACTCCAAAAGGTTTCCTTTTGCCCTTTTATAATCCTTTTCTCTAACTCTTTTAGGCCACTGCTCATTTACAGTCTATTAATATTTGTTTCATTTTATTCAATGATATAAAAATGCAATAATTCAGTAGTTATTTTTCATGCCTTATTTTTAACATAAGTATTTTCAAATTTACACATATTATAACAGAAATCAATAATAGTTATTTTTTCAATGTAAGTAGTATTATATTATATAATTATACCTCATTTTACTGTCTATTTACCAGTGATGGACATTTGGATTGTTTCCAGCTTTGGGCATTTGCAAATAAAGTCACTATAAACGTTTGTGTATAGGCATTGTTTGACCATACGCTTTCTTTTCTCTTGGGAAAAACCTAGGAGCAGAGTAGAGGGTTCAAGTGGAAGGCAAGTACCTTTTTAAGAAACTTCCCATCAGCAGTGTACAAGAGTCCCGGTGCCTCCACATTCTTATCAACACTTGGTGTGGTCAGTCATTGTAATACCACATGCAGAGTGCTATCACACTGTGGTTTTAAGTTGTAAGTCTATAGTAACAAATGATGTCGACTTTTTGTCATGGGCATATTTTATACATCTTATTTAGTGAGATGTCTGTATATTTATCCATTTTTGAAAATTGGGCGGCTTGTTTTCTCATTAAGTTTTGTAAGTTCATTATATTTTATGTGTTTTAAATCAGATATGCAACTAGCAAATATTTTCTCCTAGTCTGTGGCTTGTCGTCATGTTCCCTGAACATTGTTTCTTGGATAACAGAAGATTTTAATTTCAATTAAATATATTATTTTTATACACCTTGATTTGTTGTAGTAGCTTAGAAATGTTTGCTTAATTCCAATTTCAAAGGTTTTCTCCTGTGTTTTTTTGTACTACAATCTTCATGCTTTTCTATATGTTTTTGAACCACTTTAATTTTTAATACAATGTCCAATATGGATTTCATTTGTTTGTTTGCATATAGATACCCAATTGCATCAGCATCCGTTTGTCATAATGACTATTATTTTCTCCACTGAATTATTAGGAAGAAATGTTTTAAGTTAAAACACATAAATATAAAACAGATTATACCAAAATAAGTTTAAGCCTCACTTTTGCTTTCACTCACAGTCACAGTTGATCATAAGTACAATAGAAAAATCAAAATGTAAAAAACAAACAAATCAAACAGAACAAAAGGATTTGCAATTTATTTCGAATCTGTGGTCGAGCTAAATGATCCAATCAGTCCACAACTACTCTTAGTGTCTGAGCTCATTCTCATTTAGTAAAAAATGCCTGTTTTGGATAGTGGATGGTAGCCTGTCTATTGCTGAGGGCTAGAGACTTTCTTCTTTACTAAATTTATTTTCAAGGCACAAGTCAGTAACTTGAGATCACGAGATGCTGAAACCAAATGTCAGAAGGTTGTAGAAGGGATGGTTCCTCCCAAACAGAGATCTATCCTACATTGAACTTCATTTGGTGCATGAATCATGTAGGTCCAATTAGTCAAAGAATTCCCCACTATTCAGTCTATTTTGAGAGAATAAAATATGGAGTGTATGACATTTCTAGTATGGAAAGATTCAAGGTGTCTGTTGACTGGTTTTATTTTTAGGGTCTACCAAGAATGGTCTAGCTCCTACAAAAGCATTTTACACACACACACTTGAATAGTCACTGAATTTGTTCTATCAGTAAAAAACACTGTTCATTTGCTTTACCAATAGTTAATCAAGTCTGCATAAAGCAGCATGATCTTGCCTGAAAATTTCCTCCAAATATACTTTTATTTTGCTGTTGTTATCCATATAAATTCTAGTTGCATAACTTTTTCCTGTGATTTGCAGGTAAACATGATTACCAAGCATGGGTGTTGCACTGAGGAGGAACAGTCTGACATGTCTATCCTGATGGTGGTACCCAAAGTGTGTTTCTAGTTGGGAAACAATCTTGTTTCCCCCCACACACATGGTAGTAAAGCAGCTAGAATGAAGACACATTTCACAGAATGCGTAGCTCATTCATGATCTGTCATGTTTCTGAACACTTACAGTAAATGCTACATAGAGACATTGCATTCTGATGTTGAAGAGAACATTGCATTAGAGTGCAGAGAGTGGGTGCTGTGGGCTGGATGTTTGTACCCTTGCAATGCTGGAATCCTAACACTCAAGTGACGGTGTTAGGAGATGGGCCTTTTGGGAGGTGCTTAGGTCATAAGGCTGGAGTCCTCCTGAATGGCATCAGTGGCCTTATATGAGGCCTCTAGGAGCTCTTCAGCCCCTTCCACCATATGAGGAGACAAATGGAAGTTTGTGATCAGAAAAAGAGCTCTCACTTCACAAAGCTGGAACTCTCATCTCAGAATTCCAGCCTCCAAAACTGTAAAAAAATACATTTCTGTTGTTTATAAGCTGACCAGTCTGTGTTATTTTGTTATCACAACCTGAAAGGGCTAACACAGTGGGGACACCTGTGTCAAATGGCTTCCCAACTCTGTGAGTAAATCTAGAGATTCACTATAGCCCCAAGTTTCTGAACAAGGCACTATTGGAATAACTCTTTGTTCAAGATAAGATTCCCTTGCTGTGACCACCCAAAACTGCTTGCGCTTTCCCTACTGTGACAGCACCCTTGGGTTAGGTTACAAATTACCTATTAAATGCCTTCCATAAATTCTGGTCCTAAAGTGCCATGAATGTCATGCTTTTCTACCCCATGTATTCAAAGTAGTATACAAAATAGTGTCTGACACATAGTAGCTACACCACATGCTTGTCAAGTGAATAACTGTGAGAAATCAAATTCCAATTTGACAGTAACTTATTTATTAAATTAATTAGAAAATTTTATTGAATCTCTATGACTGTTGTGTCCTCCAGACTAGATTCTAGAGATACAAAGAAAATAACACAGTATCTGATTTCGAAGAGCTTAGGATCAATTCTAATTTGGTCAGTCCTAAAATATTTACTTTAAGGTGACTTCAGAAGCAAAGCTCAGTAATAATTACTCATGAATTGGCTTGCATTGGATGTTGCTCAAAGTTCTATAGGGTATGAACAATGGTATAGCCTTTTATAATTCCACGCTACATCTGAGCATTATCATTATCACCTAGAAGCTAAAGGGCTTTGAAAGTTTGAGGTTCAGTGTAGGTCTGTCAAATATCAATATAAGTAAAATATAGAGATTTAAAACAAAGTGACTAGTGGTACAAATACTTAGTGTTCTCTCCTTATTAACTACCAACACAGCACTTTCTCTAAAAGCTCATTTTTTAAATGACAAACATTACTGTTGGTTAACTTACAAGTGTACAGACAAGTAATAAAATCAATAAAAAATATTTATGAACAGAAAAGAGCTCCTGAACTTTATTTATTTTTGAGCCATTCATGAATGTTTATACAGAAATTTTCCTAGTTAATGTAATCTCCTCCATGGCAAATGCTGGACTGTATACTGTTTTGTGCATTAGGTACCATATGACAATGATTCCTGCCTTTAATTTGGGGTTTGGTTTTTTTTTTTTGCACTATGTGTCATTTTATTTCCCTCTGATTTTTACAATTTTATTGTAATCATTGTCAAAGTACAGTTTTCTGTCTTTTACTCCCATCCCAGCCCTCCCACCCAGCCCTCCCCACCTCCCTCCTATTTCCACTCCCACTAGCTCTTGTTCATGTGTTCTTTATACTTTTTCCTGCAAACCCTTCCCCTTTTCCCCTGAAATTCCCTCCCCTCTCCCCTCTGGTCACTGTCAGCCTGTTCTCTATTTCAGTATCTTTGGTTATATTTTGCTTGTTCATTTGTTTTGTTGTTTAGATTCCTGTTAAAAGTGAGATCATATGGTATTTGTCTTTCACCACCTGGCTTATTTCACTTAGCATAATGCTTTTAATTTGATTTTGATTGAGAAAATCTAGACAAACCAGTCAAGGTCTGAAACCTTGACTGACCTCACAGGAAACATTATCAAAAAAGTACAGAACAAGAAGACATATGAAAGGTCTTCGTGGTTGCTCATGTTATTTTATAGGCAATATAGCCATGATTCATGAAGATGTTATCACCAGAGATATAATGTACAGTTAAGGGATTATAGTCAATCATGTCACAGTAAGTTTGTAAAGTGACAGATGGCTACTAGATTATTGTGGTGATCACTCAGTGAGTATATAAATGTTGAATAAGTATGTTGTACATCAGAGATTAATATAATATTGCACATTACTTATATTTTAATGAAAATAATGAGAGTAAAAAATTAAAGAAAGCAAAAATGGATAAAAAAGAGGTGCTATCACTTGTCAGCCTCACAAAGTAAGTTATAAACAAAGGCAGAATGAAACTCTAAATCTTTTAGTTCCTAGTTCAAGAATCTCTCTAACTTTAAGAGCTTTTAAAAGTAGCTGATGTTTTAAGTGAAAATGTCTCCTTCTATGCCTAAAACTGATAGCAGAATAAGCTTCTTCCTGACACCTCCTGTGCACTGAGGAACTCTAAGTCATATAGAACTTTATTCATTGAGCCCTGCTTCAAAGAACAATATTTAGGGGAGGGGGTACTGATAAAAAAGCAAATACATATCCATGCTATTATATAGCTGATTTGAAATGTAGGTGCTAATGGTATAGTGAAGTAAAAGAAATTTCATAATAGGTGAATTTGAAAAAAAAAATAAAACTTGTCTTTAAACCCGCCAAGCATCCCATTAAGTGTTCCTTAACACGTCACTTGTGAAATGAATTAATTCAACATGCCACTTCAGTTTCAGCAAAGAGTGCTCATTTCTCTTCTTTCCCTCTCCATACCCTTTTCTGTACAAACTTATCAGTTTTGATTGGCTTAATTTATCAACAATTTGATTATAACTTTTCACGTGAATACTACCAATGGCCGGTTTTTCATCTTGTATTCTAGACTCAAATACGTTGGACTTTTCTCCCTAGACTAACTATAAACACGTCAAATGGCACATGTTAAGCCTGGAGCTCATTATCATCTCCTTTCAAGCTCCCTTTCCTTTGCTTTTCCTATGTACGCCCTTTACAGGACTGTCCCTTGCACTTCCGCTTCTGCCTCCTGCTTCACATCCGGTCACATCTGTTAATTCCGGCTCTGAAGAGTTCTCAGATTTGTTCCCACCACCTCTACGACACTGGGGAACCCACCCCTTTCTGTGTGACTTCCGCTTTTCCTTCCCACTTCTCACACAACTCCTTTTCTTTACCCAGCTTGGAGCAGGATAATTCACATTATGTCCACGACCCGAGTAATATTCTCAGCCTCTTAGGTTGGCAAAAGGCCCTTCACGATTGGTCCCTGGCTGTTCTCATTTGGCCTGTTTCATACTTCTTACCCTAACCTTGACTCCAGTTAACTGTACCTCAGCCTCTCTAGCACGCTCAACAGTTCCTGAACTTACTCAGCCCTTTTGTGCTCCTGAGCATGCTTGACATAAATACAGTTCTCATGCAATGAGATCTCATGTATTCTGCAAAATTTAGTTCTCTTGTCCTCTCTGCAAAGCCACAAGACTAGTTGAATAAGGCCCTCTCTCCTTCATGTCCCCCTGGTACTAATCTGTTAATCCGTCTATTGTGACACTTATCCCATTGCACGCTAACAGCTGTTTGTACAGCTAGCTTTCCCAAACACTGTGAGCTCCCCTGTGGGTCAAGAACTGCATCACATTCCTCTTCAAAAACAATCAAACTGAAAACAACCATAGTGCTTCGGGACCAGGTAGCATTCTGTATATGTGTTTGCTGAGTAAAGGAGTAATGATGAATGGGCCGTACATAGTGGAATGAAGGAGTGATGGGTGAACCAAACACAGCCCCTCGGTCTCTATCTCAGGGGCAGACTGCAGTAAGATACAACTTAAAAGCACACCCAACTCTGGCACTGTACAAGTAGCCACGTATGGGATATAATATCAGGCAATCAAAAGAGCTCCTGTCCACAAATACTTCCCTTTGAGATATTCAGGCACTTGTAAGTTTTAAAAACAGAACAAAGGTTTTCATTACATAATTAAGGAAGAAGTTAAGTTAAAAAATACTGATGGTGCAATGTGGAGTTAGGGTTCAACGACACTGAAATTTTTGCTCCTTTTAGAACAATACATCATATCTAGGCTTCCTGAGTTTACGACTCAGTTCAGCAATATACAATACTAATTTGACCAATACCTAGATCTCTCTGCCTATTTTCTCATATGTGAAACAGGGACTATGATAATAGAATTGTTCTCACTGCGTTATAATGATAAAACTCAGTAAGTTAACACATGTGTGATGCTTATAGGAGGGCTTTATATTCACTCTATGTTTAATAAATTATTATTTTTAATTCCCAATGATTTATCATTGATGGCAGGATTTCTTCAATGGGAAATTTGTAATAATAGATAAAGTTTACCAGAGTTAGTGGAGGACACCACAGAACTGAGAAAGGTTCAAGGAAGATAGCAGTGGTGTGGGCACATGCGATCTTTTCCCCCTGACCTCCATCTGAGCCTCTACCAAAACCCTTCATTCAACACAGCAATTATAATGTCATTTACTTTTTAGATAAAAGTAAGAGTAATTTATAATAAGAAGTCTGGATGTTGGTGGAAAATGAACAAGACCCAGTTTTAAGGTAGTTTGTCTTTTGTGGAGAAAAAAAATAATTGATGAAAAAATTACAAGATATTCTTTCATTCACAGTTGAAAAGGAAATAGCCACTCTTAAAACAATAGTACAACCTGTAAGGAAAGATGGAAAATAAAAAGGAAAAGACCTGCCCTGGCTGCTGTGGCTTATTTGGTTGGAGCATTGCCCCATACACCAAAAGGTTGCGGGGGGGGGGGCATTGATTTCTGGGCACAGCACACACCTAGGTTGTAGGTTCAATGTGTGGTGGGGGCATGTATGGAAGGCAACCGATCAATATTTCCCTCTCACATTAATGTTTCTCTCTCTTCCTTCCTCTATCTCACAAATCAATAAATACATTTTAAAATTGTAAAATGTAGAAGCTAAAGACCTAAGAGTAACTCTCTGTGAGTAAGGGAGAGGGATGGACGCCATTGAAAATGTCATACATGAGAGTAATTATATAAAAAGTCATTGATGTATTGGTATACTGTGGAAGAAGAAAAAGAGTCCTTTGTCTAAAAAGCAAGGATTCTATGCTTAGCTTTAACTTGAAATATAGAGATATCCAAACAAAGCAGAGAGAAAAACAATCAAAGTAGACCAATAACACTGAAATTATTCAAGAGATAAATGTGCTTTGCATTTGATTGGGCCGACTTCGGTGACTTAGATTCGAGAGCTACGGAATAACCTGCCATTTAATCATGTTACTTCTTCACTGTTCTCTTTACACAAGCTGAGAGAAGAAACAAGATATAAGACTCTCTATTTGCATGAAATACCAAAATAGTTATACTAAAGGCTTGGTTTATGATGTGAATTTGTTTTCATTACACAAAGGAAAGCCTTTCAGACAAAAATAGTTTTCATTTTAGATCCTTGTTGTCACTGACATGATCCAAATGTATTTGCTTCCTTTTCATACCATAAGAGATCAATTAGCAAGACATTATAAGAAGGTAGGTGGAGATATATAATCTGTATAACATGTGTTTAGTGTACAGTACTACATGTAATTATATGCAACATATATTAAATCTAAAAAGTCTGACATATCTAAAGGTAATGATGTATCAAATTAAATTCAAGGAATACCAGAAAAGAGCTGTGAAAATAAAAATAAACATTTGAGACACCTGGCAGTCTGGTACTGGTTAAAGCAGGGATGGTGAATTGTTAACATCTCTTGTTCTATAAGGGCAGTGCTGTATTATTTTACAGAATAACACAATAATGAATACACACACTTATAATCTTGACTTCATGGAAAGTTTAAATTAAACAAAAAGAATGCAAGCCATTTAAGAAAGATTTCTGCTTTTTAAATAAGTTTTATTTCCTATGTAAAAAAATTCACCTATGTGAAATGTTTCATTTGAGGACAATGATGGGAAAATGAGGAAATACTCTATTTATCAGTACAATTATAATTATGGTAGGACTGTAGACTGCCTTTCTAACATTACTAACAGTCAAAGATAACTCCTGCTCTCTTTCTATTATGGCCAGTTGTAGGAATGAATACTAGCTTAGGAATTAATTAAAAAAACAAAGAGGCACTACAAATTATTAATTTGAAATGCTTAAGTCTTTAAAGTTTTTATTAAATTTAATTTAATTAAAACAAAAAATCACTGAAATTAAATTATTAAGGAAACTATTTCAATCAAACACCTCATAATGAAGACTTTCAAAATAGTTGGAAGGGTATCTAAACTTTTGATGTCTCTGGGCCACACATTAAATACATTGTGACATGAAATCACACAAAATTTCATAATGTTTTCAGTAAATTTATGATTCTATGTTGGGCCACATTCACAGCCATCCTGGGCCATGTGTGGCCCATGGGCTGCAGGTTGGACACCCCAAGTAGAGGAAATATAAGTGACAGTATTAAGGGCAAAAGAGCTCACCTTTCACCATTTCCCAACCTCTGACTGTTTCCTGAAATTACAGCTCCCAAAGAGCCCTTTGAATTGTTTGAATCACACAGGCAATTTGGGGAGAGAAAAGAAAGGACAAAAGGCTATTTCAGATCCATACTGTGAGCTAGGTATGACTGAGGCAGATTCTCAGTGTTCTCCAAACGAACACAAGCAAAATGCTTTTGTCAAATCTATACCCGGCCTATGAAGTACTACAATGGTGGATCTCCCTTCCTCTTCCCTGCTTCTGGAAATGCAGACAGACCATGGCAAGGTCCTACCTAGGGGATGGTGGCTGAGTTGCAACTGAAGAATCCCAGTGTGTGTGTCTGTGTGTGGTCACATGGGGAGGGCTGTCCTGCAGACATGAACACAAGCCCATCCCTCTTACATGAGTGAACAGTATCTTTTGCATTAAACCACTGACTGTCTGTGTGTGATCACGGTGTAACATATCCTAATTTGAATGGTTCATTAGAAAGTTTTGAGTTAGATTAACTGAGTTTTCAGTCTCCACTCCCAATTAATCAAATATGTGGCTTTGAGTAAATCTCTCAAATTTTGACATCCTCTATTGCCTCATCTGTTTGAAAAAGGAAAAGAGTATCTCATACCCACTTCAGAGTGTGACTGTATTTTAAATGATAAGTATTTTAAATGATATAATACTTAGTATGTGCCTAACAAAATATTTAATAAACAGCAGGTGTTATAATCACTGTGGTAATTGAGTACCATAGATGCTGATACTACTCAAGTGAAGAAAATAAATGTCTGAATAGCTTTTAAGGTTATATATATAAGTGCAGACTTTTATCCCAATGCAACCCAAATGGCAGTTCAATTTTATGTATTGGAAAACTGCATAAGCAACAGGATCCTTACAGTTGTTAGGTTCAAATACATTTAAGTTCAAAGACATACCATCAAATGTAGTCCAGACTTCTCAAAGCAAGAAAGTAGAACCACCTTTGTGCATTACCTAACGCATAAATGTACACACACTTACACATATCCAGGCACACATACATGCAACCTAGGTAGTGAAGGTCTTTGCCAAGGGTGCCATGTTCCACTTTGCTTAGTGAAAGTAAATGATTCAAAACAGACAAGAGGAAATAATGACCTTACTGGTCTTACAAAGGGAATGTATATAAAATATTTGAGGTTTATGAGGGTAAAATTCTAGTTGTTCTTATGCGAGTTCTATTACTCCCCAGATAAACTAAAGGAATAAAGGAAATATATAGACTACTAAAGGCAAAATGTCATCCCATATCAAACTCACATTGAATGTCAACACTGTAATTTTATAGCTCACAGACCTCAAGAACACTGGAATTAGATTCAGTACCAGTGTGTGAGAAGAGTGAAATAAGCAAGACCTTTCTTCTTTTTATATGTACCTTTCAATGACAAATTGTAACATGCTTTTGTCTCCATCTTTCTTTCGCGTTATTAGTGTTATTTTGGCTGACAAGATTTTTATCCCGCCCTCCCAGCTCCCTCCCCCACCCCTTCGCCTTCTCTTTCTTCAGCATTGTTCCTCTAAACTACAAGACCATCTGTGCACTTGGCAGATGCAAGTGAGTTCTATAATTGTTGTCATTCTTAGAATAGTGCAAACCCTGCACAATCCAGAGGACGAGAAGTACTACATTCAAGAGTTAGCCAAATGTATATTGTTGTCTAAATTACTTGTCAAAACGTCAAAGGGAACAATATTTGATTTTCAAAGCACAGCATACATCTACCCAGATTACAATATGAGGGCACTATTATGCTGTTACTTATGCAATGCATCATCCAGATTTTGACTACAGTAAATGGCATGAGCTCTCGCAGGCTTTGATTTCTATTGTGTAAAAGGAATATAGGAGTCAGTTACAAAATCTTTTGTTCAAGAAGAGAATTGAGAGGTTTTTCTGAAGTATATCAAACACATACTTTTGGAAGACAGAAATCTCTAGTATAAATACACCTCACTTTTAAACAACCCAAAGATGTAATAATTAAGATGGAAACATAATAATGTATTAAAACATTGACTTGGGAGATTTTAAGATGAAAGGCCATGGAGTATTGTATTAGTTTTCTACTGCCACTGTAACAAATTCCCACAAATTGAGTGGTTTAAAAACCACACAAGGTTATTTACATTTGTGTAGCTGAGGAGTGTGACCTGGATCCCACTGGACTAACATCCAGGTGTCAGCTGGGCTTCTCTCCTTTCTGGAGTCTCCGGCAAAGAATTCATTTTCTTGCCTCTTCCAGCTTCTAGAGGCCAGACTCCCCACCCCAATTCTTGGCTGTAGCCTTCTTGGATCTCTAAAGCCAGCAACATTGATGCATCTCTCTGAGTACTCCCCCACAATCACATCTCCCTCTCTGACAACGGCCAAGGAAGCTTCTCTGCTTTCAAGGAATCCTGTGATTAGTGTTGGCTCACCCAGATAATCCAGGATGCACTCCCTCCAATTTACAGTCTCGGACCTTCATCACACCCATAAATTTGCTTTTCCTACATGAGGCGTTATATTCACAAGATCTAGGGGTTTGGCTATGAACATCTTTGGGAGATGTTATTCTGCCTCCCCACAGCTATCACCCATCTTGACCTCCTTTATTATAAATGACAATGAAAGACATAAAATAGGTTACATTAGATCAAAGTCAAACAAATACTGGATAATTAAAACTATAACCCCAAAACTCCAGTTCCTTGGTCTAGTAACTAAAATACACCACTTTTCTTCATACCTGTACATGATTCTTTTTGTAAAAAAAAATAAATCCTTTGGTTTCTCTAAAGAGTATTTTCACTTCTTAGCTTTAATAAGGAAATGAACCATTACTTGAAGATTCAAATCTGTTATACACACAGCTTTTCAGTAATGCATAGACCACCCAGAGTTAGAGTAGGTGTTTAATTAATACATAATATACACATTGTTGATGACAACGATGATGACATCATGTCACAACACATTCCCAAAGGTCTTAGCTGCTTTTAATTTCTAATTAAATTATGCAGTAATCTGATCATATACCCATTGAAGATAGATATGTAAGAAACTAACCAATTAGAATGTCTGAACATGTAAACCTTCTACAGATACTTACTAAGTGACTACTCCAGGCTAAATGTTGAGCTGGATGCTGAAGATAAAAGACAAGTAAGGCATAGGACTACCCTGAATTATTAACTCAGGGACTCAGTGTGGTCGGAAAAATATGTATACATGGTATAAATATAACACATATAAAATCAAGTATTGTGTGTTCTCTTAACAGTGAATGAAAGAATCCCTGGCCAGGTGGCTAGGTTGTTTGGAGTGTTGTCCTGCACGCCGAGAGACTATGGGATTGATGCCTGGTTGGCACGCATATGGGAGACAATCGATCAATGTTTCTCTACCTCCCCTTCCTCTCTCTCTCTAAAATCAGCAAACATATCCTCAGGCAAGGATTAAGCAAAGTGAATGAAAGGAGAATAAAGGAGGAAGCAGCTGATGCCGGAAAAGGATATCAATAACAAAAGTGACATTGAGATTGATTTTGAGGAATAATTGGGATTTCAAATACTCAGGTAAGTAGTAACAGGCTTTCTTTTATTTTCTCAGGAAGCATAAAATGGTATCAGGTCAATCGAATCAATAATGTTGAGAGAAAAATAGCCTCTAGGAAACTTACAAGCTTCACATCACCTTTTTCTCCAAATCACCCATTTGTGTTTAAAAGTGTGTGTCCGAGAACGCACAGCAGCACCACCTATAAGTAGGCCATGGGCTTGTGTCCCTGGTGAGCTGCGGAGCTCTGAGCTGAGTGTGCGGGTGTCTGCTCCACACGTGCCTTCCGGAGGATATAAAGCCTTCATCCACAGCTTAATCTCACGAAAACTGGAAGTGTCAGCTCTGCAGAATTTCCCAACAGATGCTCCTTAATCAAATGTTGACATTTTCAAGAACTGCTAAGCTACATCGAAACTAGGGCCTTTACTTTGGAATGCCATTAGTAAGGACTAAGATTCTGTGGAATAGTTTGGTAAGTATCCATACCCTAGTATCTATTTAAGTTTTCAGTGAATATTTATTAAGCTACTACTTTGGGCCAGGCACTCCACTATGCACTGAAGAAGTGAACAAAACACAGTCTCTGCTCTCTAAGAGAGTTTATACCATGGCAGAAGATAAAAAGCATTATAGAGAAATCTAAAGGTAAAGTAAGTAATAGAAAAGGTGTAGTGGTATTGTCAGAGACAGGATTCCCAGGGATACAGCTCTCACATAAAGTTAGAGCCCAACTGAATTAAGAGAATGGGGAACCCATGCAAAAGAAATAGAATATACAAACACCATAGAGAAGACTGAGCATGGTGCTTCTGATGCACATGAAGAAAAGCAGTAAGACAAGAACAGTGCACACAAGGAAAGGTGTAGGAGGTGAGGTCAGAGAAGTAGCAGTGCATGCTCCCGCATAGGGCCTTGATGAACCTTGTTTTGAGTACAGTGGGAAGTTACTAGCAGATTTTCAACAGGGCTGTGACATGATCTGACTGGCATGTTAAAGGGATTTACCTGGCTTCTGTGTTGTACAAGGGTGAGCAGGGAGACCATTGGTCGTCCATCCTATTTGTCCAAGTGAGATGTGAGGATGGCTCCTCCATCAATGGGTTCAGAGACTGGTTAAATGAAACTGGTTTTCCTGCAGTGTTTCAAAACAGAGATTGTAGATCTGTCTCTGCTAGAATAAAAGATATTAAAATTATATCCATGTAGCCAACAAAAGCTTTAAAACTTGTGGAATTTTCAATACCTAGATATGACTCTGGAATGTCACAAAGATACTGATTAATACTGAAAATTATAGATGTGAGTTAGATAGTCATTATTTGTAGGGCATTATTTAGAAAATACCTATCATAGTAAAGTCTCACACACTTTACATTAATTCCTTCATTTTAAATATTTGTTCTGAACAATTATTTTTCAGCAAATGTACTTATTTGTCGGTCTATTCAGTCATATGTTATACTTAGTAACTTACATTTTAAGAAAAATAGTGTCTTAAAAACACTGCAACTTATTTGTATTGCTAAATAACATTTTCAGATAAAACTGCTTATATGTACTTTGGAAAATATCAAGATTCATCAGCTATTATCACAACAGTCTAAGCCTATAAATTTTGGCTAATGTGTACTGATACAAAGAAAATCACATCTAAACATGTACACTTCCAAGTTATTATAAAGCCTCTAATAAATCCCTATGTTTAAAATCCCCTGTGGTTTCTAATTAAATATTTGTGATATTTAGTTTCTGGGCCATATGTATAATCACTTCAACAATTTCTTGGTGACATGGATAACTTTTTTTTGGAGATTGAGTATCAGTTGCTAAGGTTACAGTCCTTTTTTCCTCTGCTAATAACGGACTCCATTGGGTCAGTAACATGAGTCTCCTGGGCACTCAGAATCTAATCGCCTCGCATTTCGTTTTCTAGGCTTTCTTTGTATCCAGTGCAGAATTTTCAGATCCCTGCCCTGTGTCAGCTGACACCAGTGCTCTTGCTAAGTGTATACACCCTTGTCCTCAATGAATAAGGGCTTGATTGTGCATTGATTAAAATGGCTTATTTTACTGTTAAAGTAAATTACACAGAAATGGCATTTCCTACCAAACAAAGAAAAATAATACCATAATAACACAAACTTGACACTTCCCTAATGCTTTAATCTGACAATCTCGGCACACTTAACAAACAGCAATTAATTAACCCTTACAACATTCCTGTCAGAAAGGTCTGATTACACCCATTTCGCAAATGAAATGCTAAGAGGTAACATAACTTGGACAAGGTTACAGAGTTTGTGTGTGACAGACCGAGGACCATAACTCAACCACTTTGGCCCTGGGCTCCCAGGCAGTCAACAAGCAGTCAACAAGTACTAATCAGGAGAACATATTGCTTCTGCTTATTCTAAGAAAATCCCCACTTCATAAGAATCCCTGGATGGCGATGCAGACAAAGGTTTCATTATATTCGGTCACAATCGTCATCCCAGTTTATCACCAAGAAAACTAGAAAATCCATAAGCTCAAAAGTTCATAAGTACATCTTGTCAAGGGTACTCCTGCCTTAAAAAAACAGCTGTGTTAAATGTAACTAGAAAAAATATGACCAAGGAAGACGTTTGTCAAAGTGCTAATAGCTAAGGGTAGGCTCTGGGTGAGCTTCAAAGTATTACGTAGTCAGTGTATTCAATGTCTCTCAATCATTCTGGCAAATTTACATTCACGTCTCATAGTATCAGGAAGAGGAAATGTTCTCTTGTGACTCAGATTCGCAATGAAAACCAGCCTGTAAAGGAAACATGGAGCCGTTTGGAAACACTACTAGATGCAGCCCTCCAGGCCGGAAGCTCTTCTTCTTCTTCTTTTTGGTAAGTGACACACTAATGACTTTGTTGCCAGTCACGTGACTCCATCAAGAGCTGTGCTTGCAGTTCACTCTGACCCTGTGGCATCGGCAGGAATGGCTTCTGTCCCAGGGACCTGGTAGCTGCGAAGTCTGTAATCACCAGACCTCGGTGGTTCCTGACATCAAGGGCAGAGAGCCCATATCAGTTTCCTTCTCATATTGTTCCAGAGAACATAAACTCACAAGCTCCTCATTAAAAGTTATGTTTCCTCAGAAGTGCCTTTAATGAAAATCTCATTTTAGCAAAATGTACATGTTGTGTCCCTGGCCTGAGAGCCACGCTCGTTTAGTCTGTGAATGACCAACAGCTGACTAAGTCATAAACACATAATGGAGAAACATACTCTAACACGTCTGCTCCTTGTTGCCACCAAGGCTTCATTTCCACCTATCCCTCTCCTTTGGCCTGGAAGCATTCATTCTTCTGTCTCTACGTGATTTTGATTCCCTTGGTACTGTCTTCTTATCTGTGTTCATGAGACTTTTGGGGGGACAATGCCTTCAGACCACCAGCACCCCACATTTTCTCATTCTCCTGAGGTTTCTGCTGAACCTACTTGCCCAGTCTCCAATCCAAAGCCAACACCATTATCTGTTTTCTGTGGCTCTTTCTTCATCTTTCTGTTCTTTCATTCTCTGACCTTTCATCAAACACTTATTAATCATCCTTTACATGTCAGCCTCTGAATTGTGACATGGAGATATAGTGGTGAATCTGTCACAGACTGTACTCCTAGTCTGCCCTTACAGTAGTGGGATGCCAAATGTGTTTATTTACTCACCTAAACACAAGACCGGCATAAGCACAATGCACTGGGAAAGCACAGTTCATTTACGGGAGATATGTGGGAGGAGCCAGGGTAGAACGCCCATGTCTAATCGACTCCACATGGGCTATTCCAAGTATTTCCAACTTTCTTTAACCCTTCCTCTGCCTGGCTATGAATGCTTCCCATATGTTGATAAAAACCAAAGCCTTATGATGTGAACTACCACAACACACTTTCTACCTATTTCATAATTTCTCTTTTGTTACCCTCTTCCTCTAATATTTTCTGTACAGTAGCTTGATGTTAGTAGCCTTTAAATAAGTGTGTATGGGTATCGCTTTCTGAGTGAGGCCTATTTCTAATGATGTTGTTAACATCACAAACCCCAGCACTTTTCATTTCTCTCACTCACTACTTTTTCCTTGGCACCTCTTACCATCTAATGTCCCAAACTTTGTACTGATTTGGGCACTACATGTCTATGGCATGTAATAAAAGTTCAAGAAGTATTTGTTGCATAAGTAATTTACCTTATATCCACTTGTGACTCTGAGCCAATCATGCTTTCCAATTCTGAACTCAACAGTATTCACAACTACATAAGCCCATTCCCTAAATTTTCCCGAACTCAAATAGAACAGTCTTAAAAAATGAATAAACAATAACTAATGCACTTAATCTATAAGATCAGATAATAGTAATTGTTACAGAAAAATGAATTAAGAGGAAGAGGTAGAAAGGAATGGGATTTGCTATTTTTACCTAAGCTGGTCAGAATGGCATTGGAAAAAGAGGTAACATTTTACTAGATTCTTATTGATATAACTCGTTGCAACAGAAGGAAATATTCACACACGTTCCTGAGGCTCTAGCTAAATGCAGATTCTGATTCAGTAGGTCTGGGTGTGTGGGTGTGCTGGGGATAGTACATTCCTGACAACCCCTAGCTGATGCCTATGCTATGTGCCTGAGGAAGTAGAATGTTACATAAATGGGAGAATAGTAGAATATAAAAAATGGCAATAATGTTAACATAAGGGCCTAAATTCTTACTGGATAAATTAAAAAAGAATCTATAATCTTAGGTTCACTTGAACAGAAATATCCTATTCCAATTTTTAATAGCTGTTTGGCCCCATCGGTATTTGATCATGTTTTTAAACATAATTTTATTATTTATTTCATATTTTATTAAAACATTAAAAATACAGATAAAAAGAAAACAAGAGAATCTATTTATAAATCCATCCATACTATAAGTTTACTAAAAATCATATGTAATTTTTATTTAGATCATTTCAAAGTATTTACATTTTGGTTTGTTATTGCAAATAACACTTTAATTTATTTGGGGGAGAAAAGTAAATATATCCTATTTATGTATTTATTTTTTAATTTAATATTTTAATTCAATTTGACAAAAAGTGTTATATTAGTTTTCAGGTATACAGCATAGTGATTAGGTATCTATATACCTTATGAAGTGATCACTCCAATATTTCTAGTACCTAACTATATAGTTGTTACAACATTATCGACCATATTCCCTAAGCTGTACTTCACATCCCTATGACTATTTCTATATCTGGCAGTTTGTATTCTTAATCCCTTTACCTTTTTCATCCATCTACCCAAAACCCTCCCATATGGGAACCATAAATTTGTTCTTTGTGTCTACGAATTTGTTTTTAATTAACTTAGTTTTATTTATTTTTACTTTGCCATGATTCGTACATAGAAAAAAAGATTTATATTGTTAATAAATTTTACAGTGAGCTATTAACTCAAAGTACTAATTAGAGTACTAATTATAGTGCTTTTTAGTTGATTTGTTTAGTTTTTTTCAAAGTAGGCTATAAAATTTGCGTATAACAATAAAATAAATTTCTTCCTTTCCAATTCTTATTTATTTCATTGTCTTATTATATGGATAGAAGTTCTAATATAATTCCAAAGAAATTGGTGGCAATAGACATCCATGATTCATTAATATACCTGATAATAAAATGCCTGGTGTTCTGCCATTTAGTTAGTGAGTATAGCTATTATATTGAAATCAGTAATCTTTATCATTTAAAAAAGCATTTGCTTTTATTTGTACATTTATAAATTAAATTTTTATCAGATATAAAATGGCTTTTAAATTTAATCGAACAACTCTTCAGCATACAATGAGATGATATAGCTTTTTCCCTGGTCCCTGGTACATAATGGGTGTTATCAATAAATTTTATAAATACTAAACCACCCAAGAATCCTGGAATAAATCCTACTTGGTAATATTTGTTAATCTATTATTTACGATGTTAAATGCTATATTGGGGCTGCTAATACTATATTTAACATCTTTGCATTCACATTTATGAGATTTTTTGTATGCTTTACTATTGGCATTGTCAGATTTATTTATAAGATTGATTGACTGAGAGGCTTTTTGTCACCTCCCAAACATTCAAAACCATAACATATATCTTCTGAAAGTTTATTAGAAGAAGCCTGTGTTAGTTTCCTCGGACTGCTAGAACAATCTACCACAACATGAGTGGCTTAAGACAACAGAAATTTTGTCTCAGTTTGGGAGACTTGAAGTCTAAAATTAAGGTGTCGACAGGATTATGCTCTCTCCAAAGGCTCTTAGGAAGAATCCTCTCTTGTTCTTCCTAGATTCTGGTGGCTCCCAGCAGTTCTTGACATTCTCAGGCTAACAGCTGAGTCGCTCCGATCTCTGCCCACATCTTCTTCACATGGCATTACTTCCTTTGTGTCCTCTCCTTGTTTTACAATGACAACATCATTGAATTTTGATTTGGGCCCCCCCCCCCCGCAAACCAGTATCACCTTACCTTGACTATTCACACCTACAAAGACATTGTTTCCAAATAAGTTCACATTCTATGGTTCTAGGTGGACATAAATTTTTGGAGGGTCCACTGTCTAGCCATTACATAGACTATAAAACCTTATGGATCTGGTACATTTATTTTTTGCTTATATGTAGAGAAAAATGTCATTTAAAAGAAAAATAAGATAACCTTCATCAGTATATTCACTCTAGACCTCCCATGTTTTGTTGTATTAATAAATCAGGTAATTGATTAAAAGATAATTCAACAGAAAACCATGACTTTTAAAATGTATCATACTGTCAAGTATGTAAAATTATTCAAATTGTTTTGTAAGCACAGATAGGACTTCAGTCAAAATTTAAAGTTGTGCTTAAAATTTGTCATATCATCTGTTCATTGTTTGATCAGAGGAGATAGAAACCACTCGTTGTGTTCCTGACAGAAAGGATTTGACGTGAATTAGTGCTTACATGATCACTGGAAGAGCTGAGAGACTAGAGGCTTGGGAAGCTGCCATGGAAGGTCATGGGAGAATTGCCATCAGTGATCATCCATGTTAACACAGAAAATCTCAGTGTGAAGCACCAAGGTAGGTGGACCGTAAGAGTTTGCTGGAAGCCTTTTTGATTCTTTCTCTACCCGAAAGTCTGGCTGTGACTTCCTCTAGAAAATATGGTTTCTGTTTCACTTCTACCTTCCATATTCAGCAAGAGCTGCTTTCATTGACAATCTTCAGGCCAGAATCACATGGGAAAGATAATTCTGGGAACCAGAGTTTCCATCTTTCAAAGGAGTAGTGGTGGTGCCAAGTTGGCATTAGGAAATCTAGTGTATCTGGAACCTTGTAGATTAAGCCAGGGGCACAGGGTGGTCAAGGAATCGCCTATTGATCATTTTCTAACTTGTCTTAAAAACTGTAAAGAAAGAAAGTTGAGAATCTTCCTTCTTGGTCGATATGTCTAACAGACACGTGTATTTTTAGATCTTAAACTCAATTCTTTGCTTGAAACACAATTCTTTGTTTGAAGTACTGCTCAAAGTAAAACATAATTGAAAAGGGAAAAAAAGGTCTTAAGATTCTTAACCATGCCATTATTTTCTGTGCTCTTGCCTTTATACTTGTAGAGATGCAGTTAAACAAGGTAATAATATGTTAGTTATAGAAAGTGTGTATATATATATATATATATATATATATATATATAAACTTCAGTGGAATCTCTCTGCTTAAGTATAAATATTATTGACATCATTATTTATTTATTGTACACTATGTACCAGCCACTCCCTTAAATCCAATACCTTATTTAATTCTCTCAGCAACTCTATTAGGTGGATTCTATATTCCAGGACCCACCTTTCAATTATGATGGTTAAGATTATGGGGAAAAAAATACTCCTAGAATGCAAATTACAGTGGGATTCATCTTTCTATTGATTGGACATATTGCTACTATTCATTAAGTCATATAGCTTATTTTGTAATGAGTTGAAGGCCTAAGTTGCCAGACATAATTTGATGAAACTGCTCTTTAAAAATGTCACATAGTGAATTTGCCTGAAATATTTACACTAGGATTTATTTGTCCAAGAGTCTGCTCATTATATAACAATTCTTTACAACCTGAGCAAATTAATCCTACTTTCCTAAATTAAGAAGAACTCTTCCACAGTGTATTTTATCTCTGATGAAAAAAGGAGAAACTCAAATCATAAAAGAAATCCAGTCTCTTATTTTGAGGTCTTGACCTTTTTGGAGGATAAACAGAGTTTCTTTCAGCAAAGGAAGGGAAGTAAAGAGCTTTCATAATTTAATGTCAAATATGTCAGTTTAACTGGAAATGTTCAAATCTTAATAGACCATAAATCAAAAGACCCTATGACATAGTAATTGAGTTACCATTAGCCTTTCACCTTTACAAGCTTGGTGATGAGCCTGACCTAGGTTAAGAAAAAGAAATTCTATTAATTTTCAGGTGTCCGCTGGTCTGCAATTCAAAATTGCATTAGCCCCCACTTTGTTTACAGATGGCTTACAGTTTGGTGATTCTAAACACCTTGGGTCATTTTTTAAAAATCACTTATAAATGTATTGACAGTGAAAAGTACTAAGAAACTAAGAAATACTAACTCAAAAGTCATCATCCAATTTTTAAGAATATTTTTAAGATAAGGTAAATTTGAAAACAATTCATTAAACAGGATTTTCCAAAATAAATTTCCAGCAAACAGAATGTATTTTTTCCTGTACTGTTTTATAATGCTATCATTTAATTTTTTAAGTCATGTCTTTAATTCCATGTGTTGAGGATATCAAATACATGCTCATAGCATAGAACATGAACCAAGTAATGGGATGATCAAATGGACTAAATATACCTGTAACATGTTCAAAGTTACATATAATCACACACATGCAAATTAGCCTAAAAGGAACATTATGTTTTGTCAACAAACTAATAATAGTTCTCATTGTTGTCTGGGATTATAAAAACACTTTAATAAATGATAGAAATAGGTATAAATAAGTAAAAATCTTTTGGACAAGAAGGATGTTATTGGTGCATATACCCATATGAATTTAAAATTTCATACTTTACTTTCCTTGTAAAATAGTTTTTTAAGAAGTATTCAACTGGAATATTCTTAGGTGACTAAGAATATTTGTGGAAGTATCCCTCTGGACATGCAGGATCCCAAAGAGAACCCCAACTCAAGTGTAATTAAATAATTGACTTATCCAGGGATGCACATGAAAAAGGTTGGTTACCTAGCACTCCACACCCTCATGGCTGTATTAGACAACTGGGGAGAGAAACCAAGGCATGGAAGAGGGTTTGAGGTGACTTGAGAGGTGACAGCCCCTTGGAGCTTAATCCACAAGCTGCACACTTCAATCCACTACCCAATATCCCTTGAAATTCATTCAGACTCTACAGAGCCCCTCCTAGAAAAACTAAAATCAACCTGTGAATTGTGCCTCCAAGGCCCAAAACTCCCTGAACCCAGCCCCCATCCATAACTCCTGTAGATATGCAATAAATAGGAAGCCTTTACTCACAAGTACTTACAGAAGTGGGATGATTCAAATTAAGATGACAAAAAATGTAGCTCTTTTGATGTCTAAATTAACCGTTACATGCAAAATTAGAAAAAGCCATCCTTGAAACTAAACTTAAATGAATGGGAAGATTATCTTGACTGGAAATTAGGAACTCCTAGGAAGAGCACAGGCAAATTACACTCAGAATGGAAAACCAGAAGGGCTGGTTTCAAGCAGAGGGGAATCAGCGATTGTGTGCATTCCTTAGACTAAAACACAATTATGGAATCTATCTAAAGGCTTCGCCAACTTTCTCCAGAACTCTGATGGGTTCATGAAGGAATTTATTTTAACTGTTTCAACATGTGATTCTGGCTATTCTGACCTATTCCAATTAATATACCTACATGTTTCTGGGAGCAAAACAACAGAGTTACTAACAGGGTCTGCAGGGAAACTTCTGTTGAGTCTATTTTTGTCATAGAAAGTCAGGTCACCTTAACAAGGGCTGTAGAAACTGAAATGGGAATTAGAAAGAGTAAAGATACAGGAATAAGCATCGAGTGTCTCTGGGGGCTGTGAAGGAGTGTTTCCCCTTCTCCTTATTAACAGTTTAGAAGCAATTGAAATGACCATAAAAGGGAAGTGATTAAGGCCCCTTATAGGTGCTGGGGCTACATTATCTGTTCTTAATCAGACCCAGCTGAGCTGCCTTCTCCCTCAGAGTAAAGTTTCTGTACAAATGGTAGGGATTAAAAAATTGTTCAAAATATAGGTGTATATATACATTGCATATAGAGCATGTTTGATTCAACATTGTCATAATGATAAAATCACACAATATAGGAAGGTTGGTATTTATCTCCAAAATATGAAAATACTAATTAAAGAGGAATATGCACCCTTATGTTCATTGCAGCTTTATCTATAATAGCCAAGAGAAGAAAACAACCTGTGTACATCAACAGATAAATAAATAAAGACGTGAATACACATATAAAACTTTCCTATGTACAATGTTTCTTGTATCTTGTCTACAATAGATGTCTCTATTGAAAAGGTGGTTACAGTTTTGGGAAAAACCAGAAGTTGCAGGGCACCAAATCTAGGCTGTAGAGGGACTGAATCACTTGGGCGATTTGAGATTGTGCCATTAACCTCTCTATGAGACATGATGCATGAAGGGGTGCATTGCTGTGATGAAGCTGCCAATCACCAGTTGACCAACCACAGCTGCAGCCTTCTGAATCATCCCAATAGTTTCCATGGAGGAATGTTCGAGCTTAATGCAAAATTTGATGCAAAGTCATTACTGTTTTCATTCAGGCATTTTGAATGCAACCACCACACAGTATACATGCTCACTCAATGGCATCTACTGCCCCCACTGACTAGTACAGTGAAGTTGTCATTGTTCATGCATGTGCATTCCGGTCCACTCTCCTTGGCTGCCAGGTTACATCTATGTCACATAAACTGTTCTCATTCTATTTACAATGGCTGGACTTTTTCTAGACAGAATTTATATGAAATATATATTTCATATTTCACATTCATATAAATGACTGAGTTGCATTTCATATATGAATATAATGATATGTTTTTATATTTTATATTCCATATTCATATATATGACTGAGTTGTATTCCATTAAAGTGAAATATATATACAAAGATGAAATCTGTATATACAAAGATGAAATATTGCCATCTGTGACAACATGGATGGATCTTGAGTGTATAATGCCAACTGAAATAAGTGAGAAGAGAAAGAAGATGAGAAGATGACAAAATGGGTAAAGGGGTTCAAACACAGGGTGACAATGGACACTAGACCTTTGATGAGGAGCATGTAATAGAATATGCAGATGTCAAATTATATGCTTGTGTACCCAAAATGTATATAATGTTATTAACTAGTGTTACTTCAATTAAAAAGGATAAATGTAAAGAAGTGTACAACTATTTAAAAGTTCAAGAACAGAAAAAAATTAAGATACACTAGAGTACATTCATATAATAAACTATGATGTAGAAAATAATGAGTGAAAATATTCCATGAAGAGGAAAATATTGGCAAGATAATCATCACTGAAAATGTAAATAAAAATTGCTTTAAAAATATGGCCTCAGATGTGTAAAAAATCAGAACCTCTTTTAGAACAAAGTCAAAGGGAGTCAAAAAATTTAGTGCAGACTTTCTCCTACTTGCGAGAATGTGGGAGTGTTTAAATTTTCTACTTGTGACATTTCATATTGAAAAATAAATGCATGAACATATTGTACTTTTATGTTTAGCAAATAAAGACAAGTCTTTTAAAAATAATTCATTACCTATTATTTAGTTTCATAATGGCTCATTATGTAAACCAAATATCAAAGTTTCGAGTATGGCACTTTTAGACATTATAGCAATAGCCCCACATGAAATTTTATCAAAGTCCGTCAACTCAAGAGCTATCATGCTATAAAGAGTAACACAAAATGACATTAATAACATAATATTTCCAAGTGTGTTATTATAAATATTCTAGAGTGAAGTTTATAAAACATAAACTAAATCTATAAGCTGCAAATTCTATAATTTGTCAACATCTTCAGATGTGCTAGCTCATGTGTAAGAGCATTCTCTTCTCCCAACTCAAGAGTTGCATAACCTAAGATCAGAGAGAGCTCCTACTGCTTCCAGGACAAAGAGTTGATTATAAAAGAAAAACACACATCAGATTCCATGATTAAGTCAAACATGCATATTTGGTGAGGCACAGGACAATTTTCTTCCCATATAAAAAAGGTATATTGATCTTATGGTTATTGTGTATGAATGCTATTAGTCACAACTAACTCTGGCATAGCACTAATTATGATTCTTCCCATCAATGTATTTTATACCTAATTTGAAAATGTGAACAATCTAAGGCTCAGAATGGAAAATGATATACCCAGGTAAAGGGCTCTATAACAATGTGAAATATATATATGTATATATTTATTCCTTTCTTCTCTGCAACTCAATCATTAGAGCACAATAAAGCCTATAAGGTAAGCCAGGTGTCTCTTCCATGTTTAATAGTCACTGGAAACTTTGCATAAATTAGAGTAGTGATGATGCAAATGAGTATACTTGAAGAAGGAAATGTTGGTATAGAGGGTAGATATAAGAAAGAAAAAAGTAAACAAGAAAAACAAAAGATGACTTACATTTACTCACCTTTTGAAATAAGATTTTGAGACTCCAGATAAAACAGATATAGAAAAGTGGGGTCACTGTGGTAAAAAAAAAAAAAAAAAAAAACGATAGAAAGAGGTCAAAAGATAGACTTTTCCAGAGAAGAAAGAAATGGATTTCTAGCATATGTATATTTTAAAAGCTCCTTTTATCTTCTCTGTACCTGGGAGAGCTTTCAAATGTCTCGAGAAGCCGCCTGGATGCACTTACCTGGTAACAGGTGGACGGAATTAGGCATCTGTCTCAGAATGTCACTACATATTATGTTTCCAATATGCTCCTTTAGTCTTAGCAAGTCAGCTGTGGTGAGGGTGCAAAACAAACACATCTCAGTCTGTCTCTGATTAAACTAATGATAAACCAATAACTGCTGTTAGAAAAGAAGGAAAAAAAAACACTAAAGTTCAGTCTGTCGGGGTGATTCTATCTCCTATTAAAGATTTTCATGCCTGTTAAGTTTTATTTAAAGCAAAGATTAAGCCATATGTCCCTTTAGTCATTGATATTTTAATTTGCATATGCCAATTTCATATATAGGAAAACTGCTCTAAATCAGAAGAGTGGGTGGTACTTAACAATTCAGAGGAAATACAGATTGGTGGTCAAATGAGTTATATGGAATTGATCTTCCAGAAACTCAGAAGTTGTTCCCATTGATTTTGCTCTTCTGTTACATAAAGATGCTTTATTTCTTTAAATCTCCTTCCTAACTACTTCCTACCAAAGCATATGAAACAAAATAATACATGACTTTACTAATAGAACACATTTACTTGCTTGCTTATCCACCCATCCACCCATCCACCCATCCACCCATCCACCCATCCACCCACCCACCGATCCACCCACCCACCCATCCACCCATCCACCCACCCACCCACCCATCCACCCATCCAGCTATCCATCCATCCAACAATCCATCTATCCACCCAATATGTATGGCAAGCATATGTGTCTCATATTCTGTTCCAAACATTGACAAAGTACGTGGTTGGGGATGAAAAATAAAGAAAACACAACAGACTAAAGGAATTTGGGGTTTGATGAAAGCCTCCATGGCAAGCTGGCCGATGCAGGGTAAAGAGCTGTGGCGTAAGTAGATCATCTCGTTAACTGAGCCCCGCAGGAGAGGTGGTGCACTCTCTGTCACAGACAAAATCAAGTGTCTTACATTTTCATTGCAACAATGCAATCATATTGTTGATCTTTCTCTCATTTTTTGCATAAACATAGGCTGGTAAAACTGTGAAACCTAATGAAGTTTGGATTTTCTGGTTGATTGGGGGAAATCTGGTTTGTATTCTACTACCCAACATGGAAGCCATCTCCCATGAGATTAGGAAAAGGAATGTCATGTTCCTCTCAAGTCTGTGGTCATAACTTGTGTCAAAATCAGTACTGACATTTCTGTCCCTCCAGTTATGAACCATGAACTTAAAATGTATGTACACATGTATGAATGCATATGTCCATGTACCAATGTCTATATGTCTATATTAAATGTATTTGCAAAATATTTATATACCTAGATATATATGGTAAAACATTAATAGTCCCTGAGTATCTTAAAGCATGATTTCAAAATGTTAAACTTGGATCAAATAGAATTATTATTTAAAACTATACTTAAATAAGTAAATTGGTAATGTTCTTTCCTCTGCATGTTCAGTTACGTGATTAAGACTAATAGGCTCTCTCACTTCCTCACTTGTGTGTTGCTTTATTAATAAAAAGCACATGTTGCTTATGTAAAAAAATTATGTAAACATTTCTTACAAAAACATATGTTCTCACAATTTCCTTTATTTACATATCCATGTGACAAAATAGGACAAAAGACGAAAACCTGTTAACACTATCATAGACCCTAGAGAATGTGATTATGTTCCTTCATGAAAATATAACATAAAAACATTTTTCACATTCGCTGACTGAGAAGTAAACTAATCCCTTTCTGTTTAAACATCTGTATTTTCCTGTATCGATGCAGTCTGAACTCTTGTCCTTGGGGCTAAGCAAACTTTAATTTAGTACGACCTTCAGCAGGTTTGCCTTTAAATCTGTAAAAATGCCAGGCGTAAAGTCACTTACTAAAAGATTTCTGTGTGGGGAAAAATAACCACCTGATATTCAGGATAGTAGGGCAAACAAATACCCAAAGATAGCTACTCTATTTCAAAGACCAAGCGGGCCCTAAAGCATCAGTAATATCTTGTCACAAAGTAAATCCAGTGGCGTGTAGCAAGAATTTTTACAATTTACATATTTGTCAATTTATCAAATGTTTTGTGTAGTTCGTCTCATGTTTAAAGAAGTTTGATCTCATTGGCTGGTTATTATCCTCACATTTTATAATCAAGAAAAATGTCTCTTTTCCAGCAGATGTCATAATGCAATTTGTTGAAAGACTTCAAAATGAATATTATCCCCCCAAATTAAGTATTCAGTGAAGCAATTTTACAAATGAACAGTAAAGAGAATTATATGTTAATTTCTATTTTTAAGGTTTACCTATTGATCTCTACTGTGAACCATGACCTCTAATTTAATCACAGTTCTCTGCTTCTCACCTTGTACTGATAGCAACAGAGAATTCAGTTTGTTCATTCACTTTAAATCAGTTTAATTCCCTGAACAGCCTTTTAGTTTAATTATTCATCTTTAGTGGTCATCTCCCCAATTGCTTCCTGTTATTATTTTTATTATCAATTCTCTTTAAGAGTGAGCTCAGAAGTAAACCTTTTCTGAATCTGCATCTTAAGTTTTACTTAAGTAGCCCTCCTGCATACTCCCCTAATGCCAAGTGCATTCCTATTATATTGAACAAACTGAATGATAATTATTTGCTCGTCTCAGCTTTTTGACAACATGGATTGTCATTCATTCTTCTCAGTACCAAGTAAGAATTTCTTGTGTAACTTAATTTTCCCATTTCAGAGTTCATGATATACTTTCATATTAATCATCAATTAATACATAAAAGTGTTAGGAAAAATCTACCTACACTCAAGGGTAGAAGCTACCTTTAAGTATCTGAAAGGGAAGACTGAACTATATTACTTGATATCTAAGGAGAGATGGGCTTGTGTATAATACTCTTTCTTACTGAAGCAAAAAACTGATCTTACATAGGGCTACTGGAGCTGAGGGGTTGGTGATCTTTCAGAAGAAGGATGTGGATCCTGGAATCAGCTATTGCTAATAAGTTGACTTTTTTAAAAGTGGGCTGCCACTAATTAGTGGTCTTTGGGAAGCATGGTTAAGTGACATTGTCACTGACAAATTAGTAAAAAATTGATTCTGATGATTACCTGTTGCTATGGCCCAAAAGCAACCAGACTTTTTCTCTCTGTGACTGATTTACTCTCACTCTCATTGTCTTTTCTCATACCCTTGCCCCGTTTAAGAAAATTAAAATATGTCCTTTTAGTGTTCCAGTAAGAGGACATTCTTATCTGTCTACTAGAATGAATCCTTCATGACATCTAAGTGGGCAATAAGAATTCTATTTTGCTATATCTACTTGAAAGCAACATTACTAAATTATAAACAAAATATAAGTACTTATTTATTCACAGCTAATTCAGGTACCTTTCTGCATTATATTCTTTTACATAGTGAAGCTTTATTGGTTCATCCATCTTCTGTTCTTTTTATGCCCAAGATAAGCCTTCCTTCAATGCAGTCCAAAGTTTTTATTGGTCTCTCAAACAGCACTTCACATCCCTCACTCCTCCTTTTGTATTCCTGTATACTACATAACAGACCCACCCCTCTAGCCACTCACGTTTCTCACTTCCTTCAAAATTCAACAAAGATGCGACTTTGTTGACAGGTTTTCTTAAGCTAAGATGACTCAATCCATCCCCTTATTTATATAGTTCATTAACTTTTAATCAACATATTACTATTGTACTAAATGTTCTTTTTTTCATAAACATGTGCTCACTACCTCAAAAATCTGCCAATATTCTAGGACCACATATGGAAAAGCACTTGGAAAAATAATTTGAAGCTATACATTATGTTTTATTAATCTTTAGCAATACATTTGCTTTTTAAACAAAAGTATTCTAGACACAAAAGACTTATATATTTAATATTTATAAAATACGATAGGCATGCATATTTATACATACATATACATGCATATACTAGGAATATAAGATGAACTATAATAAAAAAGATAAAAATCAGAATCTTTATTTCATAGAAGTAAACTATATTGCTATCTGAAGAGTGTTACCAAAAATTGCATAAATGTAATGCTAAAATTTTGGTATAGAGAGAAAAAAAATGAAATAGAGATAGTGATCTAGAAAATCACACTGCAATCGAAAATTTTGGGGAATTCCAGTCATGCCATTTGGAATTATAAATTCAAGATACATTGCAATTTATGAAGTCTTCCAATTTATCATTCTCAAACCAAAATCTCTTACTTGTAGGATTTAGAACAAATAAGTAAAATAACGACCTTTAGTAGAACATATAATTTTGTGTTTTTCTATTTTTGCGTCATTATTTTATAGAAAAGCCTACCTTTTATGCATAAGGTCTAAACTGGACACGTTTTTCTCTGCCAGCCAAGATTTAGAAGGTTGTCTCAGCCTTAGATAACCAAATTATTGAAACCATCATTTGAAATATAACAAATGCATTTTCATATAACAGATTTAATCCACTTAATGAGGCAAGAATTATAAAACAAAAATCTAGAGGATATATTAATTTACAAAATCTATTGTATAATTCAACTAAGTACTTTACAGAAATATGTGAAATATTTCCTGATTCAGTTTTCTTTAATGCAAAACAATTTTTTTATATATGTTAACATATTTGCCTTAAAAAATCATCTAGGAGATTCAATTTTTTCCCCCTAGGGCTTCAGATTAAGGTGGTTAGAGAAGCAGCTCCTGAATTTTCACCTTCCATCGATACACTGAAGAGTTCGCAACTAGGTACAGAACAATTCCCTCTGAGAAAAACCCAGAAAGTAGTTGAGTCATTCATACATCAGACAACTGAGAAAATGCCCACACCATGATGGTTAGGAAATGCAGAGAAAAATCAGTCACCATAAATGTTACTCTTGATACAGTGACATATAACTGAGAGGGAGCTCCCAACCCTCATCTTTTCCCCTGAGGAGCAGAGGTTAAACTACACATCCAGTGCCTCAGCTTTTAAGCCTGACACCCACGGGACGCACCCCAAATTACTTAACTGTGAAAGCCAATGGGACCTGCATTCAACAGTCCCACAGAACTGGAGGAAACTGAGAAGCAGGTGTTAACAAGCATGTTAGCACTCACCACGGCTCAGCACAAAGGGAGCAGGCAAAAATGTCCATCTTGCAGCCTTTCCTGGAAGGGCTTTGCCATAACACTTCCCCAGATACTGCTTGAGGGCGTAGCTTCTCATCCGCCGCCATCTGATCGCTGACTGCAGTCTTCCACGGTGGGATACTGGCAGGTTTCAGCCCACCCTCAATGACTGGGGGCCACTAAGGAAAAGGTGGCAGCCTGGACAATCACAGAAGTTTGAAAAGCAGCCAGGAGCTTGGGCCAGGCTCACTGACAAGGTTCAGCTACACAAGACCAGTGTGTCCAAGCTGGAGGAGGTGACTGTTTTATCTAAAGTGAAGAAACCAACACAAAAGTTCGAGAATAATGAAAAAAGGAGGGAATGTTCAAAACAAAAGAACAAGAAATCTCTAAAAAGGAATCGCAATGAAATGGAGATAAATGATTTATTTGATCATTAAAGGTGCTCATCCAGGTCAGGAGAGCAATGCGTGAATCAAGTGAGAATTTTAATGAGAAGATGGAAAAGTATTTAAAAACTACCAAACACAAATTATAGAGCTAAAAATAGAATAACTGAAATAAAAATGTCAATATAGTTCAATATTAATCTAGATTAAGGAGAAGAAAGGATCAGCAAACTTTTAAAAAGGAGGAATAGAATTAATCCAATCAGAGAAGCAAAAAGAAAAAAGGGTAAAAAGAGTAAAGATGGCTTAAGGGACTTATGGCATACCATCAATGCCCACTACATACTTTATAGGGGTCCCAGAGAGGAAGCAGAAGGCAAAGATTCAGGGTCAGAAAGATTATTCAATAGTAATAGCAATAATCATAACAGCCCCAAATTCCCTAACCCAGGGAAAGAAATAGACATCTGTCTTGGAAGCCCCAAAGCTACAAAATAAGATGAGTTCAAATGAACTCATTCCAGTAAGATACATTATAATTAAATCATCAAAAGTTAAAAAAAAAAGTTATGGACAAAAAATAATTTTAACTGTAGCAAGAGAAAGCTACATTTGTTAAATATAAGATAATTTCCATTAGACTTTTTTCCCCCACAGGAGAAACTTGCAGGCCAGAAGGGAGTGAAATAATGTATTCAAATTGCTAAAAGGGAAAAACAAAGACAAAACAACAACAACAATGACTCCCAGGCTAAAATACTCTAATTGGCAAAACTGACTCAGTATTGAAGGAGCATTAAAAATTTTCCGGAGAAACAAAACATGAAGGCACTCATAATCACAAGACCAACCTTACAAGAAATGTTTAAAGGGGTTTTTGAAGCTGAAATTAAAGGATGGTAATTAGTAACAGGAAAACATATGAAAGTATAAAAGTCACTGCCAAAGGTAACTATAACTTAAATTCAGAATACTCTAATATTTTAATGGCAGTGAATAAATTATAATTTAAAAGACAAAAAATTAAAATAAGTACAATAATTTGTTAATGTGTACCCAATGTAAGAAAAAAATGTAGATCGTGACATCAAAACAATCAAATGTGCAGGAAGGAGTGTAAAATGGTAGTGCTCCAGTATGTGTTCAGAGTGCAATTGTTATTAGCTTAAATAGGTTGTTGTAAAGATAAGAGGTTTGCAGAGTGTCATGGTAACCACAAAGCATAGACCTATAGTAGATACATGAATGAAAAGAGAAATAAATCAAAACATACTACTACAGAAAATCATCAAATCACGAAGGAGGAGAGCAAGAAATAATGAAAGAAAAAAACTGCAAAACATCCAGAAAATAATTAACAAATGACAATAGTAAGTCTATATCTATCAATAATTACTTTAAATGTAAATACACTAAACCCTAAACTGTTTAATGAAAAACATAGAGTTGCTTAATGGGTTATAAACAAAAATAAGACCTCATTATATACCATATTGAAAGACTCACTTCAGCTTTAGGTACACACATAGCCTAAAAATGAAGGGATAAGAAAAATGCAAATGGAAACCAAAAGAAATCAGGAGTAGTTATAGAATTTCATGCAAAAAAACCCCCCCAGCTTTAGTCTAAAAATAGTAACAAAAGACAAAAAGGTCATCATATAAAGTTAAAGGAGCCAATTTATCAGGAGAATCTAACAATTTTAAATGTTTATGCACCCAATTAAGCAAGCAAAATAAAGGTCATCCAAGTAACAAAAGAAGAAATAAAATTGTTGTAGACATAACTTTATATAGAAAACCCTAAAGACTCCACACTGCAGCTGTTAAAATTAATAAAGGAATTCAGTAAAGTTGTGAGATTCAAAATTAGTATATAAAAATCTCTTGCATTTTCATACACTAAAAAAAAAATAGTAACTCTCAGCCCCAGCCAAGATGGATACGTAAGTAGATGTACTTTGCTTCCTCGCACAACCAAAAGGATAGCAACCAATTTAAAAACAAAAACAACCAGAACTGCCAAAAAAATGAACAGTGTGGAAGTCCAGCTACCAAGGAGTTAAAGAAGAAACATTCATCCAGACCAGTAGGAGAGGTGGATATGGGCAGCGGGGACCAGAGTATGCAGTAAGGCAAGACAAGGTGGTAGTGGGCAAACTGGGTGACCCTACATTTGCATACGGATAAGCCAGGGGGAACAACCAGGGAGCGAGTCAGATTGTACAACCCAGGGCAACTACGCCAGGAAAGAAAGCTTAAGACCCCTAGCTATAAAAACCTGTGGGGTTGTGGCACAGGAGAAACTGCCAGTCTGACGAGAAAGTCCATGGGAGGGGTCCACAGATCCTAGAATGTACACAAGCTCGCCCTCCTGGAAAACAGCACCAGAAGGGCACAACTTATTTGCCGATAGAGGGGAAAATGACTGTAAGTGGACGAGAGTGTGTCTTCCATAACACAGGGAATTTGTTGCCCCATTCTGGTGAATACCTAAGGCTCTGCTACTTACAACATAACAAAGAAATGTGTCCCAAATGAAAGAACAGATCAAAACTCCATAAAAAAGATCTAAGCAATGAAGAGATAGCCAACCTATCAGTTGCAGAGTCCAAAACACTGGTAATCAGGATGCTCACAGAAATGGTTGAGTATGGTTGCAAAATAGAGAAAAAAGTGAAAGCTATGCAAAGTGAAATAAAGAAAAATATACCAAGATCCAACAGTGAAGGGAAAGAAACTAGGACTCAAATCAACAATTTGGAACAGGAAAAAAAATTTCACCCAGCACAGAATGAAGAAACAAGAATTTTTAAAAAATGAGGAGAAGCCTAGGAAACTCCAGGACAATTTTAAATGTTCCAACATCTGAAACGTAGGGGGTCCAGAAGGAGAAGAGGAAGAGAAAGAAATTGAAAACTCATTTGAAAAAATAGTTAAGGAAAACTTCCCAAAAATGGCAAAGGAAATAGACACATAAGTCCAGAAAGCTCACAAAGTCCCAAAGAAGCTGGACCCAAGGAGAAAAATACCAAGACACATCATAATGAAATTACCCAAGATCAAAGATCAGGAAAGAATCTTAAAAGCAGCAAGAGAAAAAGAGACAATTACCTACAAAGTAGTTTCCATAAGACTATCAGCTGATTTCTTAAAGGAAACCTTACAGGCAAGAGGGGCTGGAAAGAGGTATTTGAAGTCATGAAAGGCAGGGACCTACATCCAAAATTACTCTACCCAGCAAAGCTATCATTTAGAATGAAAAGACCAATAAAGTGCTTCCCAGGTAAGATAAAGTTAAAAAAGATCATCATCACCAAGCCCTCATTATAAGAAATGTTAGAGGGACTTATCTAAGAAAAGGAAGATCAGAAACTGTGAACAGTAAAATGACAACAAACTCACTACTATCAACAACTGAACGTAACAAACAAAAAGAAAGTAAGCAAACAACTAGAACAGGAGCAGAATCCCAGAAATGGAGATCACATGGAGGGTTATCAGTGGGAAGGGGGAGAGGGAGAATCAAGAAAAAAGTTACAAGGAATAAGAAGCATAATTGGTAGGCACAAAATAGACAAGGGGAGGTTAAGAATAGAAAAGGAAATGGAGAAGTCAAAGAAGTTATTTGCACGACCCATGGCCATCAACTAAGGGGGTGCAATGCTGGAGGGAAGGGGGATACAGGGCAGAAGGTGATAAAAGGGAGAAAACATGAGACAACTGTAATAGCATAATCATTTAAATATACTTAAAACTATCAGAAAGAGAAATTGAGATAACAATCTTATTTACAATTCCAGTAATAATCATAAAATACTGAAGAGTAGACCAAGAAGGTGAAATATTTGTACACTACAAACAAAACATTGATGAAGGTGCAAATAAATTGAAAGGTAGTAAAAGTTAATGGATTGAAAGTACTGATATTGTTAAAATGTTCATACGACCACAGGTGATTTACAGATTCAAAGCAACCCAAGTCAAAATTCTAATAAAAATATTAGAAATATAAAAAATCCTAAAATTCATATGGAATCACAAAAGGCCAAAATAGTCAAACCATCTTAATGGAAAAAAAAAAAAAAAACAAGAACAAAAACAGGGAAAAAAAGTTGGAGACATCAGTTTCTGAATTCAAATTATATCACAAACTACAGGAATCAAAACAGCATACCATCAACTTGAAAAAAAAGTTAGATTAATGGAACAGAATAGAAAGCACAGGAATAAATGCATGTGCGTATAGTCAATTAATTTTTCAACAAAGTGACCAAAAATATACCATTGAAAGGATAATCCCTTTAGTAAATATTGTTGGTATAGCTGGATAGCCACATGCAAAGAATGAAACTGGATCCCTATCACCCCTATCTTATGTTACTCATGCAAATTAACTTAAACTTAAAGACTTGAAAATAAGACCTAAAGCCATAAAACTCCTAAAAAACAGGAGGGAAAGCTACTTGACATTGATATTAAGACTTTTGGATTTGACACCAAAAGCAAAGGCAACAAACACAAAAATAAACAAGTGGGACTACATCAAACTAAAAAGCTCTACACAACAATGGAAACCATCAACAAAGTGAAAAGTCAAACTATGGATGGGAGAAAATATTTTCAAAACATATGTCCAATAAGGGTTATTTTCCAAATTATTCAAGGAACTCATCCAACTCAATAGCAAAAAAGATAAATGAATAAATTTAAAAATGGTCAAAAGGTCTGAACGAACATTTTTCCACAGAAAATATACAGTACATTTTTGAAAGGTGCTTTATATCACTGATAACCATGGAAATAGAAATCAAAATCACAGTGAGATATCATCATCTCACACCTGAGGATGTCTCTTCTGAAAAGGACAAGGGATGTTCTGTCGAGTACATTATTGCTTAATAAATCTGCTCTTTCTTTCTCCTATTAAAAAAAAAGAATGTGGAGAAAAGGAGACACTTGTGCACTGTTAGTGGCAACGTAAACTGGTGCAGCCACTATGAAAGATAAAATGGAGATTCCTCGAGAAATTAAAATTATGAACAGCGTATAATCCAGCAATTCTACTTCTGGGTATATATATCCAAAGGGAATAAAAACACGATGTCAAAGAAATATCTGTAGTCCCATCTTCCTTTCAGCATTATTCACAATAGCCAAGGTATGAGATATAGTTAAATGTCTATGAAAGAATGAATGAGTGAAGAAAATTTGGTATGTATACACAATGGAATATTGTTCAGCCTTTTTTAAAAAAGGAAATTCTGGCACTTGCTACAGCATGAGTGAACCTGGAGAGCATTTTGCTAAGTGAAGTAAACAAGAAAGGGAAAAGCATATACTCCATGCTATCATTTGTGTCCAAAGTCTTTTTCAACAAACAGAGGGTACTCATAAAAATAGGGAGTAGAATGAAGCTTGCCAGGGACTGGGGATGGGGTGGAGGAAATATCAAGAATTTGGAAAAAGGGCACAAACTTTCAGTTATAAGGTGAATAAGGTTTAAGGATTGATTGTATAACATGGTGACTATGGTTTATAGTAGTAATGTGTTATACAATCGAAATTCATTAAGAGAATAGAACTTATGTTCTCACCCCTCCCAAAAAGGTAAATATGTCAAGTAATGGGTGTGTTACTTAACTTGATGGTGAGAATCCTTTAACAATGTGTAGAGATGTCAAATCACACTGGACATTTAAAACATCACAATTTGATTTGTGAATTATATCTCAACAAAGCCAATAAAATCTTCTAGGGCCAAATTTATAAATATACTCCTGCTTTGTTGCTATTTTGCATCTCTAGGAAAACCACACACAGAAATTATTATCATTTAAATGAAGTGTGAAATCTACTGGTATTTTTGTTTTCCTATCTCTAAACTGGGATCGTGAGGTTTAACAGGCCTAACTTTATTGTGTAATCCTCTCTACATAAGGTTTGGTGGTTCTAACTTTATTTTTTGTTTTATTCTGCGTATGCAGAGAAAATGACATATGGCATTGATACAGATTTCATAAAAATCTTGAAAGAATTTTATAGGTTTATCCATGATACCATTTGATGAGTTAAAAAATATAAGCCCTTCATCTGTCACTAAAATGACTCTAAAATTAGTATGATCACATAATAAGTTCAAATAACGCTTCCCGCCCTTATCAAAACACAACCCAGTGTGAAAAGCAAATTTGAAACAGGCTCAGTGTTGGGTGTCTTTCAGAAGATGCACAAAAAAGTAAACGGATGCCTCAGTTTATCCAAATTATTTTTTTTACCAAAATGTGACATAACCATCAATACATGAAAGAGCGTCTTTTGCCCACAATTCCCACACATGCTGTGCCCTAAGGAGGAAGATGAAAAGGAAGAGGGTGAGAAGTCCCAGGTCTGTTAGTTCCCTCACTTCCAAAAGCCTCAAATCAAGAAAATGACATGTAGCTTCTTTTGCAGCAGGATCAAAAGAAACCAACAGACAGCTGTGTTTTTTGTGCACATGTATTTTTTAAGCAAGTTTATAGTTCAAATTTTAGGTCTCAAAGACCAGATGTTGTAGATAATAGAAACTCCCACATGTACTTGAGAGGGAGGATGAAGAAAGAGAAAGGAGGAGTTTTACCTACTGAAAGCACATTTATTTTTGTAAAAAATCACAAACTATAACAGTTAAATGTAATACAACAAATAATCATTTAAAAAAATGTTAATATCCCCCAACTCTTGGTTCCAAAAAACTATAGTTAAAATCAAAAGTAAAAATGACAGAAAGCTATTGTTTATAATTTAAACAGGTTAGCATAATAGTCAGTGAGCTTGGCTTTGAACTTATAAATAAAATACATCACACTTGGATTTTATTTGTTAGATTATATGTTTAGTTTTTTTGTTTGTTTTGTTTTAATAAGAAAGGGAAAGGGACCTGTAAAAGTAAGTTGAGCTCTTTCTGCATTTAGGGAGAAGCATGAAAGAAGTTGCAAAGACCAAGAGAAAAAAATACATCTTTAAAGTTAGGGTGTTGTAAAGGGGAGATAAGGCAGGTAGAAAATAAAATGGAAACAGAGTTTGGAAGGTGTAGAAGGGGGGCATCGATCCCCAGAAAAGGATCAAGGGTGAGAGGAGCAATAGCTTTGATATACAACAATGGATAGTTTTAAAGTCGAAACAAAGGAATATTTTCTTAAAAGCTAACAATATTTTCATTCCCTCTTTGAAAGATAAGCAATGCATTTTTACTTAATTTGAGCAACAGTACAACTCAAAGATGGAGAAAAGGTGTAAAAAAATATTCTGCAAGGCCCTGGGATTTTGATTACATCAGATCTTTAGATTTTCACTTAGCCTTTCACAGCTCTTTTCCTTTTGCACATATATAAAAACATCTGTGAAAATATACCCTTTAGTACACTCAGAAAATGCAATTTAAAATTATTTCCAAAATTATAATATTTTCATTGAGGGCCTGAACTCTGGATAATGATATGCCAAAAATTACACCATCATTTAACTCAGGAGCTACAGAAAGAATACTACTCTCTGAGGGCTGCAAGACAACACATTGGTTTAAAATGCCTCCAGCATCAATAGCTTTGATCCCTAAACCAACAACCATAACTCTCTGAATTCAGTTTGGGTATTTCTTAATTCTCTGAAAGGAAAGTTACCTTATATGCCAAGCAAGTTTGCTGCAAAGAGTAAATTAAAAAAAAAAAAAACCCACAAAAAATGGAAATATATCTTGGAAGCAGAAACCATTGTTATATTATTACATAATACACTTTCTAATTAACAGAGGAGAACGATCACTGGCATTTGACAATACATTGTATGGTATTCAACACCAAGAACTATCTTACACAATGGATAGATAGAAAAATAGGACAGCTAGATATATAAAGTAGATAGATATAGTAGCAGCTAGGAATGAGTGGTCAGAGGGGAAATAAAGGCAGGGCCCACACCATTGCAATCTAACAAAGAACTTAACACAGGAGGCTAAAAGCAAAAAGACACGTTTCCCCCATTGACACAGTAGTCCTAGGCCTGGTCCAATCAGGCTGCCATGCATCCCAAAAAGTGAAACTATGATAGTGTAGGAGAGTGGGGAGCCCTTGAAAGTCTGTGTGTATCATTTTCACTAGCTGGGAAAATGTAGACCTTGAGACGTGTATTCATCTCAAGGCCTAGAGGGGGAAGTGGAAGAGGTCCACAGTGCCCAAAATAAAAGGCCATCAAACCACTTCAGTTAATTACCTGCCCCTTGCCGTGTGCACAAAATGAATAAATGGAGTCTGGAGCAAGATAACAACTTGAGCTAACAGAACCCCACATAACCCTATGTTTAGGTAGTCGCGTCTCTGGGGAAAAGCTGCACCACCTTTACCAATCAATCAATATGTAAACTTCGCCCCCATCCCACCAACTGTGTAAGTCCCTAGAACAAAGAACTCGCTCTCTTGGCCTGTTTGCCACCTGGGCTCCTGACCACCCAGCCTCTGGCCACGGTGTTGGCACTTTAACTACATGGTGGAGGGTGGTGGGAGCCTGACTAACCAGCCTCTAGCCAGCAGGGTGTGGTTCTCTAGCAACCAGGGCCCTGGCAACCCCGTTTTGGCCACTTGGCCTTTGGCCACCTGGCCTCTGGATAGCCGGGTGCTGGCCACCTTGCTCTTGCCACCCTTCTCTTACTCCCCTTGTGTTTGCTCTCCCATTAGAACTTAGCATTAATAAACTTTGCACAGTAGTAGGCTTTGCTGATCTGTAACTCTTTAGTGCATCGGCAAGAAGAACCGAGTACCTGGGAGTTTCTCCCATAACAGATAGATGATAGCTTGTATAGGTATTCATATAGATATATTCCACTTTATTCCCATGTGTCAGATAGCATTTTATTAAGAAAAGAGATTGGACAAGAGTCAATTAACTTGCCCAGTGTCACACAGCTATGAAATGACATAAACTGTTTGTTCCTAAAGCCTACTGTTTTTTCCTTAACAGTAGATGAGTCAGAGGGTAGCTTCAAGTAACAAATATTTACTATTTCTTTCAATCTAATTCTGTGGGTCAGCCAGGTACCTCTTCTGGCCTCGGTTGACTAAACCGGTATGTGGCTGTGGTTCAGCTGTCACAGCTAGGCCCACTAGGTCAGCTGGGCTAGCCAGACACTACCTTGATGTGGTCTCAGGCCAGCCTGAGCTTATTTGCCCAACGGCGGAAGAGTTCCAGAGAGAGGCGAACCCCAGTACACAAGTGTTCTATAAGGCTCTTGTTATCACACTCACTAATGTCTCAGTAACTAAACAAGTCACATATGGTCAAGTCCAGATTCAAGGGCAGAGAAATAGACTATTTCTTGATGGGAGAAGGGATAATGAATGGGCATAGAGAAAAGTAAGATTCTATGGTCATTTTGAAATTTTTTTTTCTTTTTTTTAAAGCAAAGAACCAATTTATTTTATTTTATTTATTTATTTTTTAGAGAGAGAGGGGAGGGAGAAAGAGAGAGAGAGAGAGAAACATCAACGTGTGGTTGCTGGGGGCTATGGCCTGCAACCCAGGCATGTGCCCTGACTGGGAATAGAACCTGCGGTGCTTTGGTTCACAGCCCGTGCTCAATCCACTGAGCTACGCCAGCCAGGTCATTTTGAAATTTACCAACTCATGACGTCTACAATGCCATAGAAACCACACTTAATATTTGTGCGTATGTATGGATGTTACACATTATGTATTTCTACATATGTTTTGCTTTGGGGGCTTAGGAGGCAATGAAAGGGAACAAGGAAAAGTTTTCTAATAGCTTTTCTTTACTTATATAAAAAAGCAAAAACCATTAAGGAAGCTCAAACTAAAGTCTCATGCATGGCATTTGGTATGTCCTTGCAAAAGTATGTGTGCACTTGTTTTGCCTTATATTTTTACCCCTCCCACCCAGAGAATAAACCTACACACTGTTTCAATTTTTGAATTATCACTAACATTTTAAAATATGAATATTGCATGGAAAAATCTGGGTTTCTGACTATATTTGAAATATTGGAAGATGCAATAACAGAGGACTCATATGGCCATACAACAACAACTCACTGAGGATGAGGGTTTTAAAACTGGGGGTGGATATAGCTCCGGTTTACTTGCTTCTGCAAGCCCTTCTCTGTATTTTCCTCTTTGCTATGAGGCTGAAGGTTTGGGTGAGAGAGAGCATATTATGGGTGAGTGGAGATCATTTTGGAATACAGCATTCATAGCCTCAGTGATCCTTGATAGAATCAAGACCAAAAGCCCCTTACTCTGACTTAAAAAATATATTACCGTATGCTTATTAATTAATATCACTAACATATCTTGAACTTGACATCATTAATTAATTAAAGGTAAGGTTTTGTTTTCTTGGGAATTTAGTAAATTGCATATAATAACTCTTGTGTGTTTCTGCTCCTGAGGGGAGGGTGTGTGGAAATCACTTCATAGAGAGGCAAGAGATGAGAACTTCAAATAAATTCCATCTCTAACTGTCAAATCTGAGCAAATCACTTAACACCAACCTATTTTCTCACCAGTTAAATAAGAAAAATAAAAGAGGCTTCATGACCTTCCATGGATGCCTACTGTCTTAAAAAATAAATGACAGATGGAATGCACATATTTTTTTCCTATGGGGGGTGCTATGAATTTTAAGTGTTCCTCAGATTCTGCTAGGTTTAGTCATGCTATTTGGATTTAATAACAGAATCAACATTAAGAATCTTAGCCAGAATCTTGACTTGTCAGACCTGTACTAGGTAAAAAAAAACCACAAAACTCAGGCTTATCTGATTGCCCCTAGACTCAGGTGCACAGGTACCAAATTGCCAGACAGATCAAAGAGACTTTTTTTCTCCTATTTAGGCACAGTGCCATATACTTGGCCAGACAATTTCCTACCCCACCCCACTACTTTTTTTTTTTTTTTTAGTTCCACTGTTTACTCTCTGTGTATTACAGAAAGATGGCAACATTTTAAGCCTAATGTATATGAGCTCATCCTCTAAGTCTACTTCAAGGGAAAATGCACACATACCAACATTTTTTTAAAGGATATTTTTTAACTATGTATTCCTTCCATCTGAAACCAAGCCTTTTAAAACCAAGGCAACTGAGACATATCGTGTTGAGTCCTAGAATCTGAATATCTTTGCACGATGTACCACAGGTCCTCAGCTCTTTAGAAAATCCAGTGTTCCACTAGAAACCAGCAATCAAAAGTAAGGAAGCAAATGTGTCATTTCTGGAGCTATTTTTTTTTCTGGTTTTAGCTTTATAAATATATTAAAAATAGTCACAAATTCTTTGCTATATACTCTTTTGACAGGCAGGGCCTCCCTCGGAATTTGAGCAGATATGATGACTGGCTTTTTTAAGAAATCATTCTTCAGTGACACTTGACATACAATATTATATTAGTCTTAGGCATACAGCATAGTATTAGACATTTATATACCTTACAAAGCGTTCATCCTGGTAAGTCTAATTCCCACCTGGCACCATACACAGTTATCGCAATACCATGAACTATTAACATACTCTCTCTGCTGTACTTTACATCCCTGTGACAAACTTTTATAACTGGCAATTTGTACAATGACTGGCTTTGACTAACAGAACAGGGATTTGACAAATCAGAAATGAAGGTTTGCATTTTGTGAGACTGAGTCCTAAGGAATCTGAAGTGTATACTCCTGAAATGTTCCTTCTTGAAACCCAGCACCATGCTGGGAAGAAGCCTGAGTCACCCATGGAAAGGTCCCTCTGAAGGACCACAGGGCTGAGCTTCCAGCCTGTAGCCAGCAGCACCTGCAAAGAGTGTGATGAGGCCGCTTTGGATCTTCTGGCAGTTCCTGTGCTCAGCTGATACCATGTGAAGCAGATGATCTGTAAGCTTGGATGCTGCCCACATTCCTGACCTGCATCATCATGAAAAATAACATCATTGTTGTTTTAGGCCACTAAGTTCAGGAGGCGTTTGTTCCAAAGCAATGAAAAACTGAAACACTTCTCAAAGCATTTTATTGGCACCGGTGGGAAACTGGTGACAAGTGGCTTATTCTCATTTCTCTGAATGTGATGGTGATTAAGTTTTATGCTTCCTTTGGATGGATGACTACAAAGTTGATGATCTTCACATTCTCTATGTTAAAAGTCAGAATCTGACAAAGCTGGTCCAAGGAATTCTTTAGTTATGAAGAATATTTGCTTTTGTTTACTGAGTCTATGCAAAAGCATTTTTTTGTTCTAATGTGAGTGAGTTTGTTCCAAGGAGTGGGTGTGTTGAGTAGGAGAGGTCAGCGCACTCATTTCAAAAGAGCAACTCACCTTCAATGGTCCTCCGGGGATCCATCTGCAGTAACATGTCTGGGACAAGTAAATCAGAAATGAGCAGTCCTGTTTTCCTATCTATTCTTTTGGCAGCAATTTATGGAACAAAGAACCTTATTAGTATCTCCTGTATGAAATGTGTAAGTCCACTAGAAGGAATTCAAAGCCAAACAAAGGTATGCAAAGCTTTGTGAACTCACAAATTCTTTACATGCAACCAGCATATGAATCACATAATTATCTTTTATATGAACATTTCAATTGAGACTAAACCATGCAGGAGGTGCAAGCAGAAATTCAGGATGTAACTTTTCTTTTCAAAACACAGTATTTCCAGCCTACGTTATGGCATCTGTGTTCACCAACTCAAAGCATAACTTGGCAGTGAACACAAATACATTCGCATAAGCAGACAAAGCCACAAGCATGAACAGGCTGATTTAAAAGCAGCATTTTCAGTTAATGGGTGTATTTGGCATAATGTTCACATCTACATTGTAGTGGAAACTGTGGCTTTTGGAATTACTCAGCTTCCCTACTGCTGCAAACCATCTCACTTTGCAAAATCCCCAGAGTAGTAATACTTTTCAAGTAGTTCTCTGGTATTACCAATGCCTTACAGATCATGAAAACTAGAATCATTTTATAAACTAAAAACTGAGGCACTAACAGACACTTGACAAAATGAGTTGACAGGCATGGACCAGGCAAACTCATTCTAAAAATTCAGGAGCTTTCATTTTTTCTGTGAGATCTCAAAAACTGCTCTCCAATCAATCATTTCTGATTCAAAGTCCTGCACTTATTGTTTGATGACAATAAATAATCTTCCTATTTCTGTCTTCTACTAAGAAATAGCCCATTGCCCCCTCTCAGGTCTGGTGATTGAATGTCTCATCAATGAAGCTGGAGTTAAAATCAGCATACAATTAGTCTTGAGTAATACTTTGATAATAAAGTAAAACATGACATCCAAGGTGAGAAAGTCAAGCTCAGTCAAGATTTTATTTTCTTATGTTTTGAATTTGTTGATAATGAATTCAAGAAAAACCTTATTCAGATCTACAAGGCATTTAACTGAGTGGCTTAGCAATGCTTTAGCTTAAGAATTTGTAATACTACATGACTTTGCACTTACTCAACGTTTGCTATGCACAGACTGCTTTACATCCTTCCTTCGTCTTCATTAATTCCTAATGAGAACCTTCTTTCTTAGAAATTATATTTGTCTTTGCTCAGAGTTGATGAAATTTAAGCTTAGCAAGTTCAAGTAGCTTGGCTAAGTTACTGTCAGCAAATGACAGAGCTGGGATTTGAACCCAGATCTCACAGACTACAGGATTGCTGTCCTAAGCCTTATATTTACTGCCTTCCTATTGCTGGGCCTGACACTACCAACCACGCTGCTTCTGTTGGTTCAGTCAGTAAGTAAAAGTATTTGTTATTTTCCATCTAAGGTAAATTTTAAAAAAAAGATCACTGATTGCTTAAGAAGATTTGAAGATACCTGGTCATGAGTGATTCTAGAAAGAAACCCTAAATTCATTGAGAGTCAGATACTGAGTAATTTGGAGACATTCAACTCTGGATGGGCATTTTCAATAACTATCACAGCAACAGAATGAGCACAGATGCATTTTCTTAGCTACTACATGAGTTTGTACGGAAATGCCATGTGATGGAAGGGTGGAAGGCTGCTGCTGGAATTCCCACAGGCACTGTCCTCAGGTCCCATCATGCAGCTACAGACATCATTCCCATGAGCTCCAAGCAGCTCCATGGCTTAGCTGGCCTCCTCCTCCCTGGGGCTAAGGGCCACTTCAGTGCTCGACGTCATCATTGCTTTAGGCTTGGGCATTTTCAGAATGATGGGATTAATCTGGAGAACATTCAATTGGGCATGTCAGGAATCCTGACAGCTCTAGACACTTGAAAGGATGAAAAAGGGGAAGCTTTGTCCAATTTGACGGCTGGTAATGTGTGTGTGTGTGCATGTGTGTGAAGTGGAATGCTTGTCCTTATTTGACTCTCTAATTGCATCTCATCAGCAACGTGAGCTGTTGTTCATCAGCCTCTTCTTATTGTCATGCCTAGAAGCAGAGCATCCAGCTGGCAATTTCTAGCACTTGCTGTTTATAAGTAAAATTATATTGCTCTTTGATGAGAGACAAAAAGGAAAAAAAAATAATGGCATGTAGGAAATTAGAAACTAAGTAAAAAGGATATTCATTCTGGTGACAGAAAATAGAGAAGTTCACAATGAGTGGTCAGGTAAAAATACTTGTATACTTAGTTAAAATTATATTAATTCTTACATGCTGCCCATTAAAATGATTTTGGTGTAAGCTCAAGACTAGGAAGCACTGACCTGCCTCTCTATATTACCTGATATCATCCAAATATTTAGCTTGTCTCCATCCCCACACTCACTCTTACCCCTGAACAACGAACAAATTACTTGCATCAGATCGGTCCTTGGTGAAATGGCTTTATTTCGGACAGTCTACAACAGTAAGGTTTGCTGTTGTATGTAACAGTAAGGTTACATACTCCAATGCTATGTTTGCCTTTGCTTTAGATGGAGTTCAGTTGTACAATTGTTGAGGTACTTGGTTGCTCAGCGCTTGAGGTATTGGTTTAAATATTTAAGATCCAAAATATCTACCTTCAGACCAACGAGTCACTCAGTAAACTCGTAATGTGAAGATAAAAATAGAGGTTGACATAATGCCTGAAATAAATAGGAGTTTATTGAGATGGGTTTATAAATGAACAAATAGAAAACTATTGTCATTCTTCTCTGATACAGGAAAGGGATGAAATGCAGCAAGGGTAGGAATGAATACTTTTGCAGCCAGCAGTTATGGAAAAACAGAGACTTAGCTCAACAGAGGTGGAAATGGTTGAGGAGATAAAGTGTAATAGGGATTCCTAAGGCCCCTTGTGACCGGACCAACCCAACTCCTTAATATTCCAGAGAGTGCAGACTGTCTCCAACACTGATGCATCTAGTGATAACTCAGCTAGGTGTCTGTGAGGTGATAAGCAGAACTTCTCTGCTCACATGTGTTTTACCAACTTAAAAGCTAACGGAGAAGTGTGTAGCCTTGTGCTTTAATACTTTAAAAGACTGGCACAATGCCATGGTTATCAAACACTTGTTTCTACAGAGTTTGATTGATTTCAGTGAGCTCATATATTGTTTTTCAACTGACTCTCAAGTGACACAGTGAGATTAGCTGGACAAACATGTGTATCCTGTAATGTGGGTAAGGAAACTAGAGGTAAAATCTGTTGGGGATAATAGGTTGTGTTAGGTGGCGGCAACAGGGAACTCATAAGTGGTGCTCCATTACTGACTAGTAGGCTAACAGGTGATGGACAATGAATTAGCACTTAGAAGTGCCCGAAGACATTATGTACACAGTTGGGTGTTGAGAGTCACAACAATAAAATAAAATAAAATAAATGGTGACAAGTTGGATGTGAACTTCAAGGTGTTCCTTCCAAAGAGCTCGTTAGTTAAGAATGAAACAAAATTCAAATGTTTCTCTTACTTAAAATGTGTGTCAGACCTTGCCACTCTTCCATTTAAAACCTATCATATATTTTTTTCTGGCTCAGTCACAGTAAAATTAAATGTTCCACAAATAGGTTACTTCTTACTCCTCTGACATCCTCTTCTAACAGTCTCTATTTTTATGAGTGCTGTGAAGGCTACTTTTATGTGCCAACTTGACTGAGATAAGAGATGCCAAGATAACTGATAAACATATTTCTGGGGACCTCTGTGAAGATGTTTCTGGAAGAAATTACCATTTTGTTCAATAGACTGAATAAAGAAGATCCACCCTGATCTATGTGGATGGGTATTGTCCAATCTGTTGAGTGACCAAAATGCAACAAAAAGGGAAAGGAAGGGTGACATTTTTCTCATTTTCTCTCCTTGATTTGGAATGTCCATCTTCTCCTGCCCTTGGTCATCTGAGCTCCTGGGCCTTTGGATGCTGGGACTTATACCAGGGACCCCCTTGTTCTCAGGCCACTAGATTCAGATTGAATTATACAAGCAGCTTATTCTCTGGTTCTCCAGCTTGCAGACAGCAGGTCATGGGACTTCTCTGACTCCATAATGATGTGAACCAGTTCCTATAATAAATCTCTCTCTCTAATCATGTATGTGTGTGTGTGTGTGTGTGTGTGTGTGTGTGTGTGTGTGTATGATGGCCTCTATAGTGTGGGGAGTGTCTCAGCACACAGATCCTGAAAACTGTTCCTTCAGTTCTCTCTCCAGACCCACCAGCCCCAGACTCTCCTCACATGTTCCTAGTCTACTCTGTCCATCCTTCCTCTGCTGGAGCCCAGGGTAAATGACTGCAGATGGAATTTTGCCTGTTGGCTCTTTAAGAAGCTCTCTGTGTTCTACAGAAACCCTCCTGCTTTGCGTAGCCGTTTGTTATTCGGGTTTCTTTCCTCCTTCTTGTGCTATAGGCTAGGGAGTCCAGCTTGGGGCTTAGAGCCCACACTTCTCAGGGGGAACCTCCTGGCCACTGAAATATCCTTCCAGAACTTCAGCTGCTGCCCATGGAGACGCAGCCAGGCCTCTCACCCTTCTTCTACACTCCCTACCAGTCACACTATATGATGTGGCTTCTTCCCTCCGTCCTTGGTTAAAAGGCTTCTTCTCCTAAGCCAGTGTTCAGTTGCTTATTCAGGATGCTTTTTCTATAATTTAGTGGAAATTCCAGTTCCGTCCGAGGGGGGGGTTAGTGTAGTTTCTACCTACTCCTCTGCCATCTTGGGTCTCCACTTCCTCTTAATTAACTTAAAAACATAAAATTATATTCATTGACTTTGTACATATGTAAATGGTTATAGATACTCTTTGCATAAATATATGGGATAATTTAACTAGCTATAATATATAATTTTTAAACTACACTGGTTAATAAAAAAGTATCTATGGTTCTCATTACTTACCATCAAAAAAAATCTTAAAGAGAGAGGACTGGCACTCTTTGGAAGGCTGTGTCAACTCTGGGCAAGTCATTCTATATGTATTCTCTCATTCTAGGCACGACCCTCAAAAGTAACTGAGAATAACAGACAACATGTATTATGTACTTCACTGGGCCAAGGGATATGCTGAGAGTTTTGATTTTCAATCCTGTCAAGAATTATATGGGTTTGCATCACTAATATCCCACTACTGCGATGAGGACACTGGGTCTTAGAGAAACTCAGCAAAGTTTTATTGTTGGTGGGTGGTTATCCATGTACCGTGTCTATCTCTAATTACAGAGGTCATGATCTTATTGACATGATGTATGATATTTGAAAACTTCAGCTGTCTGTATCTGATGATTGAAAATGACAGCAGCCATAAAATACAGTCAGAGACATGCTTACAAGTCACACAGAGTTTGGTGCCAAGAAAAAATAAGCCTCTGAAACAGTTAATGACTTGCTCCAAGTTTGAGGAGGAACTTTGATGACACTATTCTGTTACTGAGGGGAAGCTCAAGTGTATCCAGGGCAAAGACTGCATCATGGCTCACATGAGAAAATGTCTGCGAGCTGCCATACCACGTACCTGCAGGCTCAGGTGTTCAGAAAGCCACCACAAAACTGAAAGGATGCCTCCTACAGGTTAGTCAGACCAAATGTTCTGCAGGCAGACAGAGGCTATAAAATCTGTCCTTGGAATATGGGTTTTTCTTAGAGCACTTTTCAAGCTATCTCATTCCTTTCTTTTGTTTGAAAGGGTAATACATATATAGTTTTACAGAATTCATTTTTTTCTTTAAAACTTAGAAAGTTTTACCAACCAGAGGTGTTTGAAGGAAAGGTCATCCTGTGAAAAATAATAATTATTCCCTTGAAAGATTTTTTAAAATAAGTCTTTATTGTAGAGAAAGCTCATGAGCACAAGTTTCTCTCTAAAGAAATTAAGCTCCTAAAGCTTACTAATTCAAATGCAATACAGCAGATTCCAAGACATTTAAAGATCCATTAGGTTATCATGCCTGTCCTTCTGTAGCCTGCTTTAAATTCTCTCTGCAAGGTGATTAAAAGTAACATTTAAGAAGAGGTCAGTTGACAAGTAATTATTTAGCACCTACAGGGTGCAGAGCTCTGTACAAAATGCTTGGAATTAAAAGCCTTTAAAGTTACATAATGGGAAGGGAGACAATACATCTTTTTCTCTGAGCGTAGAAGTAATATTCAGTCATGCTCTTCCCATATTTTGGAAAGATAGACTGTCAAAAATTATGCAGAAAATTAATAATAACTCACATTTTACACTATTCTCTCCTTTGTCAATTTTCTTGCATATTGTTGTAGAATCAAAACACTCTTTCTATGGAATAGAGAATGCATTATGCTCCCATATTTCAAATGAGGAAACTGAAGGTCAGAATGATAACGTAAATACACACATCTGGGGAACTGGCCTGGATTCTCATCTGGTTTCTGCTCCTCCTTCTCCAAATCTTTTTAGATTATGCAATGTGGTAGTGCTTGGGAATTTGCAGGTGCAACAGGAGTCTCACTTGCCTTTTGAAACAGTTAATTCTCTGGACTTATCTTTGAGGCCCTGCTCCACATTCATTGACTCTGGGTGATATGTTTCTGGCGTTTGGTTCAACAGTGCCCTGCGAGTATCCTTGTTACATCACCACTCACCCTCACTCTGGCTGCTACCACCTTTACGCAATCGTGTGTACACTGGATGTGTATGAAATACGCAAAATGTATACAGTAACTACCAGACTGCACTTCCCTTCACTTTCTCTTCTCTCTAGAGCATTGTTTCTTCTTTGCTGCAGCCAGGGACACATTTTAAAATGCACACTCTTCTGTCTCAATGCTTCATGGCATCCCGGCATCCCAGCATCCCGGCATCCCGGCATCCCGGCATCCCGGCATCCCGGCATCCCGGCATCCCGGCATCCCGAGATTTTAAGATAAAAATCAAAACCCGAAAAAAGCCTTCAAGGCCTTCCTTTGTCTGACCCTGCTGATACCTCTATCCTCATCTCTCAGGCCCCACTTCAGCCACTGTCTCCATGCAGTTCTGGTCCCAGCAGCAAGCACTCCCCTTGCACAGAAATCCCCCACCCGTAACACCCGACTCACACAGCTCAACGCAGCTCATCCTCCCTCCGTCTACAGCTTGCTGAAGTCCACAGAAAGATAGCAGACTTCTAAGTAAAGTTACCGCTACATTTTTTGAAAGTGTTCATCACTCTAGGTCAATTATGAGTTTATGTGAGTAAACTCAGGATAGGCCACGTCTCTAATTTCCTTAGAGAGAAACTTGTGCTCCTGAACTTTCTCAGGGTAGGCGAGTATGTTGCAACCATTCAAGGCCTGGCAGGTTCATGGTATTTGTACGAATAGAAAATATTCACAGAGCCATGGGGATGCTTGACATGCCTTTATTCACAGGTGGGCGAGCCACACACATGTGGCAAGTTGCGTGTTCCCCATATAGCACGCATCGTGACCCTTGCTCCCCAGCATAGCATCTGTCATGGCACAAAGAAGGGAGCCACTTCTGTCTTAAGTACTAAAAGTGAACAAAGCCGGCAAAAACCAGGAAAGTATATATAACGTAGCATAATTCTATGCATGTGAGCCCACTTCATGTAATGGGAAGTCTATCAGACCCAGTCTCAAGGCTATGAGAACACTATTTATCAGGCCCCTTCAAGGTGATGGGAACACTGCTTTCCTTAGTTACCAAGACACCTGGGTGCAGAAGATACATAGCCTCCACGTACCCTACAGTAAGGGATCATCTTTTATCTCTTGCTCACTATCACCTTTCAGTACCTATCACAGAGAGTGAGGCATCATCATTAAGGTTTCAGTAAACATTGTGTGAATGTTAAAAAAAAAACATTTCAACAATTGTGACTTTCAGTCCAATTGGAATGCAAATTACACAAGGTCATAAATGGTCTGTTTTTCCTCTTGGCACACCTCAGTGTTCATCACGTGTAAATCGCTAAATAAATAGTTGTTAATGAATAAATTAGTATTGAGTGCATTTCTCACAAACAATACTTTAATAACCCTATCAGGAAAGGACATGTGGCAGACTTGTCTGTGGTAAGTTCCTACTAATGGGTACTATTTTTATGTTATTTATTTATGTATTGATTTGTATTAATTTGAAATATAAAATTATTTTCATTGCAAATAATCAGTTTTATGCAGTTGATCAACCTAACACCTTCTGCCACAAACTTCATCTATTTTCTGTAGTACTTTTGACAATAAAACAGAGATACCTATGCCTCACATTTGTTAAATTCTAGACAGTGAAAAAGTATGGACAAAGAAGGTAACTCCAAAGTATTGACAGATTTGGTTATTATGCTATCTTTAAAACAGATGTAGTCTTAGCACAATTAAATTTAGCTCTGAATTTATTAATGAGTGAGACAAGGCAAAAAGCATAATAGATTCAGGCTCATTTTAATGACCAAGTTTAAATGCTTACATTGTACCCAATTAATAAATGTTTATGAAATGTTGTGATATTTAAATAAGTTCTATATCCACAGTTTTTCTCTTACCATTGATTTTCTTCCAGAAATCAGGACTTTTGTTCTACTCATTAGCAAAATATTAAGCTTGAAGTAATTATCAAGATCTGCTAGTACCATAACAACTGTTTTATTGAGAAATAGATTTAGTTCCAGATAAGTTGATTTAGCATGACTGTCTGCATGTATGGTATTCTTCAGGTAACTTTATATTCCTGTTTTGGCTCCTGATATTTAGTCAAATATTTTAACTTATCTAGAAAATTTCCCCTAGTTTTCATGGACCTAAGTGTCTTGTGCTACATTTTGACTGGCCTCTCTCAGTCTCACAACCTTCCTTTCCACCTTCTCACTAACAATAAGCTAATCTATTGCTCCAGAGACAATTTAAACCCTCAGACCCCAATCTCCTCTCAAAATTCAATTCATTTTTACAATCAGATGTTAAAAGAGGTGAGATATTTTTAAGTTTTGTTACCATAGATAATTAGCTAATTATTAATAAGAAAGGGAAAAGAGAATTACGCATAGAGTTTAATAACCTGGAGAGCATTAGCCTGTTTGCTTCACCAGGAAGGTACTGCTGCATACCCCAGGGGATTCCAGTGTTTCTCTGCAAAGGAGATTGACACTCCTTCCTTCCTCGCTCTGGTACCCGAGGATTGCTGGGGAGCCCAGAAGGATGTGCTGACCACAAAGGTCTGCCAGTCTAACTAGAGGGCAGACCCATCAAAAACTCTGCAGGAAGCTTGGGAGGCTGATTTGTTCTTTTGAAAAAGAACTTTGTCCATCCCAAACCCAAGCTAATATAATCCCAGAGGAAACAAAGAAGCCTTTTCTCTTTCCCACCCAGTGACACACCTGTCCAGTGCACTCACACATTTTCTCTCTCCCAGGAGCATGTGAGCATGTGGGTCTAGCAGCTACCACGGCCCACAGCAGACTGTGTGGGCTCCAAAAGACTAAGCTTTAATATGAAGCAGAAACTCTGGACACTGGCTTTTGTTTTGGCCTTGTGGAGGACTATGTTGGATTTTTCCTTGGCGGGCCGTAGGGAGATGAGACATTGGAAGCCCAGGAGCCAGCTGTTATTTCCACACAAATAAACCATCCTGCCACACCACCATCTTTTTTGGAACTGCGCTGCCTGGTATCAGAAGCTGTAACCCCCACCTAGGCTAAGGCTAAGGGAACGACCTTGGAACCATAAGCCAGCAAGGAGACAAAAGCTTATCTCCCTGGCAGGAGCACCACTTCTCCTCCTTTTACTTCACCCTGCCTGGTCCCCAATGCTTGGTCGGTTAGCCAATGACAGGTAAGGTTTCCCAAGGGGGGATCGACCTAAGACAGGCACAATCACGTGGGAGGCCCCCAAGGAAGGACTTTGGCGGCTATGGCAAAAAGGGGGTGATGAACCCTCACCCCTTGGCTTTGACAAAACCTGAGTGCTGATTCCATCTGCAAGAAAATCTCCTTATCTCTTGGTTGCCTTAGTTCCCTTTGCTCCACCTAAGCCTGAAACAATGACAGGGTGGTGCAGCCCTGTACTAGAAAGGGCGGGTTTCCCGGGTGATCAGGCCTAAGAAAGAATATGTAAAATCCTGTGAAACCTCTTTATTTAGAATGCTCTCAATTGAATGAGAAGGGTCCAAGGAGAAAGTTTGTTCCTCAAAGTTTTACAGCTCTTTGACCCTGACTCAAAGTAGGCCCTCAGAGTTCCTTATTATTTGATCCTTACTTCCCTGCAATGAATAATGAGATTTACCTGAATTCTTGTTCAAATGAACCCAATAAAAGGCCTGCTGGGACAGGAGAACACGCTCCCTCCCCCAGAGAGGGTGGCCAAAGTGCCCTCCCCTAGTGAGGGTGGCCCCTCCATCCCTACTTCTCCACAGAAAATTGTCTGTTTCTGTGTATGTTCATTTCTCGTGTGTCGATGAGCCATCTGCAGCATTCCACAGTCACTGCCAGTCAGTGATAGTGCATCACCATCTCCTGTGGGTGGGTCCTTGGAATACTTTCTTCATGATCCTTTAGGATCATGATTTCCACCAGTTAGAGTTTTTTCCACCAGTTAGGTTAAAGTTAACCTGATTTCCACCATTAAGAGTTTTATATTTTCTATTGAGAAATACAAATATTTCCTTGGAAAAAATTTAAGCATAAAGAAAGTACAAGAAAAAGGAGGAAAAAACAATCTATAAGAAAGTGTTGAATTGAATAGTACTCCAAAAAATTATGTCCACTAAAAACACTGTGAATATGACCTTACTTGGAAATTGATTCTTGGCTGATATATTCAAATTAAGATGAGGACATACTGGATCAGGGTGGCTTCTTATATAGTGACTGGTGTCCTTATAAAAGGAGGGAAATTTGGGCATAGATACACACAGAGGAAAATGGCCACCAGAAGACAGAGATTAGAGTTAGGCTTCCACAAACCAAAGAACACGAAGGATTGTCAGTAAACACCACAAACTAGAAACTTCAGAGGGAGACTTGTCTGGCCAACACCTAAATTTCAGATTTCTGACTTCCAGAAATGGGAGAGAAAAAATTTCTCTTATTTTTAGGCCACCCAGTTTGTGGTACTTTGTCATAATGACTTTAGGAATCTAATACAAGAAGCAGCAAGTAGAAAAATTGTGCTTTCTCTCCTTTTTCTCTCCTTTCTATTACTTAGATTTTAAGACGATAAATAATTTCAGTCATACCAGGTCCTTCACAATCTCTATATATCAGGATGATCACTAACAATTAGGAAGTGGAAAACTTAAGACAACTGGCCTTGAAGTTAAAACAGTGGATCATAGACATTGTTTCATGGATTAATAATAATACCTAAAAAATTGTCTAGCACTTTCTACTAATTTGACCCTTTAGACATTCTTAGATGTGGATAAAGCAGATAATAAAACTCTCAAGTGACCAATGAAGAAACTTAAGTTCAGAGAGATTAAATGACTTGTTCAAGTTACTCCACAAATCAATATAAAAGCCTAAACTGGAACTTAGATCTCCTCACTCAATTTTTTACTTTTATGATTTTATAATGAATTTCACAAGTAGATATGAGTAGCTTATGATTTTCTGACATGATATTTGGCCTTCTGCTTAAAACTCAGTGCCACTACACTGGGGGTTAAGTTGATTAACCAGGAAGGCATTTATGGAGCTATGAAGGGAGGGGGAGATCCCGCGCCTTCTGTCTACTAACTCATATTGAGTAACTCATACTTGAGAGCACTGGAAAATGTATGTGGGCTGGGAATTAGATCCCTTAGACAGACAAAGGGCATGAGGAAAGGATAATTTAAAATAAATGAAAGAATGGAGTCCAAAAGTTGCTGAAAGTGCACTTGGGAATATGATTTATAGCTGAAACATAAAAGGCACATAACAAGTAACAGTGTACAGAACAGTGGCTCACAACTGTCAGGGCACAGAGAAATGCCAGGCTGAACACAGAAGGATCCTCTGAGGACCTTATTAAATAAAGCGAGACTGGAACTCTTGTCCAGGGGACCCCGAGTCAACAGATTTCAAGTTGAGTCCCTTGGGTAATTCTGATGCCTAGGGAGTTTTTGGCATTCTGGTTCAGAAGAGGTATAAGGTTGTAGTATTTCCAACCAGGCTTGCTCACTACTAAAACTCTTCCACCTCTTATCACTACCTATCCATAAATGCCCGATATCCCTATAAGGCAGGGCCAAAGGAATATCAGATATATAATATAGAATGATGGAGAAACTGAGACAGGAATTGATTACTCTCACTTCATGTACAGAGGCAGAAATGCCTTCTTTTTTTTTTTTTTTTTTTTTTTTCTGAACAATGTCTTTAGCAGTTGGTAGTTTTCTTCCAGTTAGGAGATGGAGTCTATGGGATAGTATTCTTAGTTTGATCTGAAATCAAAATCTCAACTGATGTAATTTCAAAGCAGGAAATATGTAGGACCTCTTGGTGCAGTTCTGCTATCAGAACCCTCTTCAGCCTGCCGTGGGATACCCAATAGGCAGGCAAAGCCACTGCAGAGGACACAATGTAGCAGAACCAATGAATTGGCTCAAAATTAGGAACAGAATATTGTTGGCCTTTGGAATTACCTAAATCTATTTCATAGTTTTATTATTTCATTTCTTACTTATATGTGACAACAGTGCCATAATCTTTTAGTTTTCGTGGCTTCTAAACATATTTCAAGCATATTCTTTGTTATCTTAGCTGTCAATCACCGTACCTTCTGGATCTCTCTCTCCTTTTTCAATAACCATTCATGTGATCAAAATATACCCACTCATTCCAAAAATGTTTGCTATATGTATGATATTTTTTTCTCTCCAACCCCATGACTTTAGGCATATGTGGCAAGTTATCAAATTATACCATAGGACAAGTGTCTGTCTTTACTGTTCTTGAAGCCATTTCTAACGGCTACAACAACAAAAAAGTGTCTCACTTCACTTTTTTTTTTAATTTTTAGTTTTTCCCTTTTGCTAATGAACAGCCTTTAGTAGTATATTGGTTTGGCAAATGCTTGCATTGCTCCAGTGAAGCTATTGGCTACATTTGTAATGATTAACCTCCTTCAGTAGTGCCTTTCCAAGGCTTTGAAGCAATTTGGTAGGCATTCAAATGATGATCGAGGGATTTGAGAAGCCCTAATGCTTTGATATTCTCCTGTGCTTGCGGTCAGCAAAGCCTATCTCTCCTGGTATTTTTGTAGTATCCACGATCACACTGGAAAACAGAATAATACATCTTGTACATTTCCATTGTCTTTGGCTGCTGGTCTCAGGACAAGAAAACAAATAAGAGAAAATTTAATTTGGTGTTATGATGCTCCAAAAGTGCTTGGCATGGATTGCAGAAACAATTATATTTTACTTTTTCCTTTATTTTTTCTTTGATTTCTTTTAATTATACATGCACACAGAGAACAATGTGGCTATACAGTCAGGGAAGAAAGCAGTTAACTTCTAACTGTTGCATGAACTGAAAATCACTATAAACATTAATGAGAGAATGAATTTGAATCCTGGACCTTCACGTTTTGGAATCTGTCCAAGATAGTTAGCAGTAGAACAACAGGTAATATTCTAATGATGGCTAATTAGTCCGTGTTTTGGAATTCCAGTTCCCACAGGATGTTTCCAATGATTATTTTCCTCTGCCATTACCTGTAGAAGCTTGTATAACTTGGAGGGGCAAATGTGATGAAACCAGCTCTTTCCAGACACTCTGGCTTTATTACTATCAATGTGTGTTTTATAAAAGAAATAAAGTGGTATTTCTTAGCTCAGACCTGAGAGCATATAACAAGGTGTTTTAAGTGTGGACACATACACTCTTTCCAAGACACACCTAATTGGAAATAGCTAACAAATTTCCCCAAGAAACAGTCTCCTATAAAGAACATTGGCTGAGCAAACATGTATGAAAAACAGGCATATTTTGTCCAGTGTATACAAAAGAATTTGCATCTTTAGATTGGGACAGGCCAAGCTAGTTAACCAGAGACCCTATAATTTATAGTAGTTGTCCTTAATGAGGCCACTGAGAGATTTGAGAACATATGCAGACAGCAAGGAGAGTAAAAGTGGTTCCATAATAGAAAACAGAGGTTTCTAAATGCAGTTTGGGAAGACAGAGAAGGGCATAGTAAAAATTAGCATAACAGCCATGTCTATAGAAACATTCTTTAGCCCTAAACTTTCATTAAGTCAAACACAAAGTGGCAATTACAGAAACACAATAGGCACATTCAAGCTCTGACAACTCTTAACCTGCCTGGGTTTTACAAACCATTCACATGATGTCCCCATCACATGATGTCCCCATCACATGAGGCGGCTGGTATACCATAAGCTTGAATACCATGTGGAACAATCTGGAGTTCTCTGAATGGCTCAATTATTTTGAGGTAATTCAAGACATCTCTATTGAGGCATCCAGTATTCAATGTGTGTTTAAGGAGACCCTTAGGACCTGAAAAGATAAGCTTACGCAATGCACACGTTTTTGTTCGTTTCAGAGGGAGTGGGACTTATGTCCTACTTCAGAATTCTTAAACCGGGGACACACACCCCATAGACTAATGGTCACAAGGAAGCCCCATGCTGTATTTATGACACAATGGGTTTCAGAGAAGCCTGCGCTAAGGAATTAAAATGTAGGCCAACAGAATCAACTGGAAGCATTAACAATTTATGTGGATTTTTTTCTTTTTTATTTTCTAGCTAACACTGCCATATTGTTCAATGAAAAGTTACTTCAAACAATTACTAAAATATTGCATGGTCACATGGGGCTGATCAACAATTACATTTGCATCTACCAATTTGGAAACTGAGATTCAGGCATGAAACTAACTTGTTGCGGAATTGGCCCTAAATTTCTTATTGGTTTAAAAAACAAAAGGAGGCTGGTACAGGAGTTTTCTCACCAGACCACAAATCAGAGATGGTTTTGTCCTTTGACACTTTTACCCAAATTTGATCTTCATGTTGCTCTTAGAAAGTGGAGGTGCCAAATATTTGGTAATATTCGGTAATATTCAATAGTATTCACAGAGACCATTAGGGATGCTGAACTCAGGAACAGGTTTTGCCATAGAGTGGCTATATTAAAAATCTAGACATAATCTGAGTTCTGGCTGGACATGAGCTGAGGTGAGTTTGGGGAATTAGAAACAGAAAGTATTACTAGTTGGTCCAAAGCATGGATTGCGGCTTACATACGTGCCTTTTTGTCGAATACCTGGCAATGTATCCCACATACTCCCTCCCCTCTCTACACAGACCTGGCACACTGTTCTATGGTGAATTCTTTGTGCATTAAGAATATCCCTTTGTGATAATGTCCAACAATGTTCGGCCTATATAAAATTCTTCGAAACTTGAATAAAGTTATGGAAAAAGGAAGCCGAAAAACTGGATCCAGGCTCTACAACCATCTAAAAGTCTCTGACCCCAGAAAAATCTTTCCACTTTCCCTATAATCCCCAATCCAGGACCTGTGTTCTTCCCTTTCACATTTGTCCATGTTTATTTCCAATCCAATCCAACCCAATTTGAATAAGCCCCCCAAGGTTCACTTGAACCTTTAACATATAGTGGCATATAAATTGGTGGGATTCAGGAAGTGTAGTGAAGGAAGAGATGGGTGAGTTTAAAAAATAAATATATTAAGAAGTCCCAGGGAGACCTATAAGAACTATGAGAAATAAATCCATCATTAATTATTAATATGTGTGTGTACATATGCATCTACACAGAGTAATGTTTTTGATGATCAGATAAATTTGTAACAAAACCCTCCAGCTGAGACCTTTTTAACTCTGGATGAGTACAGAAACAGAAACTGGAGCTTTATCTTGTCAGAGCTTCCCCCAGAGGTTCCCGCAACTGCACCCAAGTTCATGCTGCCTTTTCCCCTGAGAGTGATCTACCGAGGTTACTCCTCTCACAGCAAATTCTTCAAATCTATGCTCCTAGTCCTAGGATATTTACCTTTGTTTTGTTTTTGTTTTTCAATTGTTCCTCTGAGTGAGGAATCATCTGATTTAAACCTAACCACTTAAAGAAGTTTTAAAATTTTTTCTAACAGGTGGTAGAGTGGTAAATTGGCAAAATCATTTTTGAAAGCAGTATGATACTGTCTAGTTTATTTGAGACACACATATTTAGTGAGTGAGCAATTCCATTCCTACCTCAGAGAAGCTCTTGTCCAGGATACAGGTCTAAGACTGTTTACTGCTGTGGGAGAGAACAGAAAACTGAAAACAATCCAAATATCCATTCACATTAGCATAGAACAGATTACTGAAAGAATTGTAATTCTTTCACATCCTCATCAATGCTTAATGTTATTCATTTTTTAATTTTTCCAATATAATAAATATGTTGGTATTTTATTAGGACTTTTAAATTGCGGCGCTTTAACTACTAATAAGATTTAATGCATGTCTTACGTGCTATTGACCATTTGGGGTCTTTCTTACATGAAAAATATTTTAGCCTTTTATCTTAAGTTTTATTAACTTGTCTTTTTCCTTTTATGCTTATAGGAGTTTTTAAATATATTCTGGGCACTAATATTTTATTAATTACATGAATTACACACATTTTTGCCCTATTGTGACCTTTCTTTCACCAAACCTTTTATGATGCCTTATGATGAAAAGAAATTCTCAATTTACATACACTCAAAATAAACTTTTTTACTGTTAAGAATTCAAGCATATTGAAAATATACAGAGTAAGAACAGCCTCCCATCACTCTCATTTCAATAGTTTCAATTCATGTCCACGGTGTTTCCTCTAAACCCCCATGGACTTCCCCATCTCCCTAGTGCATTTGAGCAAATCTCAGATATTTCATCATTTCATCCAAAAAATGTGTCAGTGAATACTTCAGAAAAGGAAAACTTTAAAACATAATTACCAGATTACACCTAAACTTAGCATTATTTCCTCGCAACCATATTGTTTCATAAACTATTATTTTAAATCTTGTTTGGCTGTATCAGAATTAGGATAAGGGTTATGTATCCCAGTTGTTGGTTAATATATATGTCTTGTCTCTTTAAAAAATGTATCTCTCTCTCTCTCTCTCCCTTACCATTTATTTGTTAAAAACCTTTTAACAAATGTAAAAAGTTTCTCCCATTCCTCACCATCTACAGTTTTCTGATTACGTTATCAGTGTGTTACTTTGTACTTACTCTGGAAATAGATCTAGATGCTTCATCAATTTTAAGTTTGAGATATTTTGGACGGCAGAAGTCCCATGTTTGGTGATCTTGTGATGTTAGCAGTAACTAATGACTATTATCTAAATTTATTGTCAATAAGAGTTACAAAAGTGTTATTCTAACATTTCTTCTTTATCCATTAGCAAGACTAGTTTTCTTGAAAAAATCTTCTTCATTCAAGTGATTTCCCTCTCAGTACAATGTATATGGAAAAGCTAAGGTCACACGCTTGGTTAGGGGTTCTTTTCTTTCTTACCAGTTTCCAGAATAATGAATAGGTGCCCTTCATAGAAGAGTGCATAGAAGCATCCTTCTATGATGACAGCTAAAGTGTTCTGTTTTGTTTTGTAGTTATATTTTTTAAAACAACGAAGAAACACACTGGGATTTAGACCTTTCTCACAGGATCTTGGTTTCTCTTCCTGGGAAATGATGTTGAGAGATCTCAGCACGGCGCTGCCGATGCTAATTACTCCTGAGATCCTATGTATTTTCAGTAGTCAGAGTTAGAAAGTGTGCAATAAAAAATACCGTATGGCTGATATAGAATTTTATTTAACCACATGAATAGTGTATCTGTATCTCACATTTTTACACTTCTAAGACACCCCTTTTTCAGAGATATGAGTAATCATGCATTTACATTAGCTCAGAATGCACATTCAACTGACTCAGAATAGTGCTACCACCACTACAGCCACTGATGTGACTGCTAGAATTGACAGTCCTTTTAGACACATAGAGTGTCTTATTCTGCTCAAACTGCTATAATAAAACACTAAGATTGGGTGGCTTAAACAACTGTCATGTATTTTCTCACAGTTCTAGAAGCTGGGAAATCAGACGTCAAGGTACAGGTCAATTTCCTGGAAAGTGTCCTCTTCCTGGCCTGCAGACAGCCATCACATGGTGTTTTTACATGCAGAAAGAGAGCTCTGTTTCCTCTTCCTCTTTTTATAAAGGCACTAATGTTGCCATGAGGACCCTACCGTCACACCTCGTCTAAGTCTAATTATGTCCCTAAGGCCCCACTCCAAATACATCACACTGGGAGTTAAAGTCTAGATAAGACTTTTGGGGGAGGTAAGGGACCACAGCTGAGTGCATAGAGTATGGTTACATGACTACATTGTAAAGCCACCTGGAATTGATTCTCTATTATGCCACCAATTTAAAATATAGATAAGCATATTATTAAATTTTACTTTGGGTATTTAGGAAATATTATTTTTTAATTGTATTTTGTTATTATGTAGGATATTTTCAAGAATCCAAACTAGATACTAGAAAAATAGATATCACAGATTATTATCTTTCTGTTACCTCTACACTATTTCTTCCTGCAATGTAGAAAGCCATTAGGCCTGGGCCAGGTAGCTCAGTTGGTTAGAGCATCATCCCAATACACTGAGGTTGCATGTTCAATCCCCAGTCAGGGCACATATAAGAATCAAGCAATGAATGCATAAGTGAGTAAATGAATGCATAAGTGAGTAAAACATCAAGTTGTTTCTCTCTCTCAAAAACATCATTTTTAAAAAAGATCCCTTAAAATTTGCATTGCTTATCCTTTTAATAAGCATATTTAAGACACACCTTCTTAGGACGCACTTTCAATCTGCCAAATTAAAATATCCCATAGTGAGGCAGATGCACATCTCTGGTTACAAACCCTCCACTGCTCCTCATTTACTTCATTCATTCCATGTTGTCAACTGTAATGCAAAAGACAGTGACACAAAATACTTCTAACCTTAAATACTTCAGGATAACAGATTATTAGCAACCCTAACCAGATAATATATCTTCCTCTTTTGTTACATTCAAAGTTTTATTATTAAGAGTATCTAAGTCCCTATTTTGACAAATTCTCAGAGGTTCTTGATTCTTTTTCCCCCTTATATTCTATATTGATCCTAATTTTTTTCATAATTGTTCCTCAAGACCAGTCTCCCCTCCATCTTTATTTCCATAGCCTTTGTCTGGAGCAGGGTTTCTCAGTCTCAGCACTGTTTACATTTTGGACCCAATAACTCTTTGTCATAGCGTCTTTGATTGTGCATTGTAGGATAGTTAGCCACATTCCTGGCCTCTGCTCAGCAGATGTTCATGTCAGCTCCCTAGTTGTGACAAGCAAAATGTTTCTTGAAATTTCCAGATGGCCCCTGTGTGTGCTGGGGGGTAGGGGACATGGAGGCTCTCTCAGCTGAAAACCATTGGTCTACATCTTCATCTTCTAGCTTTTAGACTGCTTCTCATATCTTTAACCTTCCATATTGCTGTTAACGTTATGCTTTATGTTACAAAGTTTGTTCTTATTACTCCCACACTTTAATTGTTTGTACTGGAAATGCACAAATACTATAGTAGGGTATGAAACACTCTTCACTAAGAGTCTTCTCCATCACCATAGCCTGTCTCTCACCTCCCAACTCCACTCTACATATTTTCATTTTTTCCTGTAGTAATAAATAGTTAATCCATTCCACTTCTCTGAATATTCTCTTTATTTCTATTTCATTCCTCTGGACACATACTTTTCTTCAGTGGCATGCCACCACTTTTCTTAAGATGGAAAACCACTAATCACTTCTTGGAGATTCTCCAAACCTGTGTACTGGCTGAAGCATTTCCCACATCTTGAATGTAACACCAAACACTTTATGTTGTAATTCTCTGCTTATAGTCAATCTCTGTCATTTTTCAGGCAGCTCCCGGAGACAGCTAAATTTGTTCGTGGTGCTTAGTATAGTGTGCAACAGAGGCATCCGCATGTGTCTTCACCCATACCCTACCAGAGTATTCTAAGGTTAGTAGAAACAGAAAAAGAACTTGAGCAATGAAGTTATTCATTTGAAGTTTATAGGCTCCTGGGCTTTAAGGGTGATTGACTGACTGACTAATCCCAAAAAGTACAATAAAAGAAACAAAAAAACCTCAAACCACTACTTCATGGTTACTCTTAACTTCAAAATGCATTTTACTGCTGCTAGAATTTTATATGAAAGTTAGTAGTCCATAACATAAGAGAATGGCACCCTTGGCATTTCCCAAACGGAAGGCAGAATGTTCCTGTGGTGCCAGCAAAGGTGTGCTCCCCTGACAGCCCAGCCTTTGATCTGTAACGTTGAACCTCACTACCCCCCAGGGACCCTCGGGGGTGGCCGCTGTCTATTGGCCTACGCGTGCCCTTGCAGGGATTTAAGAGAGAGACCTGGGTTAATAGTGAGACATTGGCTCTGCTAGCCCATCTGGAGAGAAAGTCGTATTTCATGTAACAGAGATGAGGTGGCCAGAAAGACATAGAGAAGTGGGGGGAAATAAACTGTGTTTGAGTCACTTGTTCAGCTGCCTATAAAAAAACAGCATCTGTAAAATTTAGAAACAAAAGTAATTAAAATAAGAATTGATCATTTGTTAAGAACTATCTTTGTCTGTGAAAGTATATCCTTGAACTTGGCCTTTACTATTCTTGGAGGATAAGTTGTACAAGTTCCTACATTCTATGTAAAATAAGAAGAGAAGGAATAAAAATTAACATTAACTGAACATATTAATTCACCATCAATAATGCTGCATGTTAGTGTGTAGCATCTCTATTTTACCTTTTAGAAACTAAAATGTTGTAAAGTCAGAATGTGCTATGGACAGAATACCAGTGAGTTTTGAAGTGTAATTCTTTCTGACTCTAAAATCTTCTTATAATTTTTACCTCTTACTTTCCCCTATATTTGTCACTTTTGAGATTTATGAGTAGTTCTTTATTTGTACCATGCAGTGGGTTAATATACAGGCCTGTGTTCACTACGTTGCATGGGTTAAAAAAATCCCATTCTGTTGGTTGACTGTTTTTCATCCCTGGTTATGGATGCAGGGAGCAGGTGAAAAAATACTCAAAGAAAAAAGTTATAGTACATTACCAATTATGCAACAACTAAAATGAAGAAACACCTGTTCCAATGCAAACATCCTAGGAATGGTTATGTCTAAAATAATTATGTTCAGTGTAAATAAAATTCGGTTTTGGATTATAATATTTTTGAATTTTGCTCACTGAGTGAAGCAGAGGAACATTTTATATTAATGGCTGGATTCAATCTTTACAAATCCTTTCATAGTTCTGCAGGTAAGGCTAGGCAGTGCAGAGCTGATGTTGCATTTTACAGCAGATCACCTGAAGTCAATCTGTAAAGGAAAATTTGATACTGGGGCTTGAGAAGGTGAATTTAATCACTCTGTAGAGAGTGTTTTCATCCTCCATGTCTAGTGAGATATGTGGGTGGGAGGGAATAGAGCCAAAGGAGAAAGTGTAACATGAAAAGGGCTGAAGACAGAGATTTTCTTTTAATTTTTCCAAAAGTTTAATGAAAATAAATGCTAGAGTACCACTGAAGGCCACTTCACATCCTGTGAAGATATTGGATATGCTACCTCCTCACCTCCCTCTCTGCCATTAGTCGACTTTGTCGGTTGCATGCATGTGTCTGTGTATCCAAAACAGTTTTACCTGCATGGGCCAGTCTCCTCCACATGTCAGAGTCACCTTAAATGCTTGTAAAAACTGTAGATTCCTAAACCACCTCTTGCTGAATAAGACTATCTGTAAAGAGCCCTAGGAATCTGCCTTTTGTAAGCCTCCCTGCTGATTGCAGTGCACACATATTGCAGAGCTGCTAATTCAGTTGATATGTTCTCTGGGCTATTTCTAGCTCCATTGTTTCCTTTTAGAGGTTCAGCTCTCAGGCATGTGTATATGGTCCAGAGTTACTTTCATGAGCATATGCCCATTAGGAAATGGGAGAAGCCTGAAAAACTCCATTGGCCATATTTAAAAGGAAGGTTGTTTTACACCTGTGGAATTATTGAGTTAAAAATAGTTACCCATGTTAAGTTCTAGGCATGCTCATTAACAGCCCCAAGGTGAGGAGTATCGAGTAAATAGTATAATTCCACTCTAATGAGGACCAAGGCAATTCTAAGAAATAGGCTATATAATGGAGACTAGATTTGGTGTTATCCACGGAGACAGATCCAAGACCGACTTGTGGTACTTCCCTTAGAGATGTATATGTACAGATCACACACACACACACACACACACACACAAACACACACACAAACACAGCTCTATGGAATAATAAAACTGGTTTAATTACTTACTTTTTATAAAAGCCGAAATAGAGCTTTAAAAACAAATTGACCTTTTCAGAAATATGTCACTAACAAGGAAAGGGCCCAGGTACAGGGCTCTTTCCATTTAAACACTATGATTTCACGCAATTGAAAAAGAGCATCTCTCTGGTTTTGACAGGGGTCTTCCTTCCTGATAATGTCTGGTATTGCGTAACCTTCAGAATACATGACCTTAAATCAATGTCTCTAAGAAACTGCTGTTTATTTACAAAGAACCCCAGCTCCCTGTTAAATTACACTTGGAAAAAAGGGAAGTTAATCCACAAGAAAAAATAACAATACCATATCTTGTGATCATTTGATAGGTCTAACACTAGTGTTCTAGGGACTAATTCTCCTTTGATTCACTAAGAATTTAATTCTGTTAAAAGTCCCACTGAATCATAATGAATGTTACAAAAGTAAAGTAGAACAAGAGCTCTAGGGGAAGCATTTAAAGTATATAGTAGCTAACTGACTATAACTATACAATTTACAAACACAGCTATTGAAAACTTGAAACTCTTCATATATACACACACACACACACACACACACACATATATATATACATACACATTTATTGCAATGAGTACCTGTTCAATCATAAAATTATATTCAGTCATTTGCTGGTATTTTAAAACTTACTATAGTTAAATAATGTGCTTAATACAGAATTTTTCTCCCTTTAAAATGACAAGAAATGACATTTAAGGTTTGATAAATGTTACTTTATGATAATTGGAAACTAAAACTGATTGAGGGTAGAAAATGCTTATAAAAATCAAGGAGTTAAGAAAGTTTTCTCCAGTAACTGCCACTATCTCCCAGTGTGGAAAGGCTCCAAGTTTTAGTGATATAGACTGACAGACAGATGCACGCGCACACACACCATGTATACGTATACGTATACGTATATGTATATGTATGTATATAGTTATTTTTGGGGAAATGTCCAAATAGTGACTCTTCCTGTTACATGTCAACAACCACTATGTTGAAAGATGTCCATTGTGTTTGTGTGTGTCTCATTGTTTGTTGTCTAGACCTTGTCCAGCCTTGAGAGCAAGAATTCTACCTGTTTGTCTTGGTGAGCACAGCTCCTAACTTGTGTCAAATTACAGTTCATGTTCAATGAACATATGCTGTTTCATTGGCTAGTTCTCGATTTGGCAGTTAGTACAAATTATGGTGCTATTCGGGACCACTCAAAAAGTCACATGAAAAGAGGAAGAGTTGATATAGTAGTGACCATGGATAGGCAAAGATTGTATACATGGCAAATAAGCTTCTGGAATGTACCTTAACTTGGCTGTGGCAAACTTACTTTTCTTAAGAATGAGTGTTGATTTATTGAGTTTATAGCATGTATAAAGGTCCTGGCTAAAGGGTGTTACATATGTCACCTCATTTAAATTTAAAAAAAAGTCTTGTATGTAAAGTATAATATTTCTAACTTTATGGATAAAGACACTTATATTCAGAGGGCCCAAGCAATTTATCCAAGGTCAAAATCACTTAATTTAGGGGAAAAATGACAGCAAGAGAAATTATGATTATATGGCCAGCCCACAGTTCTTTTTACAGTCCATCAATTCCACCTTTTTATGGTAGCATGACATTTTTAGGCGATAGTTCTGAAAGGAGAGGTCAAAGGAAAGGTTGATAATAAAGCAACCTGAGATATTTAAATTCACTCTGACACCTACTGATTGCTCTCCCAGATCCTATGTATATTCTTGTGAGTGAGCTTCAATCGTCCGGTTCCCTGACATCACTTCCTCCCAGATTTCTGAGCTCATTTTCCTGATACTTCATCTGATTTCTTTCAAACTGGAACCTCCGTACCCGGGTCCTCTATCTATTTCCCTGACTCTGATCCATTTTTGCAACCATGATGACTTAACTTGTGTTTTTAATCATCGATCTATGCATCAACTACAATGTATTCAGCCCTTCCAACTCAAGAGGAAGTCTGAGTGTCCTTTTTCCTAAGAAGAGAGAAAGAGAAAGAAAGAAAGAAAGAAAGAAAGAAAGAAAGAAAGAAAGAAAGAAAGAAAGGAAGGAAGGAAGGAAGGAAGGAAGGAAGGAAGGAAGGAAGGAAGGAAGGAAGGAAAAAAGGAAGGAAGGAAAACAGAGCATTTAGCTATCTTTAGAGTTTAATCTCAATATGTAGAGACTTCTGACCCTTGCCCTTGATTTTCTGCTCACCTGCAGCACCTCTGTATTTTCTTCTTCGACTTTCTGTTCTCTTAACATTTCACATGTAACCATTGTACTTTACTCCCGTTCTTATTTTTTCTTTCATACGATTTCTTCCTTTTTCTGTACTATTTACAATAGTTTACATTATTCAATTTTCACAGCAAAGTCCACAGTACCAAAGGACTAATCAATAAAATATGTTTATTACTGAAAAGCATTTTCCTGAGTAAAATTGTAGTATTAGCAGTAAGAATAGCAAGGTGTTGTTGTTGATAATCTAATAAACAACAACAAACATTTGTATGGTGATTTATTATATGCCGGGTAATTTACTATTTTACATGCATTATTTCTCTTAAGTTTTACAGTAACTTCCAGAGAGATAGTACCTCTGTTTCTAAAATGTGGAAATACGTAGCTGAAAAATGTTAACTGCTCAAGATCACACAGCAGAGTCAGGATTCAAAACTATGTTTATCTAAATCTAAACACAGAGCTGTCAGCCACTGAAAGCTACCTCCTCCTTTTTGGTATTGCTCCCTACCCTCATACTTTTTCTTATTTTACTGGGGGACAGTAAAACCTGTGTACTGTTAACAACATGTCCAAGACCGCACAGCGACTATGTAATGGGGCCAAGATACCGCTTTGCCTGTCTTCATCTGTTCATGACACTAGCCGAAAACTGTCTGGAAGGCACAAAACATAAAAGTATGATTGTCTTTATAAATTTGGGGTATGTTGCAATAAAAAATCATAAATTCCCTAAAAATGTTTAGCCTTGGTTCAACAAAAACCTTTTATCACTCCCCACAGCCACTTTGCTCCATAGGCAATCTGAGTCGTCGTAGAGAACCTATGGAAACAGCTGCTGCAGTGCGGCTGTCCTGTGTGAGTGTCTTTTATAATTTTGCTGAGTGCTTGTGTCAGAACCCCGCCAGACGTGTTCATAGGCAAAGCTTCTTTGGGGAAGCCTCTCGGAGAGGTGTGAAGGATCGCAGAGACTCGCATGGCTGTGTTGTGTGTTGCCACAATGATAGCCTCCTCTCCCTGGAAGAGGCAATACAGGCCCCAAGGTGGAAACTGCAGGGTCACCTATAAATGATACTGCTGACACAGTGCTTAAAGGCCTACCTCGCTCATGGCATTTCCACTTGGTCTTTTGGCTCTTGGACCTCAAGGAAACATCTTGCACTAGGATACAGCAAACTAGAAAGATAGTTACTACCTCCAGAGATATCCCTTAATAACAAGTGGCCACAAAATAAGAGTCTGCGGCGCTTGTAGGGAATTGGCTGCTTTCAAAGAACAATAGGGTCATGAAATAGTTCCACACTGATACCAAAAGGCAGTGGTCTTGGAATTAATATTTTTACAAAAACAAAAAAAAAATGCTCATTTTTCTACTAAGACCTTGTAATTTTCTCATGATGCTTAAGTAAGGTATAATAAAGTTTACCAGAACAATGAGAATCTTAAATTCCATAAAGGGCTGATGAGGCTTGTTAATTATTAAGATGCTTGAAGGTCTTGTAAAGAATACGTATTCTTTCTGAATCTCAGTTTCTCTATCTGTTTAAGGGAAAAATGGTTTCTGCTGAGTTTAGGAATTGTTCTCTAAGGCTGGCTGTGCTTTTTGGTGTTGAAAATGCTCAACTCAAGCTTGGACAATTCTGTATTATTATAGTCACTGTGGTTTTAAACATGGGTACTAATGACACATGTATAGCTTCTGACGGAGTACTGGGTCAATGACTTCTTAGGTGAATGACTTTGAACGAAGTAGGGGACCTTTCCACCTGCATTTCCTCATCTATACAATGGGACTACTAGCAGTAATTATTACATAGGGCTGTTACAGAGATGAAATAAATTAATATGTACAAAGCACTGAGAATAGTTCACAAACCATGTATTTGTCAATTTCTTGAAGAGGACCTAGAGCCCTTTCTCCATTGAGTTTGGCAGAAATGCTCTGAATCTTCTGTGGAACATAGAATCTCCAACACCCAGCTCACCAGACTCATTATTGTTGCTACATGATGCTTGCTTGATACCTGCAGGTGTTGGTGGTTCTTGCCTGAACTGTTATATTCCTCCAAAGATGTTACATTTTAATTCAGGGAGGAGTTTCAATTGACTCACATGCTAAAAAGGAGGCTCTTGTAGATTCATAGGCAGTCTCTAGATGCAGTGGGTTTCCCCAGCCTTAACTTTGCAGCTCATGGGCTGACAATAGAGTAAACATCTATCTTCGCTTCCAGTGGGTTCTAGGAATGCATACCATTAGCACCAGCCCACATGCCTGTGAAGGTGGTAGGGAGAATGTTGGTAGAAGAGAATGCATAAAGAACAATCTAGGAGAAATCTCTGATTCCTAGATCTTACTTGCAATAGCCTGGTTTAAAAATCATAATAGCATTTCTTTTATAGCACTTACCAGGTACCAGGGCCTCTCCTGAGCGTTTTCACGTGTTGATCTTCACAGCCTTCATGAGATGGGTATAATTAGTACCCCTGCTGGGCTGGGGAAGAAACTGAAACAGAAATCTTAATGTGCCAACATCACACTACTTATCAATAGTAAAGCAGGGGTTAGAACTCAGGAATTCTGGCTTGCACACATGTGCACACATACACAGATAAAAACCAAGCGGTCTACACTCTTTGTGCCACCAACCTGGTGGGAACCCAGGCACTCATCACATCACTCCTGTGTCCGTTACAGGAAATCTAATCTCTGAGTGTCTCCACCTGTGGAAATGAAAAAGTACCGCCTGACTTGTGATAACTTTGAGAATGTAGACAATGTTTATGAAATGTACAATACATGCTCAAATAACTTTCTGCTGTGACAATAACAATAAAGGTATTACTAAATAAATGTGATGATTATGAATCTTAGCTAGGTATTGATATAGGTTCATTTCATTTGCATTCCAAAACAATGTACCCATTATCCTCAAAACAAATATTTCTAGCCAGGATTACAGAATAACCTGAAGAAAACAGACTAAGGCTCACAAGGGAAGAAAGACAGTCAAGAATGCAGGAAAGGATCACTTCTGCGGAGGGAACTCTTCCACAGCAGTGATACTGAAGAAACAAATTAGTAATTCATACTTAATGACTGCAAACAAATCTTTTTAGGGTGACATCATACTGGAGTCCACATCTCTTGTCTCTCAACAGGTTTATATTCTTTTCAAGCTGTTCTGTGCAATTACTTTCTGTTCCTTTCAAGCTTGAGAATATTTAATAAGATTTCTCAGGGTTTGAAGGCCAATACTGAATACAGAAAAGAAGCCCAGCTAACTGTCGTACCTGGTGGTGAGGCTTCCAGGCCCAGTTAATAGCAGAGCTCTTCCTCAGTTCTCTTGGAATAAATGAACAAGTAATTTAATTGTTTTCTAAAGTCTTTCAGGAGATGGCCTTCACTGGCTAAATGCAGTTTGGAGCTCCTTGCCCACGTCCCCTTCTTGGTGAGTAGCACAATGCCTTGCTCGAAGTAGGTGCCAATGAATCCTATATATGTGTGTGTGTATATGATCCTGTTTATATTATATGTTTAAATTATATATAAATCATGTTGGAAACAGAGCCAAATACTCCCTTTTCCGATGCAGTTGAAAATCAAGTAATCAAAACTTAACTAACCAGATTCTATAGTTAAAAAAGTATTTTCTTTCAGCAATTAACATTTAGAAATTAGAGCCAGGTTCTCTGCATAGAATTTTACAATGCTGAAATCCAGATGTCATCCAAGCTGTGGTTCCCTTCTGATGCTTGAGATCTTCTTCCAGCCTCATGTGGTTTTTGCCATATCCTTTTGGCTATTGAACTGAAGGCCCGTTTTCTTCCCAGCTGTCAGCTTGTGGTTGTGTTCAGTTCTCAGAGGGTTCTCACAATTTCTGGGGGAAGTCTCTCTCTGAGAGACTTTCCCAGCTACGCTCACAGTATGGCAATGTGAGAGTACGGCCAACAAGAAAACCATGTTCTGTATTCTTAAAACTTAATATGCCCCAATAAAGAGAATATTTTAATTTTCATTTATGTATTTTAATATTTTATTTATAAATTCTTAATTTGGTTATTGATTTTTTCTCTGACATTTTAAATGGTGTAAGGTAGATATAAATGATAAATATATTAATTTATATAAATTTGTTTTTTATTTTTCTCACTTGTTGCATGTGTTTTTCTCTTTCCTTTTTTGTCTGCTTTTGAATTATGTAGATGATGGTGATGACGATGATAATGATTTAACTCCCAACATTATTAGATTAATAGTTTTATACTACTGTGCTATTATTTTAATGGTGTGTGTAGACATTAAAATGCATGTTTTTCTTACCAAAAATAAATATTACTTGCTCCATTTACTCTATTAAATAGTGAAACTATTGTGAAACTCTAACTCCATGTTCTATTTTGTTTTGTATCTTAATTATCTATTTTTTGTTTCCTAGGTAAATTATTTTTTAGTTTATTGGGATGACATCAGTTAACAAAACGATACAGACTTCAAGCACACAATTCAACAAAACAGCAGCTATACAACGCATTGTGTGCATATTGCCCAGAGTAAAATCTCTTTCTATCCGCATTTATCCCCCTTTCATCCTCTTTCACCTCCACCCCTGGCTGTCACCCCCCATTTCCCCTGGCTGTCACCAGGCTGTTGTCTGTGTCTATATGTTTTATGCACATATGTTTATTTAGTTATTTGCTTAATCCCTTCCCCTTTTTCTCACTCAGCCTCCCAACCTATTTCTCTTCTGACAGCTCTGTCTGTTCTATGTATCTATGCTACTGTTTCTATGATGTTTTTAAATTATCTTGTTCAGTAGATGCCACATATAAGTGAGATTATTTGGTATTTGTCTTTCTCTGACTGGTTTATTTCACTTAGCATATACTCTCCTGGTTCGTTCATGCTGTCAAAAAAGGTAAAACTTCCTGCCTTTTAGAGCCAAGTAGTACTCCATTTTGTAAATGTAATATAGATTTTTTTATCTGCTTATCTACAGATGGACATTTGAGCTATTTCCCTATAAGTAACTACTATAGTAACACTGCTGTGAACACAGAGGTGCATATGCTCCTTCAAATTAGCATTTCATGTTTCTCCAGAGATATTACCAGAATGTAAAGACAACCCACAGAACAGGAGAACATATTATCCAGTGATACTGATATTCAAAATGTCAACAAATATTATATTGTATTGTATTATAACTAATACAACTCAACACTGAGAAAACAATCAATCCAATTTAAAATGAGAAAAGGATCTGAATAGACACTTCTCAAAAAATGACATACAGATGGTCAATAGGCATATGAAAAGATTCTCAATGTCACTAATCATCAGAAAAAGTGCAAATTAAAACCACAATGACATATTACCTCAGGCCTGTCAGAATGGCTATCATCAATAAATCAAGAAACACCCAGTGCCTGAGAGGATGTGGAGAAGAGAGATCTTCCTGCACCATGAGTGAAAATGTAGATTGTATCTTAATTCCTTGTCATTTATAAACTTTATAAGACAGTACTGTTATTGTCACATATCAATATCCTTTGATTTTTTATCACATTTACTCTTTTCTATCACCACTCATTGTTTTTTCTCTGCCAGTCGTGTTCACTCTGCCTTCAGAAGCCCCTTTATCTCTTCCTTTAGTGTAGATTTGCTAGTGACCAATTCTCCTAGTTTTTGTTTGTGTGAAATGTCTTTATTTTACTTTCATTTTCATTTTTTTTACTAGTATAGAATTCTAAGTCATTCCTTTTCAGCATTGTCATGGTATTTTACTTTGTTCTACCTTGAATTACTACTGTTTGAACATCAGTTGAGATCAGCTGACAACTATTCCTTTGAATGCGTTTTGCCATTTTCTCTAGATGTTTTTAATGATTTTCTTTTTGACTTTGGTTGTTAGCTGATACAATGCATGTGCCAAGTGTAGTTTTCTTTTCATTTATGACTCTTGGATTTCAAAGGCCTTCCTGATTCTGAAGGTTAATATCTCAATAGACTTCAGAAAGTTCTGAGTGATTATCATCTCAAATATTGCTTCTGCTCCATTCACTTTCCTCTTAAAATCTGAACATCAGTTATTCGTGCTCTGAATCTTCTCATACGTCCTCTGTCTTTTGTGCATTCCACTCTGTTTCCTAGCCTTTAAGGCATTCACGTTCACTCTGTAATTTTTTTCTTTATGTTCTATTCTATCTTCTTTTTTGTTCAATCTGATTTAAAACAAATCTACATTAGGGTTGCCAGATTTAGTAGATAAAATAGAGAGTGCTCAGTTAAACATAAATTTTAGATTAAAAAATGGATAATTTTTAATGTATCTATATCTCAGATATTGTGAGGAAAATACCTATGCTGAAGTCTTAACCTCCAGTATCTCAGAATATGATTGTATTTGGAGGTTGGACCTTTAAACAAGTAATTAAGGTAAAATAAAGTCATTTAGGTGGGTCCTAATCAAATATATTCAGTGTTCTTACACAGAAATGTGATTAAGAGGCACATACACAATATGGGAAGGCCATCTGAAAACAGAGAAAGGCCTCGGAAGAAATCAACCCTGTCACACATCACCCTCACTTTACCCTCAGCTGCCCCCTTAGGGCTCAGACAGCACCCTGACCCTCAAAGACAGCACCCCAGGCAGCAGAGACCCAGCGGAGGGCTGACCATGTATTTTCTGTTTTTGTTTTATTTCAGCCTTAAATGTTGGGCACTGTGTTAGAAAAGTTTTAGAGGTGATTCAAAACTCTAAATGTACTTATAAGTCCCTAAAAATGCTTTGACTTGCTTCTGACAATTGGTCAAGCTCAGAAACTAACATTCTGGCATCTCCTTAATTCAATCTAGCCCTTGCAAGTGGTGCTCTAAGTCTTCTTATATGTAATCCTACTTCATGACCCCAACTCACAGTGTAGGAATTTATCAGACTTTTTCTAGCCTTCGAGGGATCTGAAAATCAACTCTGTCGACCTTGCTTGTGAAACTTCCAACAGTTTCTTTTCAGCTTTTCTACCCATAAGGCAGCCTTTCCAGAGAAAGAGTCCTCTAAATTCTGGGCCTATTTATTTGCCCAACCTTCTCCTAGATCTTTGCCTTACTGAGTCACCGCCGCTTTGATTGTCTTTGATGTCTTTAAGAACTTTATTTTTTTTTTCAAATTTCCTAAGGGTTCTCATTGGAAAGAAATTTAAAAATTTCGTCTGAATTAACTTAGTGCAGGATTGCTGAAAATAGACATATTTTCACAACTGTCTTTTCCATCTCAGAAATATTAGGTAATTAAGTCATCCAGCTAGTAAGTGGCAAAGGTAACATTTCAACTAAGATCTGCCTCAACTTAAAGCCTACATTCTTGACCATCACACCATACCGCCAAAGGAGGCAGGTAAAGGTGGCAGGAAATGCAAAGAGATGTAACTGAGCTCTGGACAATGTTGCAGTCCCATAAATTTCTTAGAGCACTCCACCAAAACCAATTTTGCTACAAAGCAAGCTGTACCTTCAATATGGCATGAGTAAAGAAAACGTTGATGACTATCTTTGCAGAAGCTGGTGCTACATGGCTGTAGTATACGTATGCATGATAGAGAACAAACTGTTCTTGCTTATGATTCCACAGCGATGGGGTGTCCTCAGAGACCTAACCGGAACAGCATTCTTTTAGGTGGGCATGAAAACAAAAAGCTGCTCAGAACCACAGAGAAAAACATGAGACTGCTATTCATGTCAAAATAATTAAATTTAAATGCTTGTCATTTTCAAAATTTGGCAAAGTGAATATGACTGACTGATACTTTTAACACAAAGTTAAAAAATATTTTGGAATGTTAAGGGACCCGCCCCATCGGCTTTACATAAGCAAAGGAGGAATTGCATAAGGATAGGTTGGGTTGAGAGCATTGTTGGGAACCGCCCTGCCTGGTATCAGAAGCTGTAACGCCCACCTAGGCTAAGGCTGAGGGAACGCCCTTGGAACCATAAGCCAGCAAGGAGACAAAAGCTTATCTCCCTGGAAAAAGCACTGCTTCTGCTCCTTTTACTTCACCCTGCCTGGATCCCAATGCTTAGTCAGTTAGCCAATGATGGGTAAGATTCTCCAAGGGGGAAATGACCTAAGACAGGCACGATCACATGGGAGGCCCCCAAGGAAGGACTTTGGGGGCTACGGCAAAAAGGGGGTGATGGACCCTCACCCCTCGGCTTTGACAAAACCTGAGTGCTCATAGTCTGCGAGAAAGTCTCCTTATCTCTTGGCTGCTTTAGTTCCCTTGCTCCACCTAAGCCTGAAACAATGACAGGGTGGTGCAGCCCTGTGCTGGAAAGGGTGGGTTCCCTGGGTGATCAGGCCTAAGAAAGAATATGCAAATTCCTGTGAAACCTGCTTTGTTTAGAATGCTCTCAATTGAATGAGAGGGTCCAAGGAGAAAGTAAGTTTGTTCCTCAAAGTTGTACAGCTCTTTGACCCTGACTCAAAGTAGGCCCTCAGAGTTCCTTGTTATTTGATCCTTACTTCCCTGCAATGAGTAATGAGATTTACCTGAATTCTTGTACAAACGAACCCTATAAAAAGCCTGCTGGGACAGGAGAAGGCGCACACTCCCCCAGAGAGGGTGGCCAAAGTGCCCTCCCCTAGCGAGGGTGGCCCCTCCATCCCTACTTCTCCACAGAAAATTGCCTGTTTCTGTGCATGTTCATTTCTCGTGTGTCGACGAGCCACCCACAGCATCACTGCCGGTCAGTGATCGCGCATCAGAGCATCGCTATCAGATGTGTGAATGAATTAACAAGTGGATATGTCTCTCAGACACAAAAGAGGATAAACTGATAGGTGAATATTTGCCAAAAGCACTATAATTCAAACTTCTAAAACTTTATTCTAAGTAAAGATTGAAAATGAAAAAGCTTAAAGTATAATAAATGATTTGACACTGTCTATTAATTTTTTCTCGAAGTCATGCTGTTATGAGAGTCAGCCTCACAGGCCCACATGTTTTTAAACACCAATCTAGAAAATATTACAATACACATTATGTTAAATTTGTAGCTAAATAGAAACTGAATGGATATAAAAATGTACCGAACCAAGATTACTCTATAAAGACCAGAACCCTTTCTTTCTGTGCTCCAAAAGAATGAGGGGAAAAAATCTTCAAAATATTTTGCAGAGTTAAACCATCAGTAAAGTATTTTTTGTACATTTGTCGTGGCATTTACTTGGCATTTTAAACATGTTCTCTTGGTGTGACACATCCATTTTGCACATATGGGTTATTTTATTATTAACACATAATGGAGTGGTTAGGCAGACAATAACATTTCATGAATGTGAAACCTCATGTAGTTTGTCAAATAAATTTATACTTGTTCCATAAATTCTGCTTTACCATTCTAATAGTCTAATCTGTACTTAATGCTGAGTTAAAATACTTTGTCTTATATACTTATATGCACAAATAAAAGTATAAATCACTCTATATCTTCAAAGATAAAAAATATTTTACCTATTGGGCTATTCTTAAGAAAAAGTATATTCATTTACTTAAATTATTTTTTACCCCAAGTGGTTTCCTCAAATTTTACTCACTTAGCCTGGAATGCCTACATCATCAAGATTTGAATGATTCCAAAGGTAACGTTAGTGAAAAAATATACATTCCATATTTTTGCCCTATTAATATAAAGATTTGCTATTATTTCACCCTTTTCATTAATGATTTTTCTGTAGAGACCAGCATTTGAAAAAACCTACAAAAAGAACAAAGTCAACTGAATCAAACTATAAGCCATTAACATGTTAGCTGAATGAAGTTTCTTACATCAGCTATAATATTTAAAAGGAAGAATCAGAGAATGAGATAGTGTTTTCAAGTTGGAATTGCCATGTGGTGAAATTTCTGGGTCCTGAGATTGACTTTCTTTCCAAAATTTGGGAAGTTAATTTGGAGAGGTGGATTGGTTAGTCCCCTGCTTAAAGCTGTTTTAAAGCACTGTGAACCCAAGTTTAAGATCTTAAACATAAAGACCCTCCAAAATATGGTTCATGCCTTCTGCTTTTTCCATCAATCTATATATCACTACTCAGTCACTTGAACTTGACACTGTAATAATATTCTGTTTGTTGTTTCCTTGACCACGATATTGCTCCATCCCTTCACCTATGTAACCTTCTTCTCTACTTGAGAAATTCTATTCTCCTTCATTCTTCAGGAATATGTGCTTGTCTCTTCCATGCTAAATTGTGTCCCTATCTGTATTTCTATAGTTTTTAATAATTATTTATATAATGGCAATGATTCAATTTTATTAAAATCCCTTGCTTACATGACTTTCCACATACTATGAACTTGCTGAGAAAAGTGACTTTTTGTTTTTTATTCCATTGACAATATTTTATGATTGGAAAATGATGGCATTTTAGTCTGATGTAACAACATAGGCAAAAGTTAAAGACAGGAATGGTGAGGAAAACATTGTCTTAATTAGGAAATAAGGAAGTGTGTAAACTTGGTTTTGTTGAAAATATACATTGAGCTCTATATGTTGCTCAACTGGATAGTATACTACTCACTTGCAATGTAATAGAGACAAAGTCCTGCCCTTCTGAAACTCTAATTCTAATAGAGAATACTAATAAATGAGTGAGACCAAGCTGGAAAAGAGACAGAGGGGTCAAGTATTAAGGTAAGTAATATGGAATAATTTTGTTGTAGTTATTTAAAAAAAGTGTCAAAGTGAAAAAATAGTTAAGGTATTTAATGAAAGTGAATACAATTGATTATGAGGCAGAATTTCAGGTATGAAAGTATAAGTTTATTTGATGTATTAAGAAGTAAGAAAAAGAGAAAAATCTAAAAATCATATATTACAGAAAGACTGCCTACTGTATCCAGAGCAACTTTGAAGAGAATTGAAAGGTAGTCTTGGGGGCACTTATATGTGGAAGAGGAATTTTCAAAATATAGCAAAAGAGTTGTCATTGTCAGAGGAGAAAGAAAATAACAAGTCTACAGCACAGTAGTTGAATTAAGGGCCCCAGTATTTTTCTGTCTCTCTAGATCTGTTGATGATATCCTCCACTTTGACTTTGGTCTTGGCCATATGACTTGTTTTGGCCAATGGAGCAATAAGAAAACCTGATACTAGCAGAGACCTGAACAAGCACATGTGTGTTTTCACTACCTCTCTTGTTGCTCAGCTGAGCCTGCTCAATGATGATACACTTGGAGCAAAGCCAAGCCAGCTCAGATGTCCCAGTCAAGAACCAGACGGATGAGAGAGCCCAGCCAAGAGCAACAAAGACTTCTAATCCATGTACAGCTGACTGTAGGTGTATGAATGAGAGTGAGACCTGAGAGTTCACTTCCAATCGGCAGAATCAGCAAGTCAATCTCTAAACTCCTGAGCAAAAATGATAAATGTTTTATTGCACATTAATCAGATTTTTGAAGCTGTTTGTTACACAGCATAATTTTGGCTATTGATTACTCATATAAGAATCATGGATACCTAAGAAGATATTTTCTGTATAAGGCATAAATTATAGATTAAATTGTGTTCCCCCAAAATATATTTTGGAATTGTGTCTTTATAAAAAGCAGAGAAGAGGCACAAGAGAGAGTACTTTATGAAGACAGAGGGAGAGATTGGAGTGATGCATCTAAAACCAAGGGCCATACATGAAGAATTGCCAACAACACCAGAAGCTAGAAAAGACTGGAAGAGATTCTCTCCTAGCCTCCACGGGGAAGTAACCATAACAACACCTTGATTTCAGACCTTTAGACTCTAGAGAATAAAATTCTGTCATTTAAGTCATTCAATTCTAAACCCTAGAAAACTAATGTAGCTGTAGAAAACTAGGGATTAAAAGCAGAGACTGAAATATAAGGATAGTACTTGGCTAAGGTTCTGGAATTCTTACATATTATTCTAAAGAAAATATATTACACCTAACATTAGCAGGAAAAACTCTGATCCCTGTAACTGGGAACATAAGTGTATTTTTTTTTCTGTAAAAATTCAAAGCCTGCTGAGAAATGGGGTAAAACAAGAAATTTAAACTCATATTTTCCTCTTACATATTTCTACAAATCCATCTTTCTTATCAAGCCTCCTTCCATTTTACTGAGGCTCTCTTCCTTCTGCATAGAAATCCTTTCTTAAAGTCTGGGCCAGAAGCCATATTTAAATTAGCACATTATTCTGTGCTCTCAAAACATTGGTGATTTTGTAGTTGAACATTTTGGTTCGCCTGTTTTCTACCATCAGGCTATAATCTCTGTAAATTCATTACTATGCCTATCATCAGCTCTTACAGCACTTCAAACAGGGGCTCAATAAAGATTTATTAAGTGGCTTATACAAGTGTAATTAATTTACTAACCAGAATTGTTCCTTAAGAAGCCTCCAGTCCTAACTCGTGTTCCTCTTTCCTAGTTTACCAACAGTTGGCTGCTGAATGTGACAGGAGGCAATTTCAATCAATGGAAATTATCGTATCTTGTTTTTCATCAAATGTTGATAGTTCATTTTACCATTTGAACAGCTCATTGGCAGTGTTTTGTCAGATAGGCACATGTGAATATAGCATGATTAAAAGACAAGTTTGGAGTGAGGCATATCTAGTTTCAATCTTTGGCTCATTGGCATACCTAATTATTTAAGCTGTGTGAATATATCAAATTAAATGTTCTTAGCCTCATTTTCTCCTTACATTTGAACGAATAATACATGAATTATAGAATTGTCATAAGAAGCAAATAAGAGCACATGCAAAGCAATTAGAACATATTACTTTGTATGCAAAAATAAAGGTCAAAAATAAAGGTTCAGAAAACAATCATGTGTGGATCCCATTGTAATAGTTTGCTAGGCTTGTCATAACAGAGTAGTAAGTGTGTGATTAAGGTGTAAGCAGGGTTTCTCCTGGGGCCTCACTACTTGTTTTGTAGGTTGTTGTCTTCCCATGTCTTCACCAGGTCTTTCACCTGTACTTGTCTATGTCCTAATCTGTTCTCATTATAAGACACCAGTCATATTGGATTAGGGCCCACCCAAATGACCTCATTTTACCTTAATCACCTCCTTAAAGCTCTGCCTCCCAAGATACTCACATTCTGAGGCCACATTCTGAGTGTTGAGACTTCAACATAAGAATTTTGAAGGAACATAATTCAGCTCATAATACCCTTATTCTAGTTTCATGTTGTAAGACGAGAGGAATGTTTTTTATGGTTCGTGTCATGCTTAGTTTATTATCCTAAAGTTTTGGTTTCTTATTTAATATTAGAGGTGTTTGTTTTTAATCAATCACCTGTGTTTAAAAAAATTAAGAGGGAACATAACCAATTTTAAAATAAAATTCAAGTATAATCTTCCACTTTAAAAATGGATTTCGGCAAAAAGAAAGTTATAAAACTGTTGTTAGAGTATTATCACAATTACTTATAGGTCCCTATGGAAACAGAGTCTTTCTCTTTCCTTTCTATTTTCATCACTTTTTATTTATGACCTTTAATACCATGCACTGGCACACTACCGATCGCAGGCACCTCGGGTCCCTATGGGCTGCCTGTTGTTCAGTGCTGTTGAATTTCTCTCCCTGACTCCCCAGGACATTGCAAAGAATATGTTTCTTTCTGGCAGTCAGCACTAGGTGCATTAGGAATTGTAAATGTCACTAAATTCGCTACACTTCACTATTTTTAAACCTATATATACTAATGTATATACCTAGTTCAAGAAAATGTATGATGGTCTGCTGCTGGTTAATTATTATTAATTAAAGTATAATTATAACACTGACTGGTGTGGCTCAGTGGATTGAGTGCTGGTCTGTGAACTGAAGGGTACTGGTTTGATTCTCAGTCAGGGCCCATACCTGGGTTACAGGCCAGGTCCCCAGTAGGGGGCGCCTGAAAGGCAACTACATATTGATGTTTCTCTCCCTCTCTTCCTCCCTTCCCTTCTCTAAAAATTAATTAATTAATTAAAAATAAGTAAAGTATAATTATAATGAAATAAAGACCTGGTGTCTTATCCCAGGATATTAGACCCAATTACTATGGGGAGTGTCTAACAACTTTCTTTGTTAATGTGAAGGATTGAATCACCAAATCCAACCATGTAAATCCAATCAACTAAAGTGCCTTGAACATCTACTGTTCTCTGGCTTTCAGTTGCAAGGTGTGAGTCATAAGGGACAATGACTCAAAGAAAATCCTTTCCCATCACTTAAGAATCAAGTTAAAGTCTATTCCCTGCATGTGATAGGTCAATAGCTTCGTCGTAACATTCTTGTGAGATGTTATCAGTGTGTCAATAATTGTTGCCTAAGAAACCATCTTTGTCTGGATAACAGTAAAATTTGTGTAAGGAAAGTTTTGACTAAGTAGAAATACAGATTTTACTGCAATAAATTTCCATCTTAGGAATTTAATTTGCACACATCATACAAAAATCTTGACAAGTTGAAAAAGTAGATGCATATTTAAAAAAGGTTGAAAGTTTTATGGTTATGGGTTTTGTTTACATTGACTATTTCTTAGCTGCTTAACGTTACCCAGTAGAGAGACGTTACTATAATTTTGTTGAGAAGAAAGCTGAAGCTCAGGTTACCTAAGAAACTTTCCTTTTAAAACACTCCTACTCTCTAAAGAATGAAGTAAATGGAGTTGGGAAAACATATTATGCATCCAGGAAAAAAAATCATACTCACTTCCTATTCCATCTTTCTTACGCAGAAATGGACTTTTTGTGAATTAAAAATGATCATGTAAAAAGGAAGTTATGAATAGAAAATAATAGATAATTTTTTCTTTAATAATATTTTATTAGGATGAACCTTTTTAACAAGAACAAATGCCTAGAAGCCTAAAAGAATGCAACTGATTAAATTATATAAATATTTATGGTTTTTGTGTGGTTTAAAAAATTCCCTATGAAATACCAAAAGATAATTCAAAAATTAGTTAACTAGTTAATTATTCTTTGAATTTTATTAAATTTATTGAGGTAACATTAGTTAATAAAGTCATATAGGTTGCAAATACACATTTCTATGATACATAATCTGTGTATTACATTGTGGGCCCACCACTAATTAACTAATTGATTTTTAAGATCAAGTTGCATTTGTGGTATATGAGTATACTTTTTTAATATAAAAATAGTTTTCAAAACAATAAAAATAATAAACCTAGAAAGAATATGCAAGAAAAAAGTAAAGTTAAAAAATAAAGGAAAAAGAAAAGGCAAATAAATACAAATTTTCCAAAACAAATGTAAAACACACTCAAATCTATCTCATAATAAAAAACACAAGTTAAAACTCTTCTAAAAATTTTATGTATTTGACCGTCATTTTTGAAAATATGCAGACAAATAGAAATTGGTAGAATTTCAACAGTTAATTCAAGATAACGATACAAAAAATCTAAATTATACATTCCCTTTGATTAGCATCTCCACTGTTAAGAATTTAATCTATAGATAAACAGGCATGCAGGATGTTCACTGAAAAACTGCTTTTAATAGAAGAACATGGGAAACTTCTAACATAATTAAATAAGAGTAAAAGTTTTTCAAATAACCCCAAAGAACAAAATTTAGACAAAAATCTGTTTGACCTGACTGGGAAATCTCACCTTTCTTGTTCTTCCATAATGTGACATCAGCAAATAACAGAAGGGAGGAGATGCTGGTATTTTTGTACACTTTATGTTTGAGTGAAAATAATTAGTATTCTCTTTTATGGAAGAAAAAGGACCATAACCTTAGAATTTTTTTTTCTTCCTTTCTAGGCATGTTAAAAGTGGACCTGCTGTACAAATGGGTAATCTTTTTACATTACACAACCTGAAGAAAATACATTCATAGCAGAGTGAAATATATTTGCTTTGATCTTGTTACAGTGAGAAAGGGCCTGAACGGACGGAAAGTCTCATTCATCATGTATTTACGACGAAGGCATTAATCAAGATAACACCGTGTCTCATGTAGTGAAAGCTGTGGATCAAGAAACATACGGAAACAGTTTCAGAGGAGTACATATTTTCTTGAGATCCTCTGCATTCAAAATCAAAACAACCCCTGTCCAAGGCACCTCGTATATTTCCAACCCAACATCTCCATTTGTGTTTCCCAGAACCGCAGTTAAAATGAAATATTAGCTCATGTTGGGTGATGTTTAAGAGCACCCCATGAAATATTCTGGCAGCCGTGAGCCTTCTAGGATAGTGTGGGAAATCATAACATCTGCCCCAAGGGGAAAGAGTCAACTCCAGCCACCACAGACTGCTTCTGCCCATGGCAACTGAAAATAATGATGGTTTTGCTCATTAAATGGCATCCATTTGAGGTCCCGGCAGGATGGTCAGGATTGGGACTCATTTTTCATGTGAACTGCTAGACTGAGTAACATAAATAACACTCAAAGCCAAACCGTCAGGAAAACTTATACATCTATGTGTTAATATTCACAGCTTATTATCTATCTGCTCTAATCTAAAAAAGATGTTCCTTACAGAAACAAAATATAATAGGTTACACATTTTCATTAGTTCATCGTGATTAGCTACTTAGTTGATTTGTTGGTACAGTATTTCCCAGAGCTTGGAGAAACTGCAGCTGGCTGTGTATTTTCCTCTGCCCTGAGTCCACTGTTTACCTCCTGCTCAGGCATGTTCACGGACAGCACCAGTCTAGCGCAATGATTTCTAAAGCAGATTTTAACACTGCATGAGAGTGGTATCGCTGTGTCATCATTAGAACTGATGACCTGCTTAGGAGAAGACACTTGATTGGTCTGATTATTCAAACAAATCTCTTTCATGTTCTTTAAAGGCCTTATTGTAAAAGCAGTTATGGGTTTTGCCCCCCTGTTGTCACATTAGAAAAAATGACCAAGGATCCCTAAAAGATATTCATCTTGTCCCCACTGATTGCTGAATATTTTTGTCAAATGGTGATGGACTTTCTGGTGGTCAAGGAATGGACTTTTGTGTTGACTGGTCTGGGTTTGACTTCTGCCTCTCTGCCTAGCCGGCTATGTAATTTTGAGCAATATGTTCAACCTCTTTGACTTAAAGAAAGAGAATTCTTCTCATTGAAAGTTACAGAAATCTAACTTTAATTAGCTTTAAAAAGAAATTAAAATGTTGGGTGTCAGGAGAAGAACACAAAAAGCAGAAGTGAAGCCAAGTTGAAAAATGATTTAATCCAAATGCTTCTCACAGTCCATTTCTCTCCTTTCCCTCTTTGTGTGGAACTGTCCTTTAACACAGAAAGGCATTGTTTATGCAGAAGAAATATTCCATGGATCACTTCAGATAAGCAAACATGGAATTGCCAACCAGAAATGCAGGGGGAGAAACCCTGTTTCTCACCAACTCAAGCCAGAAAAGTCTATGGGAATGATACTGGTCGAGCGGGAGTCAAATGCGCAACCACTGAGAAAGGTTCTCGGAGCTGTGCGGGTGAGGGGTGTGCCTAACCCAACCTAAATTCCCCAGTGTTCCTGTGGCTAGTGATGCGTCTGCTTTCACTAGAGGAAAGGTAGGGAAAGAGGTGTTGGATTGAGGCAATTTTTACTTTTGTTTTTCCTCAGTTTTCTTAGCTGCATGCAGATTGGAAATAATAGAACTTATTCTACAGAGTTTCTGTGATATATTGATGGCATAATGCATGTAATCATTAGTTTAATTTTTGGCTAATGGACTAGAGTTGAGAAGTAGTAACTACTAGTACATTTGTGTTAAATATGTAATAATTGTCAGTGGCACAACAAGTTCTTGTGTCACATGAGACAGGACATACAAACTTAGTTGGCCACACTTATGTCATTTGGATTCCATCATAAAACATGCATATTTCCCAGCCTTGACCTTTTAATTTACTAGGTATCTTCAAGTGCCCTTGTATCATTGCTGAAGTTTATTCATTTTTTATAATCACAAAATACTTGATTGTGTTTCTGACATATTGATTGCCATTTCAATGGCTTATTTAATAATAGATATTGATCACTTATAATCTCAGAAGCATTGTACAAATAGTTTTTTTAAAAATGCTGTTAACATACCAAAAAGAAATGTAATATTTCTAACATTAAATGTGAAAAAAATGATGTATTGATATTTTAATGAAGATAGAAAAAAATCAAATTGATACGTAATTCAGAAAAAATAAAATAATAAAATTTACAGATTATTTTTTAAAGTTTTTATTTATTTATTTTTAGAGAGAGGGGAAAGGAGGGAGAAAGAGAAGGTGAGACACATCGATGTGTCGGTTGCTTCTCCAATGCACTCCACATGAGGACTGAACCCGGAACCTAGGCATGTGCCCTGACCCGGAGTAGAACTAGTCACCTTTTGCTTTGTGGGAGGATGCCCAACCGAGTCACACCAGTCAGGGCTGTTTACATATTATTAGTGAGTACTGTTTATCATACACAATCGTAAGTGTTGGCAAAAAATACTTAATTCTTTCTACACAGAGGAATAACAATAAAACAATTATAAGAATAAAGTCACTCTTTACTGAAAAGTGTGTCCTATATTTCAGGGGCTGTATTAAGTGCCTTACACAAATTTCCCCATTTCCTCTTTTCTCAAGTTCTAAGGTTTAGGTATTATTGTTTCTCTAATTTAATATTGAGCAAGTAGAGGCACAGAAAAATTGAGTAACTTGTCAAAGTTATGCAACCTAGTTAATAGTAGAGCTCATATTTGAACCCTGCTCTGAGTCTAAAGTCTGCCACTTATTGACGGCTATAAAACACTAAGCAAAGGCTTAAGATCAAAACACCAGTACTCGAACATCTGTGCATTTTCCCTTGCATCCTTCTTACAGACCACTCTGACTACCTTTCAATTCAAACCACTCTGGCTCCAGGGAAGGTAATTAAGAGTTATGATTTCAAGAGACTTCCTGCTAGGTTACCAGCTGGATTTCCACGTGTTAACAAAGATAATATGACATATAAATACACGACATAATTAGGCAAAAATGAGTGTTTAAATTAGGAGCAAAGGGCCCAATTTTCTGGGAATATGCACAATGACAAGCGATTACCCACGTGAAATGTGCTGACAGTGCCATTTCCCACCATATCAGACACATGCCGCTGCTGATAAAATCTTCCCTTCTTTAGTGCTTGCAGTTTTTTAAGCTGCCATTGTTGTTCACATCAAAGATGATTAACATTGACTTAATGCTTACCATCCCCAGGATGGTTCTCCTGCTTGTAAAATGTCTATATTTTTATCTGTAACCCCCCTTGATTCTAACTTCTCTTTCTCTTCCTGCTATTAGCACCTTACCCCAGCAATGTGATGGTAAGTGTGGGACCAGCATTTCCCAACATGCCTTGCAAAACAAAAGCTCTATGGGACATAATTGGCATTGTAAAAGATCCACATTTAGTAAGATTTGAGAAGACTGTGCGGAAATGTTTGAAAAGATTTTTGCAAAACTCACAAGGATGTTTATATGCAAATAGATATATTCACACAGGAGATATAAAAGGCAATGATTCCTAGATGTAAATATTTGATCCTGAAACAGTGTTTCTTGGAGCATCTCTAAACCAGTGGTGTATGACACCCTGGAGAAAATGCTGGTTGGAAACTCTGCAGTGTGTTCCTTTGCCTCTCTTTCTGCCTCTTTCTCATTTCCCATTTTCTCACTCAGTGAACAGATTTAGCTGTCTGTAATTAATATGCATCAATATCTATAGTAGCTAACTTTTATTACTTCCTTATCTATGTGATGAATTCTGAGCTAAGAACTTTTACTCCAAAGCAATCCTTTGAAGTGATGTTATTAAATCCATTTTACAGATAAGGAAATTGACAATCCGAAGGGCTATGGGAGAAGCCCAAAGTCACTTGGTAATTAAATGTTAGAGCAGAGATAGGCACTCAGACTCTCAGATTGTAATGTTAGAGGTCAAACTCCTTATCAAAGTATTCGAAGACTTTCATGTCCTAAACAGTTTACTTTTTGGTTCTTATACTGCACCACCCAACTTTCTGATCCTATTCCCTCCATCAACCACTTGGTAGTAGAACATTCTGTAGGCATTTCTTACCATGTTACTAATTTACAGTTCTACTATAATATAAGTGAATCTATCAATGCTTTAATAAATAACTAACTAGCAAACTTTTTAAATGTCATCTATATGATTAATATTACTAAATTATTTTGAATTATATTTTATAATGGGCTTAATATAATACTCTACAAACCATATATCCATGCGAGTGTATATGAATTTGTTTCCCCATGTGTGAAAATCAAAATAGCAAAAAGTGTATGAACAAAAACACTAAGAACATGTCCTTGCCCTGGCTGGTGTAGCTCAGTGGATTGAGCGCGGGCTGCGAACCAGGCATCACAGGTTCGATTCCCAGTCAGGGCACATGCCTAGGCCATGTCCCCCAGCAACCGCACACTGATGTTTCTCTCTCTCTCCCCCCCTCCCTTCCCTCTCTAAAAATAAATAAATAAAATCTTAAAAAAAAAAGAACATATCCTTGATATCCCCAGCTTTAACCATATTGGGAACAAATGCAGCAATTACTATTTAATCTAGGTTTTCAAAAGAGTGGTAGTGAAATTTGTAGCCATATATTTTCCATGTTGGTTTACATACTATTTTGTCTTAATATGCTTAATATTAAGCACCAGGAAAAGCCTAAAGAATTGCAGTCCTGGGTGATTTTTTAATATGCAGTAGAGAAAGTTTGAGCATTTCCTCTGCTATTGCCACATATTTATGAAAAAAACAAACAAACAGACAGTATTTAAATATAATTCAAATAAATAATGAAAAATGTATGTTTTAATCATGTATCTTTTTTAGAACAGAAATTTATTTATTTAATTTCAATGTGTGTTGCTTTTTAAATTTATTTTATTTTTTATTGAATTTATTGGGGTGACATTGGTTAATAAAATTATATAGGTTTCAGTTGTACTATCCTCTAATACATCATCTGTGTATTTTACTGTGTGTTCACCAACCCAGGTCAAGCCTCCTTCCATCATCACTCAATCCCCATTTATTCTCTCCTACCTCTCCGCTTTACCTCTGGTAATCACCATAATGTGTCTGTCTATGCGGTTTTCTTCTCTTAATCCCTTAACCGTTTTTACCCAGCCCCCCACTTCTACAAAAAAGCTCATGAGCTGTTAATGAGTGAGGTGGGTGAAATAAGATTGCCATAATTTTAAAACAATTCTGTGGGAAAGCCTCTCAAATTCAGTACAAACAATGATTTTGACATTTCTCACTATAAATATTAAATAAAAACCCCATGAGGGTGGAAAATTTCTTTTCTTGTCTTTCCTTTTTTATTATTCATTTGATTATTTGATAAATCTCAAGTGCCTAGAATGTTGTTGATATTGTTGCCTCTCAGTAGATGTTGGCTGAAATTGATGTTCAAAATTAAAATACAAGATTAAGGTAAAGTATAGAAATTATGAGAAAATAAAAATTGTTAGTTATAAAACGAGTTACGGAAATGTGTAAGTTCTGAGAAAGTAGGCTTTCTCAGTGCAGTGCTTGCCAAAGTTGGTCCCAAGACCAGCAGCCCCAGAATTACCTGGAAATGCATTTTTTGGGTGGGCATCTGATGTGGACCACAGCTCGTGGGGTCTGCCACATTGTGGATGAGACAGGAGACAAATTCATACAGACTACCGAGTCCTGTGGAGGAAAAGGGACGACATGGCTTTTCACTCAAGAAGAGAAAAAAGCTTGGCCCTTTCCATGACAAGCCTTTATTTCTTTTCTGGGCATATTACATGATGGTCCTCACTTACTGTGCACAGGCTCACTTTAGGTGGTTACCTTTTACAGAAAACAAAGGAGAGGATGCTGCTAATCACATCAGAAAAGAAGGATATTTGCAAATGAAAAGGAAAAAGTGGCTGAACTGGTCACACTCATCCTTAGAAGGTCTAGCATGGATTTTAGGAAGTTACTTTGCAGTATATGTTTGCTGCCTCAATTCAGGGTGAGGGACTTTTAGCAAAAGCAAGTCTCATAGCAGTCTAGGTTCAATGCAAGCCTGATTCTCCATGGGAAAACCTCTCCATGGGTGTGAGTCCTGTGCATCTCCGAGTGGGAGCTGGGCCCATGCCACGCAGAATGGTCTCCTATAGGCATCTTCAGAACTACTGAATCAGATTTTCTGGTGGTAGGGACAAAAAAATGGGCATTTAACAAGCCAGGAGATTCTTATGCATAAAAGTTAGAGAGCCATTGCTTGCTTAGACCATAAACAATCAGATCTCCAAGAACTCCATGCCTCTTTTAAAATATTACTTCCTAATTTTTAGATTCTGGTATATGAAATACAATTTTTGTATATTGACTTACTTAAAACACTTATTACATTAACCTAAGTCCAACATCCAATTTGTAGATTATTTTGAATTTCCCTCATAAACAATGATGTAGTTTATAAACAATAAAGGTCTTAGTTCTTCCTTTCATCCCATATTCCTTTTATCAGTTATCTTGACTTTTTGTAACTATGATAGCTCATAAGTCATCCTCCTTCACCACTCCATGATTATTGGAATTATGATCGGTATTAATACTGTTACATTTGTTATTGAAATACTTAGTCTATTCATTTGTATATGTGCATACTTTTAGCCCTTCATCACTTTTTATTCCTCCCTCCATTTCAATTTTTCTATCTGAGATTATTTTTCTTCTGCCTAAAAGTATTTCTTTCAGTATCTGCTTTAGTGTGGGTCTACCGGTGACAAATTCATTCACTTATTATATATGTCAAAAATGTCTTTATTTTGTCACCATTTTAGTTATTTTATCATCTGAAAGATTAATAATAATAATTCTACACTTCCACAACTTTCATACCATTGAAATGTCAGTTGTCATACTACTATTGACCTGAAGCAATGCATCACTCTGAGTTGTTCGTATTATTTTGTCCTTGGCATTGGAAGTCAGTAGTATTACTTTAATAAATTTAGATGTAATTACTCTTGCATTTAATCTATTTGAGCTCTGAAGTGCTTTTTAGATTTATAAGTTAATTTCTTTCTTCAGTTTTGGGAAACTCTTGCCCATTTCTTTTTAAATATTATTTCTACTCCATGCTTTGTCCCCTATGCTTCTAGGACTGCAAATACACTTTTCACCAACCCTACATACCTCAGTATCCTTTTACATGGTTCTCAGCATTTCTGGCCTGCATGCCTTCATCTGTAAATTTTCAGCCAGCTCATCTTCCAATTGTCTAGTCATCTCAACAGATTATGGTTGAACTCATCTACTGAATTTTGAATTTCAATTATTGCATTTTCTAAAATTCCATTATATTATTTTCCAGTGATTTTAATTACCTGAAAAAAATGTCCAACATGTCACTCATTTGCTTGAACATATTAATAACAGTTTTTTAATTATATGTATAATTACTCCAATAACTGGATCATCTATTTCTTCTTTCTCTTGCACTTATTTCTGGTTATGCTTAGTAAATGTTGTTTGCCTGCCAGACATTACATGTGATACACTGTAGAATTTCAGAATGGTGTTCGTTTTCTCCAGAGAAAATTCATTGTATTTCTTTTAGATCAGTTGGAATGGGAACAGATAACCCTAATATAGTCAATGCCAGTGTGGACTCTGAGATGCTTTGCAGTTTTCATGAGACTGGATCTACCTCTGATTCTTTGCTGCTATTGAGTATAGCTATCCTGGAGTCTCAGGGGTGCCCGTGTTGTTAATAGTTCTGGATCCTGAACTATTTCTCATGTAACATTCCAAGCACCCCACCTGACTTGAGACTTTCAGGATTTATAACAAATATTCCATGCCTTTATCTGTAAGTAACAATAGTAGTTCAAACACTTTGAAACAAGGAGTCAATTGTTAAGGTTAGTTCCATATTATACAATCAAAGTAATGATAGCAATGAGTCATCTTATGAAGTATGATAACCAAAAAAGACTGATATCTTGGTATCAATTTATAGTATTTACTCACATAAAGCAAAATATTTTTTTAAAAATGACCAAAGGTTCTGTGATGATTTCAAAAGCATAACAGTGCAAACTCTTGTGCTCAGGTAAAATTTTTTATAAAACTCTTAATTCAAAAGCTGAGCTTGTGGAAATTTAGAAATTGGCCTTGTGCATAGCACTTTGCAATTTTAACTTCTATTTCTTTCCTAAATGAAAGCACTGTAGTGTTTTATTTTTCAAAATGAGTAAGTAAAAATAAAATCTAATTTTCACTCTGCTTCTTAAAGTTTCAAATGTATATTAGCACCAGAGTAAGGATGCAGGATAAGACTCAGCACATTGTCAAAGCTAATTCACCCAAGGGCCAGGAAGCATTTTATAGAAATGTAATTGATGAACTTTCAAGATTTGCCATGGGTAAATATAATGAGGTGACTAATTATTTTGAATAATTTTAAAATGAGATGTAGAGAGGTCAGAGATCAGCTGTGCAGAATGAAGTTGCATGGCCCAAGGCCCCTTAATTAGCTCCTGAATATGTGAAATTTTAGATTTAGTTGTTATCTGCTATATGATTAATAATTGCTTTTTCACATAACAAGACGCCTTTTATACTGAGGATAATGAGCACTGGTTTTCATCAACACAAAAGCAAGAAGATGAGAAAAGTGGATTTAATTCACCTGAATAAAGAATTAGATAAGCTAACACATAGATCTTCCTCAAAATAATGGGGAATGGACTCTGAAAAGAGCAACCTAAGAGGAGTTAGAGTTCTTCAAAAATATAAAAGACTGAATTCTACCCATGATGAAAGAACCTATCTTAATAGTTTAAAACATTGTTAGGGGGTCTGGGAGCCTAAGAAAGGGCTGGTGAGGAGGGACAGCGCTCATGTGAAGATGGAATTCAGCTCCACCATTTACAGGTTGTGTGACCTTAGACAAGTCATTTAAGGACTCTAAACCTCAGTTTCCCATGTTATAAAAGGGCGGTAAGAATGACTTCCTTGAACGTTTGCTCTATGATTTAATGAATTAATTTTCAGGGCTTAATATATGATCATTATTAATACATAAAGAGCTTGCCTTTCATCTTTATTACTACAATATTATAAACATGTTATTAATAGCACCCCAGTCCTTTATGGGGAAAATGAAGCACAAACATGTTATATTACATGCTTAAGATCCCATAGTTAGTAAGTAGTGGAACCAGGATATGAGCTCAGGCAAGCTATCTCGAGAGTTCATGTTTTATGTCAACTCTCTGAATAAGCACTCATTAACAGTAAGTGCTGTGTTATCCTGACACTTGTTCATTTAATACCTGTATGCTAAAAAAGCACATGCAATGATTGCAGGTGACATATCATTTGTTTGGCACTATGAGGACCATGTGACATTTAAAAGAAAAGGTGACCCTATGATCTCATCATTCCCTTAGAAGAGTGAAGCAACATTTTCAGTCATTATCCCTAAGCTTGCTCAACACCTTACCAATAAGTATAATTATCTGTCACTTGCGATCCTCTTACTCTACAGGCTGCCATACCCCATTTTTTACTTTAGGGAATTAAAACTAAAACTAAGAATTCACTTCAAAAGGCAAGACAGCATTACTCAATCATTTCTAACTTTTTCCTTTCTCTTTTATTCTTTCTTGATCTATGTCCTTTTACTCTAACTCATGCCTTTGGAGAACTTACTCAATTGTTTTAAAGGTTCTCATTCCAGAGCATCTCTTCATGCCTGTGACGTAACCATGCTGGGACACCCGGTGAGTATGATGCAAACTGTTTTTAAAGAAAAAGTAGGAGGGATCACAATACCTGATATCAAATTATATTATAAGGCACTGTAATCAAAATAGTCTGGTACTGGCATAAGAACAGACACATAGATCAATAGAACAGAAATAAACTCATGTTGTCTCTATGATCAGTTAATATTCAGCAAAAGAGGCCAGTGTGTAACATGGAGTAAAAATAGCCTCTTCAACAAGTGGCGTTAGGAGATCTGGACAGCTACATGAAAAAACAATGAAACTTGACCACTAACTTGTACCATACACAAAAATAAACTCAAGATGGATAAAAGACTTGAATATAAGTTACAATACCATAAAAGTCTTAGAGGAGAACATAAGCAGGAAAATTTCAGATATCCCGCACAACAATATTTTCACTGATATGTCCCCGAGAGCAAGGGACATAAAGGAAAGATTAAACAAATGGGACTTCATTAAAACCAAAAGCTTCTGCACAGCTAAACAGAACATCAGCAAAATAAATAGGGAACCAACCATATAGGGAAATATATTTGCAAATGATACTTCAGACAAGGGTTTGATCTCCAAAATATATAAAGAACTCACACGACTCCACTCCAGGAAGAAAAAACATCCAATTAGGAAATGGGAAAAGGACCTGAACAGACACTTCTTCAAGGAGAACATACAGAAGGCCCAGAGACATATGAAAACATGCTCAGCATCACTAACCATGAGAGAGATGCAGATTTAAAACCACAATGAGATACCACTTCACACCGGTCAGGATGGCCATCAAAAACAAATCAACAAACAACAAGTGCTGGCAAGGTTGTGGAGAAAGGGAACCCTAGTGCACTGTTGGTGGGAATGCTGACTGGTGCAGCCACTGTGGAAAACTGTATGGAATTTCCTCAAAAAACTAAAAGTCAAACTGTCTTTTGACAAGGCAATTCCACTGCTGGGATTATACCCTAAGAATCCTGAAACACAAATTTAAAAGAACCTATGCACCCCAGTGTTCATAGCAGCACAATTTACAATAGCCAAGTGCAGGAAACAGCCTAAAAGCCCCTCAGTAAATGAGTGGATCAGAAAACTGTGGTGCATTTACACAATGGAATACTATGCAGCAGAAAGAAAAAAGAAAATCCTACACTTCACAAAAGCATGGATGGAACTGGAGAGCATTACGCTAAGTGAACTGAGCCAGATGGTAAAATACAAACACCGCATGATTTCACCAATACATGGAACCTAATCAACAAAACAAACAAGTGAGCAAAATAGAACCAGAGACATGAAAATAAAGAACAAACTGACAGTGACCAGAGGGGAGGCGGGAGAGGGATAATGGGGGAAAGAAGTGGAAAGGTCATCACTGAACGTGGGTAAAGGACCCATGGACAAAGACGACGGAGGGGAGGATTGAATGTGGGAGGTGGGGGTGGACAGGGCAGGGGAGAGTAGGGGGGGGGATGGAGACAACTGTAATTGAACAACAATAAAAAAATAAAATAAAATCAGTGAAATATACCATATATAAAAAAGTGCCCAAATCATGAAAGCAAAGCTTGATGAATTTTCATAAACTGAACATTCCTGAACCAGCTCTGAGATCAAAGGAGAAACACCACCGGAACTTCCAGCATGAAGATATTCTAGACCCTGTCCCAGTCACTTGCCCATGGGGGTGCTCACTCTCCTGCCTTATAGTACTGCAGGTAACTTGTGCTTATTTTGGTTTTATATAAATAGAATCATAGAGTATACATGCTTTCTATAAATAGTTTCCTTTGCACAGTGTGTAGTTTATCTAAATTTGTACATGTAGTTGTAGTTTATCCATTTTTATTGTGGCATAGAGAATCAGGTTGAGCATGCCACAGTATATGTATTCATTATAAAATTGAAAGATTTGAATTATTTCTATTTTGGAACTATTAAAAATAGTAATTCTATAAACATTGTTTTACATGTATTAATATAAGTATATGTTTCTGTTGATTATACACCCAGAGATATAATTGCTGGGACATGGAAACACTCATAATTTTTTAAATAAAATTTAGTTTTTATAATAGATTTAAATTTAAAAAAATTGAGTTAGTACTAACACTTTTCACATGCTCCACATCCAGTTTCCCTTATTATTAACATCTTATGTTATTACGATACATTCATTGCAATTAAATAAATAATATGGATACATTATGATCAACTAAAGTCCATCATTTATTTCAATTTTTTTAAGTTTTAAATTAATTATCTTTTCTTGCTCCAAGAGCCCATCTAAGTTACCACATTACCTTCAGAGATCATATCTACTTCTGTTCTGCTTGGCTGTGAAATTTTTCAGACTTTCTTTGTTTTGGATGACTTTTGAAGGTGGTTTTCTTTGATGTTTAAAAGGTTTATTGAGATATAATTTACATGCTACAAAATTTATCTACTTTAGCCATAGAAGTCAGTGGTAGTTAGTATACTCCCGGAGTGATGTGTGAACATCAGCATGATCTAATTTTGGTACTTTCATCACTCTAAAAAGAAATCTCACACCCTTCAGCAGCCACTCTCCACTCCTCCTCCCCCTCCAGCTCCAGACCTAGGCAGCTACTAACCTACTTTCTGTTCTCTTAAATTTGCTTATTCTGTACACTTGACATAAATGCAATCATAAAATATACGGCCTTATGTGACTGGCTCCTTTCACTTTGCCTGTTTTTAAGGTTGATCCATGTTGTATCATATGTCAGAGCTTCATCAGTTTTACTGATGAATAACATTCTGTTGTATGGATACACCCTAGTTTGTTTACCTACTCGTCAGCTGGTAAATATTCAGGTTGCTTCTATTATTTCTACTTTGTGTCTACTATTATGCATAATGCTCCTATGAACTTGCATGTACAGGTTTTCATACATGTATGTTTTTACTTCTTGTGGGTATATACCTATGAGTGAAACTACTGGATCATAGAGCAATTTTATATTTAATTGTTTGAGGAACTGCCAGTCTGTCTTCCACAGTATATGAAATTTCACCCTGCTCCCTGATTGCATATTTCTTTTTTTTCTATTTTTTTATTATTGTTCAATTACAGTTGTCCCCATTTCCCCCCATCACTCTTCCCTGCCCTACCCACTGCCCCTCTCCCACATTCAATCCTCCCCTCATTGCCCTTGTCCATGAGTCCTTTATACATGTTCTTTGACTTGACCCTTCCCCTTCTTTCCCCATTATCCTCCTCACCTCTCCATTCTGGTCACTGTTGTTTTGAGAGGTAGTGGCTAGATGTTTTGCAGGATGCTTCTAATTTGGAATTTTTCTCATGTTGTTATTTTTTCATGATAAGGTTGAGTCATGTGTTATTGGAAGTGAAGTGTCATTTTTATCATAGACTATTAAGAGTACATACTATCAACATGATATGACTATTGTTGTTGGCCTTGCTCATCTAGCTGAGTTCATGTTCAACAGTTTCCTCACTGTAAGTTTACTCACCTACCCTCCCCACTTCCACACTGTATACTTTGGAAGAAAGTCGATGCTCTGTTCATACCTGAATTATAGAGTTATGTTTCCCCTCTCTGAGGGAAGAGCATATTCTCCCACAAATACTAATTTATTCAATCATTTATTATTTCACTATGAAATTATGGACTTTTTTTGTACTTTGAGTTATAATGGGCTCATTTTTTTTAGCAGGAAAACTCTTAATGTTTCAATGTCCACCTTTTGATACCGGAATCCCAGGCAATACTGTGAAATTCTGTTGGCAGTGTTCTGTGGGTGTCTTGTAATTCTGCATATCTTATGAGAAGAGAGACTACCTTCCTTTTTGCTTCAGACTATATTTTAAGGATATTTGGGTAGTTAACAGCCTTACAAGATGGAGATAGTATATGTACCCTCAGAGAAGAGGATAGATTTCCTGCTGTACATATAAGAGTTGGGTTCCCTAAGGTTAGGATTCATTAGGTGTGATGCAAATCCACTGTGTGTGCCGCATTCACCTGGGCCCTTCTGCATCACACATATGAGACTTGGAGTCAAGTTTACCTGGTGCTCATGTTAATTGGGCTGTAAGTCCTAAATTGATTTGTCTTTGACCCAGGAGTCTCATGCCATCTGAAAAAATTCATAAAACAGTGCCATGCTAACTTGATAGTGTATAAGTAAGGCCAAATCTCAGGTCTTTCATAGTTCTTGGCAACTTCCAGAAAAGGATTCACATACACACATACACAAATATTTATAAACCAATGTGTCTGCTCTACTAGGTCATAGTTTTAATGTACTTTTTGTTATTTGGCCAGCTCCCTCACTGCCCCCTTTGGAGCTAATGGCAATGTACTCCGAGTCACTCACAGGAGCTTCCCCTTTGCCTTGGCTGATGGTGTTCCCATAGTCAGCTGGCATCTGTACCCCAAGAGCACTGCCTCTCATTGTTTCCAAAGCTTTCTTTCTGGGAGCCAGATGAGTGCCAGGCAATGAGATGCAGTAAAGAAAATCTCTCTGCCTTTAATTTCATGTTCTACACAGTCTGCTACATGGACCCAAACCCACTTTAACTCAGAATTCCCTCAAAATATTCATATGGCCATGCTGCTTTTCTCTGCACTATGCCTTCAAAAATATTTGGGAGTAGCCTGATAGAAGTTACCCATGATTCTCATTAATGTACCTTATCCAACCTAAAACTTTTTTTTTTTTTGACAAAAAGAGGGCCATGTCTGCAATACAGCTTTGCATGCTTTGGGTACTTGAGTTCTGAATAATAGAAACTACAACAAAATTGGCTTCAGTTACAAAAGGAATTTACGTTCTTAATCTGTAGAGTGTATTAGAAAAGAAGCCACTCAAGCCTGGATCCAGGAGCTTCAATATGTACACTGCCTGTTGTTCTTAGTGTCAATCTCTTCTCAGCCTTCAACAGTCAGCTGGCTGCACGTGTGGCTTCAGGATGTCTGCAAGCAGCAGCCAGGGCCAGATGCTCTCTCATTTGCTCAGTGCACTTTGTGAATGAAAGCGGACTTGTTTATCCGCACAATCTCAAACAAAAACCATAGGCTTAACTTAGTTCTCTGTGTCCATCTTGAACCAATCACTTTGAAATGGGCATCTGTTTCTTAAGATTACTTTAGATCAGTGAGGGAATGAGGATAATTTGCCTCAAACCACTGGCAGATACACAATGGGAGAGGCAAAGAATGGATACTGGAGTGGCAAATATATTTATTACTGTGATAGAAATCACTATGGCTAGGGAGCCAGGAGGCTCAGTTCTGCTAATAACTAGTTGTGAAACTATGGGCACATCACTCAAATTCAGCTAAATGACCTCATTTGCGAGACAAGGGTAATGATTCCTGAACCTCTCTTTCAAACACACACACATACCACTTTCCCATCAGGGTACACGGTGCTATTTTATATATTATAGATCAACTGATCTAGTGCAGACAAAAATACATTGAAAAACAATGAAGCATTATATGCATTTTACCTCCCATCTAGCATTAAAATATACTCCCACTTGTCAAATCTATATTTAAATGAGGATAAATGCTCATAAATTATCTGGTAATCATCAGTCAGCTTCAAATATTACAGCACCAAAGTTTTTTTTTCTCCTCTCACTGTCCTTCTGAAATCTCTTGCAATATCAGATATTTTCTGCCCAGACAGTAAAATTTGTTTTCATAACACCAAGGAAACACTTATTTAGAGCCTCCCACACACGCAATGAGACAACATGCTCTTGTATGAGATAAGTATAAGAGAGTATCAATCAATATTCTAATGCTGGCACACAGGAGAAAATAAATACTACGTAATTTGATTACTCTTTTCTTCCAAGTATCAGATGCTCTTTAAAATTTCTTACTGACATCACTCTTTATCTCTCCCATTAGATAAGGTATTGGTGTTAGCCCAGTAAGTAATGATACGGTTTGTGTAGTTCAATAAATAGAGTTTAAAAGTTTATTATCAAAATATTGCATATGGCAATAAAAATGATCTATTCTCCTGGAACCTACGCGGCACATAGAAAAAAATGCTGAAAGGCCAGACCCGGGAGTTTGTCCACCCCCTGGAAAAGCAGCTCTTCACAAAAGGAAACATCAGCTTCCTGGAATACATTGTTCCTTCACTCTCAGATACAGAATCAGTTCCAAATGAAAATGCTTTAGAGAACATGTTATGCAAATAGAATGGATTTAGCATTTACCAAATGAATCAAATCTGGGCTCTGTGGAGGAGCCTGAATCTGAAACCACATACTAAAACCTAAAGACTAATTCCATTTATTTCCTAAAAGTTCTTATCTCTGAGGTTCTATGGCACCATTCTCTGATGAGAGCAGTCTTATGTAGAGATATGCACCGTTTGGCTTACACAGTGTTTTAAGAAAGATTGAACCAGCAATAAAACCATTGAGAGTGTTTACACTAAAACTTATATATGAGTTTCTCTGAAAAAGGTCAAGATCTGGGGCTCATGGATTCTTTTCCTCACAATGTCACCTCACAATAGCCAGGGCTGAGTAGCAGCTGCGCCTCACAGAGCAGGAGCCTAAGCAGGTGGGTCTGTCTGCACTTTCCAGGGTCCCCTGATGGAAGGCTGAGCATTAGTGGAGGTTTGCCCACATGTCTACATTGTTGCTTTTTTTAACAGGAGAAATATTATTATTGTGTGCCCATATAACAGGAAGAAATAAAATAAAAGAAAAAAACCTTTTTTTTGAAGTGAAAAATATTTCTACTTTTTTAATAAGCAATTTTGAAAGTGAGTACTTTTAGAGAAGTAGTATCCCAGCTTGCTTTTCTCATGTGCATTATCATTTTGCCCCATAAAAGCATCTGACTTTCCAAAACTTGCCTTAGTTAAACCAGAATTCAAGTGAAAGTCATCTTCTTTCCATATCCTGCATATAACTTGTATTTTCTCCCTTTTATTCTAACAGTTCTTAGTCCCTTGCACAGCCTCCCCACTCCCTTCATTCTCTTAAAACCACAAGTGCCTTCACTGAAAGGTAATGTCTTAGCTCCTCTTTGAAGCCTCTGTCATGTCCATGATTAACTGGAGAGTAGGGCTAAATTAAACATGCAGACTTCTCTCGTATCAGTAACATTTGTTATTTAAATTCTTGTCTTATCACACCATCATGATTAAAACTCTAGAGAATATGCTCCAGTTTCTCTTTCCTTCCTGTCTTGTGCATATCCAATGATTTTCAACTGATTTCCTGATTGATTTCTGTTTAAGAAGCAAAGAACAGGGATGTCGTGGGATCTCCATGTTATGCCACTCAGCATAAATTCTCTCCTTATTTCCTCTGTGCTTTTCCTCTCCTCTCCCTATACCGACTGAAATATCATCCAAATACTAACACATTGTGTATTCATATCTTTACCCAGTTTGGTAAGTCACGTGAATCCAAACCTGGATGCATGACATAAATGTTCTGTTATAATAGACAATGCAATGAGTAGTTGAACCTGTGTAAACATACAAAGCAACTAGAGAAAAGCGATCCCTAAGGATATAAACTGTTCCGTGTGTTTTGAAAACAGTCAGCAAGAAAACAATGCCAAAGGGATTTCACCACAAAATGCTGTTTTTTTCATGGCTTCTTGAGTAGCTAAGATCTAAACATTACTCTTTACTCTGTAGCCTGTTATGCTTAGTACCTACCTCTTTATAATACAATGTCAAAAAGAAATTTCCAAGCTTATCTTTTAACAAAGCACATTCAATAATTCTCATTCTTTTCCCAAAGGTTTTCGTTCATTAACAGAACCTATAAATCTCATAATGTGAAGAAATGTCCAGAACTCAAGGTTTAGTCAGACTATTTGATTGGGAGAACAATGCCATCTTTCTTCCTATAGTTGGGCATTTGGGAGGATTCCATTCCTGGTTTCTGAACAGAACAGGAATAACTGGCATGTACAAGAAAAAAGCAGCACCATTGAAGACCTCCCATAAAGTTTGGAGTTTAGTTCCATGTGGTTTATTTTTATTCTTGTTTTATTCAAGCTGGTTTGCCTATGTCATCAGCATATGCACCATATGCAACTGAAGACTGCTAAAAGCTTTTTTAAACAGAAATCCCAGGAAGGAAGAAATGAAACTAAACAGAAAGAAAGTGAAGTTAGCGGTCCTTTGCAATGTGTGTTTAGAGAGGAAGTCTGATAAGAGCAAATTAATGTTCCTAAATTCTTGGTAGATGCAACGGTACATTCATAAAGGGTGGGGTTGAAGAGATAAATTCAAAATTGTTCCTTTTAAACATACAGCTCTTGCGATGGGAGCCAGGAATGAGCACAGAGACCCACGGCCTTGTCTTTTTGATCGTTGGGTCAGACATTGCATAGTCTGGTAGGATACAAAAACTCACCACTGAAGTCATCTGACATTTTTCTTTGTTCTTTAACATATGGAAGATGTGCAGCCCATGAATATGGATTCAAAAAGCCAGAAAAAGCCAGATTTTATCTAGAAGCTCAATAAATCAGGGCATTTGAGTTTTTACCTTATGGTCCTGAACACAAGTCATGCAGCTCCCTAGGGTTAGTTCTAGCTTGTTAGAAGAGGGAAGAGGAATCGATACTTGAGGAATTTTGTGAAGATAAATAGCATTTGGCACTGATTAGGCACTCATTAAATAAGTTTTGAAATAGATTTTAGAAATGTACGCTAATATTGTGTAAGTGCTTATCATTGCAGAGAATCCATTTTGCAGGTATCATCGCGTGGTATAATCAATAGGTTATACCTTCAAGCTTCAGGTTTAGCTTGAAGTTGGAAATGGAATACAATAACTCAATATCACAAAGGAAACTGAGGCAGAGGGCATCACAGGAATTTCTCAAGGTCATGCAAGTAAGGACAGAACCAGTAGTACCAAAAAAAGAACCATTGCTACTTCCAAGCTATATTTGATATTTCCCACCAGTTTCCCTAAGTATTTTAAAACACTAACCAGGGAAAATTGAACAAATAAACAACAATGAAAAACAAACAAAACAAAAACATTCCCATGAGATATTATGTTTGCAACTTACCTTCTTATAGTCCTTGACTCCTAAACATATGGATTGCAAAGTAAACAACTGCATATCCATAGGGTACCAAACACGAAGCATTCTTCCATAATGCTGGGTGTCGCAGGGGTTATGTTAGGAACGCACCCTTGGATTAAAACCCATCTACCATAGGAAAGGCCACACGAGCACACAGTGTGAAAGTCATCTGTGAGTGAGGAAGAGAGCTCCCACCAGAACCCACCCATGCCAGCACCCTGGTCTTGGAATTTCAGCTTCCAGAAACATGAAAGAGTAAATTTCTGCTGTTAAGCTGTCTTGTATATGACATTTTGTTACGGGAGTCTGAGCAGACTAAGAAAAATAGAGTCCATATCTTTTTCTCACTTCATTTTCGTAATACCACTAAGAGATAAGTGATACAGGCCTCATTTTTTTTTCTGAGACTCAACAAGGCTAATGAACTTAACAATGTTCTACAACTAACAGAAGCCAGGAGATGAGCTCAAGTTTTCTTAATCCTAGTACCTCCCATCACATCACAAAACCACTGTCTTTCTGGGCTGAGAACCATGGTTGACTGTGGACTAGTGCTGATACACAGCAACAGACAGCACACAGAGATAATATAGTAACCCTTGCTCAAGAAAAGGACTTGAAGAAAAATAAATACTTAGAACTCTTGAATCACAAATACATGCCAGGTTTGGAAACTTTTTATGTACTGAATTCCACTGCAGAGCCCGTAACATATTAATAAGTTTCTAATACATTTTTATGTGAATGAGGTTCAGTGTAATTGCCCTTGCAATTAGAAGAAAAGAGTGGGAAATGATTTCTTTCACCAAGAAAACAAGACTTCAATTTTCATAATCACATTATGTAGCAAAGTGTACTTATAAGGTTTTGAAGAAAATTCAACTCAGGCCTCATGGGAAGGGATATACTAGCATCATTAAAACAGCCAATCTACTCCATATGAAGAAAGTAGCAGGAGAATGGTCATCTTTCACAGGGAAAATGAAAACAAAGATTTAACAAGCTGATGACTTTTAACAATAATGATTTCATTTTCTAGTAACTTTCATTGGATTTTTACAAAAGTAAAGTCTTCAACTTATTAGAAATTTAAACAGAAAAAAAAGCTAAAAAAACAGTTATTCAATTCAGGTAGTTGAGAAACATTGATTGAAACATCTCTTCACACACTGCATGTTGACTATGAAAGAGACTTTTCCAGCAAAGCTTCATTTGTGAAACAAACCCCAATCAGAAGGTAGTAGTGGTGTTACTATTTTTTCCAGCTTTAAAAAGCAGGAAAAAGTTGTGCAAATAACCAAATAGTCAAATATGAACCCTCCTGGTTGAGTACGTGGACTGACTGGCCCACGTTGTTTAACTTGAGGCTTACTCTGAAAATTAAAAGAGGGATGGAAAAATCTAGATTTATAGGGCTGTGATTGTTGCACAGCTTTGGTGTGGTGCTTTTACACATTCAAATAGTGCTGTGAAAAGTCCCAGAGCTGGCTTCTTACCAAAGGAAGGTGTGCTGCCAATGTTGCCTAGTCTAAAATCACCTCACAGCCCCCCATCCACCTCTGTGGACTCTTCCACCACCAATTAAACATGCGTGAGCCACAGAGACCCAGCTCCCCACCGGGCGCTTCAGTCCAGGTCACATTTCTCACTGTCCCTCACAGATTAGAATTTCTCTCTCAAACCATAACGACAGTTAAAGAGGGTGGAAGACTGCAAGCTTTGAACCACTTCTAAAGATCAGAAAAGCAAAACTGCATTTGACAATGTGCCACTCCCATCCCAGTGAAAGGGCCTACATCAATGCGCATAACAACTGCAGATTGTAATGAATGTATCTGTTTCACAATCTTTATAAAATTCCTCACTTCTATCCAATTTTTTAGACTTCTTGGTTTGTTTGGGCTGCCATGATAAACATGCTATAAACTGGGTGGCTCATAAACGACACACATTTATTTATCATAGTTCTGAGGGCTGGGAAGTCCAAGATCACAGCCTTGGCAGCTTCGATGTCTGGTACAGGCCCATCTCCTGGAAAGCCTTTTTTTGTTTTGTTTTGTTTTTCGCTGTAACCTCACATGGTGGCAGAAGGGCCTCTTCTACAAAGGCATGCATCTCATTCATGGGAGCTCCGCCCTCATGACCTGATCATTTCCCTAAGGTCCCACTGCAAAGTACCATCATACCAGGGATTATGTTTTCAACATATGAACTATTTGGGGGAGACATAAACAATCTACAGCACAGACAAAATATACACAGATGAAACAGAAGAACAGTAAATAAGTAAATCTTTTAATATAGTTTTTTTTTTTTTACCTTGTTACTTCTTTGGCTATAGGAGGGAGAGAGGGATGATTAACTTCTTAATCTTACAATTAAGTCACTAGAAATGGACTCAAATCTACTTTTTCAAACTCCCCTTTTCCCATATCTATGCTACAGTTTAACTTACCTACTTAATACCGTGTAAGCTAGTCTTGAATGTGTTGATTCTGTTTACATACAGCCACTCGTTTTCACTGAGTTTCTTGAGGACAAGAGCTGTTCATTTTTATCCTTGTGTAGCTAGATAATGGCACAGGGTCTGGCTCATGGAAGGCACTCAATGGATGCTTTTCAACTGACCATTTTCCCTCTTTCTCGTTTCCTATGCAAATAGTTAGACAATTTCTTCATGGCTAACTAAATTTGCAGAGAACCTCTGCCAATACATTTTTCTCTTCAAATTATTAAGGTAATTAAGTGTGCATACTCACACATGCACGCACATGAACAAAACCCCATTCAGGAGATGTGAAGAAAGCAAGACAAATTAAAATAGCACTAATTTTCCTTCCCTCCCTTGGAAAATAATACCTTCATAATCTAGGCATAGTTTTCTAAGAAAAAATTGTTCTGGCAACAAAGATGATGTTAATGGACTTATTTGCATTAAGAACATAACATGTGGCTATCCATTTTTAATTGCTCAGTGTATTCCTAAAAGGAAATGGCAAGGTTAAGAATGTATCTCAGAGTATCCTTGGATCTCCAAGTTTTTTACTGCATCATTGTTACTTCCCAACTCTGATGGCACTTTCACTCCTATCTCCTCACTCTTGTCCCTTTGAGTCAGGTGGCCTTACACTGGTACATTTCTCCAAAAGCAATTAAATCAGACAAAGGAAACTTATCTTTCCTGTGGTTTATTTCATTCTCAGATGTGGAAAAAGAACAAGATATGTTGCTAATTTTGGCTCAAATACTTTAACTCAAAATAAGGAGGCACATTTATTAAATCACACTATTATTTTCAATGAGTTATATATATATATATATATATATATATATTTGATTCTTGATATAGTCTGAGTCAAGCACATTAACTATTTGAACACTGATCATTATTTTGATCTTGGATTCTTCCAATCAATATTTTTGAAGGAAAGGGTCAGAGAGGAACATAATTTGTACAGAAAAAGTAAAATAAATTTACAACCCAGCGTGCAAACGTAGAATGTTCAATCAAATCTTTAATTCGTGTATTCAAGAAAAAGCAGAGTTGTGATACCCAGTTTAAATTCTAATCCCTGTATATAATTTTAGTGACTATGTTATTAGCATCACTTCTATGACATCCTTTGCTGTCTAGCTCTCAGTGAGACCCTGTATGAAGAGCACCTTCTTGTTTTCAGTCGGGGCTGGGAGGCAGGGTGGTCTCCTAAACCACTTGGCCACCTGGGAGGACAAGGCTTAGAAAGCTCAGTTTTCTCAGTGCCTAGTGAGTAATAGGCATACAATAAATATTTGATAAGTGAAGCTGACAGGAGAAACCTAAGCTTACTAAATTATCTAGGGCACACACTTGTGGCTGGGCAACATCTCCCCCTCAAAGCTATACCACTCACTAACAGAGGAAGTGACTGAATGTCCCACAATCCAAAAAATACAAAAATAGTCCTATTTTTCTCATGCAGCCAAGACTCAACAGGATAAAATCAGTGTCAGACTGCTTAATTTCACGGTGTTTCTCCGTCACTCACTAACGGGTACTTTATCAATTAACTTTACTTCTCTGTGCCTCAGTGTGATCATCAGAAAAATGAAGAAATTAATAGTATGTCTTTTAGAGGGCGATGAGGATTAAGTGATGTCATAGACGGAATGTGTTTAGAACGGCACACAAAGCAATTCCTCAGAAAATCACTGGTGCTATTATTACTGCTATAGTTGTTGCTGAGGCCTTATTTTCTGAGACATTTACTCTCTGGTCTCATGTCTATTAGGTAAATGTATCTGCTCTTAGCATTGAATCCTCTGCTTCCCTATTCTTATGACAAATCTGAGTGTAAGAAACAATCCCACAGGTGCTCTTTGAGGGAAATGCAGTTCATCCTCCTGTGGGTTTATTCTTTTCAAACTGTGCCCTTCGGAATAATGTCAGTCCGTGCTGGCTGCATCACCCGCCCACCCTAACCCACCACTCTAAATACTCTCCTGGGCTTTTTATTTTTTTTGGCTTTTGTTGTTATTTTTTTAACTTTATGTCACATGTCTCTTGGTAGGATTCTATCAGAATAATGCATTATCCAAAGAGAAAGTCTATGAACAATTACTCAACATTTTCTGTTGTACCCAAAATAACCAACACAATCTTGACAAAGAAAAACCAAAGCTGGAGGCATTACACATTCAAATTGCAAGTTATGGCAAAGCTATAGCAATTGACACGACATGATATTGGCATAAAAGCCATGAATCAATAACTTTGTACAAAGGCACTAAAATATACAATAGAGAAAAAATAATCTTTTCAATATTTCAATCTCCAATATTGGTTAAATTGGATGTCTGCAAATAAAAAATAATGAAACTCAATAATGATCTCATACCATACACAAAAACAAACTCAAAATGAATTAAAGACTTGAACATAAGACTGTAAAACTGCTAGAAAAAAATAGCACCTTGCTTGACATCAGCCTTGGCAATGACTCTTTATTTCACACAAGAGGCAAAGGAACGAAAACAAAAATAAATAGCTGGGACTCCATACAACTAAAGCGTATGCACAGCAATGGAAACCATCAGTAAAATGAAGAAGAAAACTGGAATGAGAGAAAATATTTGCAAACCACATATTTGATAAGGGGCTAGTATCCAGAATATAGGAATTCATATACCTCCATAGTAAAATGCACAAATAATACAATTAAAAACAGGCAAATGACCTGAATGGGTGTTCAAGGAAGATATACAGGCACATGAAAAGGCACTCAACATTACTGATCATCGGAAAATACAAACAGAAACCATAATGAGATATCACCTTTCAATTATTAGATGCCTGGTATCAAAACGACATATGACAACAAGTGCTGGAGAGGACACGGAGAAAGGGAACTCTTATACACTGTTGGTGGGAATGTTAACTGGTGTGGCCACTAAGGAAAACAGTATGGAGGTTCCTCAGGAGTTTACAAGTAGGGCTACTACATGATCCAGCAACCCCACTTTTGAGTTTATATATAGGATGAGGACAGGTAGACAATACACAGAGTTTATTCTTGTGTTATTAATGATTAATTATTGTATTATTTTCCATATAAATTACTGTACACCTAATTTTGCCCCACTCTGTACAAAGGAAATGAAATCACTCCTTTGAAGAGGTGTATCTTCACCCCAATGTTCCTTGAAACATTATCACGGTAACCAAGACAAGGACTCTTCAGTCAAGAAAAAAGAAGGGAATCTTGCCATTTGCAGTAAAATGGGTGAACCAGGAGGGCATTACACTAAGAGAGATAAACCAGACACAGAGAGACACATACAGCATGATATCACATATAAGTGGAAATTCAAAAAAATAAAAGTCAAATTCATAGAAATAAAGAGTAGGATGGTGTTTGTCAGAGGCTGATGACTGGGGCAAATACAGAGAGCTTGGTGAAAGGGTAAAAGGATAAATAGGGTCTGAGGACCAAATGTATAATACAATGATTACAGTTAATAATATTATTGTACAATTGAAATTTGCTAAGAAAAGAAAACTTAAATGTTTTCATCAAATAAATAAAATTAAAAAATACAAATATGAGATAATACATATGTTAACTCATGTGCAAGGACCTTTTCACAATGTGTACATGTACCAACTCATTGTGTTGTACACTTTAAATATGTTAAATTGTCATTTGTATCTTTAAAAAGATCAGAAAAGAAAAAAAGGACACCCTTATTTGAATATACTCTTTGCAAATGTAGTTTAGATGATGTCATACTGGGTTAAAGTGGGTTCTAATCCAATGACTAGTGCCCTCTGATGAGAAAACAAAGACGCAGGAACGCATAGAGGGACGATGGCCACGTGAAAACAGGCAAAGATTGGAGGGAGTGATACAGCTTCCAGCCTAGGAATGCCAAGGTTGGCCGGCAAACACCAGAAGTTAGGAAGAGGCAAGAACAAATTTTTCCCCAGAGCCGCCAGGGAGAATATGGCCCTGATGACACTTGGACTTCAAATCCTGGCCTCTGGAACTTCAAGATAATGAATTCCTATTGTTTTGAGCCGACCAGTTTATGGCAAACTTGCTAAAGCAGCCCTAAGAAACGAAAACATCCGTATACAGATAAACAATCATTTCCTAAGTTATAAGTGTACCCAGTATAAATGTATTTTCTTATATTTTAGACACATTATGTCAAATACGCTTCACTGATTTGCAGGCTGCAATCATTCTACTCAGTCTGAGAGCAAACAGTAGCTAGTTATTTATTGAACAAACAACAAGTACTTAGCTGCAAAGTATGTACTAAGCACCAATGATACAAAGATGACTGTGATATAGATAACTCGTGAGCTCAGGGAGTTTAATATAATGTAATAAAGGGGAAAGATCTGGAATATTTCAGTATATGGGAATATGCATTCCCTTTTGCACTAAAAACAATCTATTTTGCATTCTTCCATAGACACCCTAAAACCAAGACTGTAATTATAACACAGAAAAAACAGTTATATTGGGTTGAATGAATCTCCATGGATCAGTGAGACCCAGCTCACAAATAGTGCAGTGCATTGGTTGCTTTTCCACTTAAAAAACCCCATGTACATACTTCCAAAGGTATCAGGTTTTTTTTTTTTTTTCTTTCTCTCGTGCACATTTTTAGCTTTCCCTTTAAGGACAGGGAGTTCTGTTTTGTCCACTGCTCTTGCTATGGTAAACAAAATGAGAATGAATCCTACAGTAGTCAGGGCCCCATTTTGGAGAGACTCATTAAAAATAAACAGTAAAGGAGAAGCAATTACTGTTAACAAACATAGGCATAAAAACCACAAATAAAGGGCCATTAACACAGAAAAATAATTACTCAATCTTTCATCCAGACGCTTTTGTCAGTTTCATTTGCTGACACTGACTAACAGTTTCAGAGGCTGCTGCCGGCTGCAAGTCATCCATTCAGTATTTTGCCCTCTACGTTCCTTCCACTGGAAGAGAAGAATGATCAGCAATGTCAGTGAATTCTACTAAAGCCCATTTAAAATGTAGCACTGACTCCTCTCTTTGTCATTCGTTTCTGTGAGGTTTTTTTTAGGTTGTATGTTATTTGGGAATACAAAGGGGTAGTGTAAAAGAATTCATAATGACAGGTGTTTTATTCATGGGTACAAAGCAAAGGTAAAATAAACTTCCACCCTTTTTACAGACATAAGATTTGATAGAGGGGAGATATGAATAGTGGAGAAAAGCACAGAATATAATATGCAAGATATATTTCATCACCCCACAGAATACCTTTACAATTATTTGACCTGACATGTTTTATAACTAAGCCTCACAAGCTACATGTGAGTTTGTGTGCGTGTGTCGGAGGGGGAGAGCAGCTGTCTGTTTTGGGGGGCGGGGGAAGAGAAATGATATCTGCAAAAAAAACAAACATTGTGAAGTTACATTTTTGGTTCATCTGTTCAGCTCAGCAAATTGCACCCACGCAGACCTCACAGGACGCGGTGTTCCTAACATTTTCCCTGACACTCCCAGGGTTCAACCCGCCAAACACTCCAGCCCTTACATCACCCTCATCATGGCCACATCCCAGAGAGGACCATCCTGTAGGAAGTCAACTCCTGCACAAGTTTCTGAGTGATGCTATCTCAAGATTCCCCAAGAATGTTACACTAAAATATTATTTGTAGAGACATGCATGATTTATTTATGAAAAATGTCAAGAACTGTGATGAAAGTAAGAAATAAAACACATACTCGGATCAAACTAGTCATTGTGCAGATAGTGACAGTATATGTCTTTCATAACTCGTGGCTATCAGCAGTCATGACATGCAGGTGGCAAAGTGATGCAATTCTCATAAAAATAATAAGGCTTCTTCTCAGTATCCAGATAGCACATATTTCAATGGAGAATGAAAAGAGAATTTCACCAGGAATTGAGTGACCTAAGCTTTGTTGCTAACTTAGGTTGTGTTCCTGAACATGGATCATTATCTGCATGTTATCTTGATTTTTTTTTTCCCAAATTAAGGGAATTGGATAACATGATCTTCAACGTCTTTCCAAGCCTCACATTCTACGGTACTAAGAATTCAATTTAAAGCCAGTTAAGGCTTCAGCTCAATCTTACACCCACCTTTTGGGCTCCTGCTAACAGCTGCGGGAGAGAGCTGGAGTCTCCTGATGTCTGCCCCAGGGCTGCCTCTGCTTAGAGGAGCCGCTGAATGAGTAAACCTATACGTTAAATCCAAACCTAAATGTTTACACGGAAAAATGCAGGTCACTTTAGATGCCAGTTCGACTTCAACCCACAATATATAGTAATTGAAGCTTTTTAAAAGAAAAATATACTTTGCTCACAGTTCTGTGAAAGAAGTCTGTGTATAGTCAAATAAACACCAATGCTGCTCCACTGTGCACTTTGGCCATCTTATCACTGCATGATTTTGTTAGATATTCTCCCTGGGAGTATGGAAAATGGGGCAGAGATCAAGTTAGAATCCTGGCCAAACACTGTACTGTCTCTGTGATCTTGAGGAAGTTACTTGTTCATTTATATCTTCATCTATAAACCAAGAATTAAAGGACATACCACGTGAAAAGAGATAACAGAGATAGTTGGAGATGACTTAGAAACAGGGGACCCTCAATAAATAGTAGTTATTATTTTACTAAGTCTCTGTGGCTAGAAAAATGTCACATGTAGCCAGCATATGTCAGCCACGGACTATGCCATAGATTTATTCACTGGAGCCACAGGGACATTATTTAAAAATGCCCAGTTTTTCAGGCTATTCTTTTCAGCACCATTAAAGATCATTTGCTAGACAAGAAATTGGTGACTATTTTACTTCTGAATACTAGGATATAAAATCTTTCAGAATTTTCCTCCATACAGCTTATGTATTACATTCAAAACTAGATTCTCTTCATGACCAAGTGATAAGAGAATTTAGAATCTCATGAAAATGAAAAGAAAATCTTTCACCCTGAGAATAATGGACTTCAAGTTGGTAAATTAGTTGAGAGAAAAGTGGATATAATAATTTCATCAAATGCCTGAACCATTATAACTACCCAATCACATACAGAAAAGCATATAAGAGGAAGAACAGATATTCTTTGTTAAATGATACTCAATATTTTAGTAGGTGTGATTTTTCACAAATGCTTCCTTTGAGCTAGCTTTGATAGGCTATAAAAAGGGGGGATGACCTTCCCTGTCTAGAAGAGAAAGAAAGAAAAAGAGGGAGGGAGAAAGAGAGAAGCAGAAAGCTACATAATGTAAAATCCATACTGCTATGGAACTTAGTAGTCATCTTTATGCTTGAGACTTGTGACTAGTGCAAAAACTAGGGGAGAAGTTACTGTGGAGGCACTATACATCTGTCCAGCAGGGTTTCAGGGGAATAGACACTTTATTAAGTCTCAAACTTTCTACGGGAAACAAGAACTCATTAGGCTGTCGTTTCCACTTGGAATTTTCAGTTATGTAGACATATCACCTGTAGGAATTAATTATAGTTTTAAAAATTATTTTTACTACTATCCTTAACACACTGGTATAAGAAAAATCAATGTCTCTTTTCCTCAATTATTAGACAAAAATAATTAACATCATATATTTTTTTTAAAAATTACATATGATTCTTTTCTTTAGGAAGAATTTCAAGTTAATCTGCAGCTCAGAGCAGAGAACAGAGACACAGAAATTGTCACCGTGTCCTGTTATTCCTCCCACCTTGGTTACAGCTCTGAGACACTGGAGATACCATTAGCAAGTCTCCGGTAGCCTGCACTAACATTTTATATCATTTTTCTTGCCACAAGAAGGTTCCTTAATCAGTACAAAAGCCAATATCTTCCTCTGAGTGTTTTCTGGAACACGGGTATTTGATGGCTACTGCCGTGGCTCTGCCCCTTGCGTCACCAAGAAATAGAAAGATGGAAGTAAATTGCCCTGATCTGGCCAATGGAGGCAGGAAGAAAGAGAGCAGTAGGGGCCCCGGTGTGAGAGAGTTTACCGGGCTGGTTCTGGATGCACCAAACACCAGTTCCACCACACTCCAGTGCTAGCACTGTAACGGACCACGCGAAGTTTCTAGGGACTGCAATAGGTGAAACACTTACTCCTGAAGAGAAGGAAAAACAGATATGCTGAGCTTATAACCAGTCTCCACCAACATGGTATTGTGTCATTTCTTTCACTCAAAATAATCAGTGATGCCAAAGACTCAAAACCCAGCAAAATCACCCAGTCCTGTATTAGTGCTCTCAGACTTGTGGATTTCAGGAATAAATACGTGCTCATAACATTTGAGAAGGTTCAAAAAATGCGGCCCTCTGGGCTCACAAACATTTAAAGTGGAGGGGATATTTTAACAATTGAATATAGAACACATCAAATCTCATAAGCATCAGTCCTTGACATTGAACAAATTGAACTTCATGGGAAAGCCACTGTGTTTGTTTTAGTTTGTTGTAAACCGATGACGCTTTCTCATAGTCCTGCAGCTTCCTGTTTGGACCCGCATTACAGAGCTGCTCCAGTGGCAGGTAAAACTCAATCTTCCCAGCAACCCACTGTTTGTTTGTTTGTTTGTTTGTTTGTTTGTTTGTTTGTTTGTCAAGGCAGCTCAGTTAAGGTTTTCTACATGGCTAACTGATAGGGTTTAACTTTAAGTGACGAGTTTTTTCAATCTGAACAGATCAAATGCTTTGGCCACCCAAAAGCTTGCTGGAAACAGAGTGATCCCCTGAAATTACCTCTATCCCTCTTAAGAAGCAACCAGTTGGGGAGTCCCTGCAGACCTTAACTTTTAGGTGTACATTTTGTATGAGTCATAACCAGTATTTTTTTTTTTTTGTAAGAAAAGGTGACCTATAAAGTTCCTTCTCTGAGGTATTTGTTAAGGTGGACTTTGTTGCAAAGTTCATAATTATTTTCTTGTGAATACTTTGTGGATCTCAAAAGTGGTGTTTGTAATATACTAATGTTTGAAGGTATTCACTCTTCCTACCTCTAACCCACATTCTCATTGGAGTTTACTTCTCTACTCCACTGATGTTAGATTTTTCTGTGTGACTGGCTTTGGCTCAAAACATTTAAAGCACATGCACCTTGCCTCTTGAATACGGTCTAGGCCTGGCCTGATCTGGCCAACGGGATGCAGGCAGAAATCACAGTGAGCCACTTCCCACAGAAAGGCTTACCAACACCGTGTTTCCACTCGCCACTGGTGCTGCTCCCATTGCCATGAGAAGCAGCTGGCTATGCTGTGGGTCTGAAGAGAATGAAAATTGTACAGGTCAGACAGGCCTGACTCAGGATTCTAAGTTCACTTGAGCTTATTCTAAATTTGCTGATCCCCAATCAACCTATAGACGCATGAAATGAGTACAGCTGAGACTATCACAATGGTTCCAAGTGACCGGAAAGTGCAAAGCAAATGCATGTTTATTTTTACATGGCACTGATTTTTTAGCCATCAAGAGCTGACTGATACAGTGCTACAGTTCTATTCATGGGGTACAAAATTTTATACATGTATTCTATTAAATGTACTAATATGATATTCATATTCTCTAATTATACTCATCTATTTGATCTGTAAGGACTAACAAAGCTACATACATTCTCAAATGAAGTTTAGATTTGTCCAAATGCACATCAGATATCTAACAGTTTTTGCTTTGTGCATTTTTATGCCCAAATATAATCTTTTAAAGGTGTTGCAAAGGTTTTAGCCATTCCTAATTCTGTAAATTGTAGGCACCAATCTAAAGAGATATAGTAATATTATTATCCCAAATCCCTTTTGGTGTTAATTGCATTTAAACAGCGATTTTTGAAACAGGAAGACTGTAAGTAAAGGATACACCTGAAATAATGCAATTTCACAGACTCCACAAGGCAGATGGAGGATTTATTTTGAAATAAGTGTCTTTCAATATCAAATCTCAAGTTATATTAAATATGTGACCATTTAGCTTATCTCTTGGGATAGTCCTGATAATAAAATCTGGAGACATATGTGAAATGGGATAGCTTTGGAAGGAGAAATTCATTTACTGGATAGAACTGAAATTGAATTCTGTGAAGTACATATTGAAAATATGGGCATTGAAAGGATGTTGGTTGCTTTGATTCTCACACAGGTATCTACCTCTTTTTCTCTGTGTATATTTTGTTGTGGCATTGTAAATTAGGACGGGAATTATCCTGGAATAAAAGCTAAAATTAAGTGCTACCATTTGTTTACCCAGGTGAAATTTCCTCTTTAGATCCAAGTCTTATGATTTAATACAAGTTGTCAAACATTTAAACTAGATATATATTACTTTTTTCCTAACTGTTTGCTTAAATGTTTGAGAGTCTCTGCTTGTGCTCTTGAAATGTTTCCTGGCTCCTTAATTTGTAAAAAGCACAATTTTCAGAGGTGCTGAGACAGTCTATGTGAATAATGTTTATTAAAACTTTTACAATTATCACAGTTTTCACCTAATAACATTTTGGTTGGGATTTATTTCAGTTTCAAATTATGTAAACCTCCCATATTTGTTTGTAATGGAAAAGATTATTAAAGCACTCATTCATGTAATTATATGAACACTAGAAATACAGATATTAGATTACTATGACCCAAAATGGGAATATTTCTCTTATATTAAATTCTGGCAAATGTTAGGAGGTAACATTTATAAGCATGTAAAAGTCCAGTTAACTGTTCCCACTACTTGAGAAAATCAAGTTCGTTTATCCTATTAGCAAGTTACCAGCTTTTTAAAATGTTTTAATATTTTAAAATTTAATCATTCTTATTTCTAGGTTTATAGTTTGTGTTTAAGTATAATAGAGATAATTTTCCAGTGGGCTCCTTTACGGGGCATGTAGCTAGAACAGCGATTTTCAATCAGTGTACCACAGCACACTGGGTGCTGCAGGAATTTTTAAAACATGAAACGCCTGACTATGTAGTTAGAGTCCCAGGGGTGTCAAACTCATTTTCACCGGGGGCCACATCAGCCTCGAGGTTGCCCTCAAAGGGATGAATGCAATTTCAACTCCTTAACAGTTAAGGAGTAATCACATTTAAACAGTATTAAAATTATTTTGGCTCTTTGAAGGCAACTGTGAGGTTGATGTGGCCCCCTGTGAAAATGAATTTGACACCCCTGCTTATGACTGTCAAATAAAAAAATGACAACAGCCAACATAACAATAGCTGTCTGATGTGAATGAATCAAAATTATACCTATTTTTGTCACATTGGCAAAAAAATACATTTTTTTTGTGTTGCATAAATGTAACAATCCGTTTCTGTGTGCCATGAGATGAAAATGGCAGAAAATTTCTTTTCTATAGTATAGCAGCAATAACTTGGGACACTTGCATAGATGTTCAGAGTTGCTGAGGTATGTATTCTGCCTATCCAATTAGATATTTAGAAATATATCTAGAAAAGGAAAACCAAGTTACTGTCCATTCAAAAGTACCACACTTCCATTACAAAATTTGTCATAAAGGCAGAAGATACAGAACAGTCCTAGATCCAAACCTCTCCATGACCTATGCCCAGAACTCTAGTGTGGGAGACTCTTCGCTCTTTACTACGACCTTTGAGATCTGCAGTTTCTGTGGCACAGTCAGATTGTGTTACCCTGCCTTTTGTGAAGATAAATACTGGCAAACGATGACATTCTCTTCACTAGGAGACAGTTTTCATTCAATGGATTAGTTTAAGTTCCACTTTTAAAAAGCAGACACCTTAATCCTAAATTAAAAACAAGTGGTTGGACATCATTTTGTGTCAGATTGTTGAGCTTTCCATTTCGATAAATCTTGGCACACTTTTGGAATTGAGATCTGGGTGTTAAAATTATTATCCATCTAGGCAGTATTGTTATTATCATAGATATAGAATTAAAATTTCTCAGAACAATAGAAAAATGGAAAGCAAATGTGGACACCTCTAGCTGTCACCTATGAAAACGTCCCATAGTGTCTCGAGAGGGAAGATGCCTCAGTCACAATTAGAGAAGAGTCCTGCTAACCGTGAATGTCTGTGGCCATTTTGGACTCTGCATGAATGAGAAAGAAACTTTAGGGTGCACCTTGTTTCCAAAGGTGGCCACGATAGTCCCTTCCATCTTCCATCATCCATGTGCAGGTACATACCAGTTGTAAGAGGCAATGCAAAAAGATTCTCTGCACGTTTTACTATTTCTCCCAATGACAGCATTTTGCAAGACTACTGTGTAATATCACAGGTAGAATACTGATAATATAATCTACCAGTATTTTTCAGAATTCAACAGTTTTCCTCCCATTGCTATGTGTGTGTATGGTTGTGTGTACGTGTGTTTAGATGTGCATGGTGTATTACATGTGTGGATTCATGTGGCCACTATTACAGTCAAAATTTAAAACAGTTCTGTCATTTCAGGAATCCCTTATGTTTGCTCTCATATGACACACCCACCTGTCTTTTCCCAAATTTGTTCCTAACCAACGGCAACCACTCATCTGCTTTTCATTTCTAAATTGTGTTATTTTTAAGAGTGATGTATAAATGGAATCATACTGTATGTACCCTTTTGGCAGTGGTGATTTTCATTCAGCATAATTTCCTGGAGATGAATCCAAGCCATTGTGTGTATCAATAGACCCTTCCTTTTTATTGCTGAGTGGTCTCCCAGAGTACTAATATACTAGAACTTAACCATTCACCTGTTGAAAATCATTTGGGTGGTTTTAGTCTTGGTATATTCTTAATAAGTTCTTATAAGAACATAATTCATTTCTCTGAATTAAATACCCAGGAGTGCAATTGCTGGGACGTATAGTCTTTATCGTTTCCTTCTTTTGCTTACATGGGGTTTATTGTGATCTTACTTATTCGAGGTTTCATGTGTGTGATAGGAATATAGATATTGAATACAGATCTTCCCTTATGTCAAAAAATTTCTTTCTGTGATGTAACTTTGCCACTTCTACCGTCAAGAGGTAAATACGTTTCTTCACCAAGTGAATCACACCCAGCTCTGCGACCTTCTTCGGTCAATAGAAGGCAAAAGAAGAGATGCTCTGAGACTTTGGGACGAAGGCTACAAGGACAAGCAGCACTGTTTATAGTCTCATGGAAGTCAAGGACCATTTAAAGAGCTACGTGCTAGATCTATGAATGATGACAGACCGTGTGGAAAGAGAATCCACAGGATGATAATGAGTTGCCCCAAACCGGTAACTGAACAGAAGGCCATGTTAAGTGACCACCCCAGTTCTAGATCACACATGAGTCTTACCACCTGAGGCCTGAGGGAATTTTTGACCTAAAGTATATTGCACAATGCAATGGTAGTTGCCCTAAGCCACAAAGTTATGGAGTTTTCTTTTACACAGTAATAGATAATAAAACATTGTGTGTGTATGAAGATACTAAGGTTTCTTGTGTGTTTGTTGCAATGTCTAGCAATACCTTGACTCATGCAAAGGTCAGCCAACAAATCCTCCATATTGATGTTTTGAGATAACACACTTATATAAGCAGTGATAGGCAAATGTTTAATGAATTTTAGATATTATATTTATACTATTGGTGAAAACTATCCTAATTATAATCCACAAGTATTTTAAGCATGTCAATTGTAAATTGAACATAAATGGTGAATAGTGACACTGTAGCAACATCTTCAGATCTTGCACATTACTGGTACTTGGCATACTTTAGAAAGTGAGATATAAATGCTTAAATTAATACTATATTTTAGGTAGTGTCATTATTATTATTTAAAGATAAAATGAAACTTCTAAAAATAACAGCCTACAAGCTCATGAAGTTTGAATGATCAGCAAGTCCATTAATCTCATGGTTTGACGAGCAAAGTTGGAAGGTGAAGAAAGTAACAGAGAGCTGGTATTCTCGCATCATCAAGCATCACAGGCAAAGTTCCGTAGGCACCGTTGATTCATGAACTATTTACAGCCCCTTTAACGAGCACTCATCCTAGAGCTATAAGGGAGGAGCCAACACTCTACAGAACTCATAGAACCTGTTCACGGAATGAACTCCGACATCGCTTTCTGTTCTTCTAATCACTTACTGTTTTGACCTGCATTTTCTAGTGAGTAGTGCTCCTTAATTTTATGCTTCCAAATGTTTCTGCACTAACCACTACAGAGGTCACACGTCTTTAAAGAAGGTTACAGAAGCGACTCTTATCTACTGACAATTTATGAGTTACTTTGAAAACAGCAAGTACTTAGGAAGCATGTTTCTCTTTTTACATTAAATATGAATCTTACCAATAAAAGAAAAATTTCAAATACCCCAAATGTATATTTCAACTTTGATAAAATGTAAAGGTCCACTTAACCTATGACATGATTCCATCAATATTTTCTGATTCTTTGTGTAACATTTCAGCTTTATATTCCAGTATCATTGTAACTTGATAAAATGGATATAGATCATCTCACCTAAGAAAATGGAGACCCATCTGTTATATTTTAAATACATCTGTTCATCTGTTAAATCCATTTGTCAAATTCATTTAAGTTAACAGAGATTTCCTCTAAGTACATGAAATAATATGTGAGAAAAAGAATTAAGAAAGAGTTCTGCTTTACTAGATACCGGGGGGGGGGGGGGAAGCTTACTCAAAGTCAACCATTTTTCCAAATGTTTTAAAAATGTTTTTAATATATTGTGCCTGAATTGTAAAAAGAATATTTAATCTGTTTTTTAACTGTCTTCAAGTGTGTTGGTTACAGTGGATAATTTTTAGATAGTGAAAACTTGTTTTAACTTTTATTTTTAAGCATATACTTTTTTTACTTTAAAAGAAAATTTTAAATAAATATCATATTTAGATATATAGAGGAAAGATGATGGAAAGGAAAGTTTACTCAACCTCTTGAGGGTAATCTGGAGTTAGTTTGCATTAGAGGGAACTTACGAAATTTGTTAAACAATATGCATTTGGTGTGGATGGCATCTCCTCCACTTAACTATTGAGCTTCTGGCTGAATGAGTGTTCTACCAAGGCCCACAGTTTTGGAAGAAGATTGAGAAGGTGGGTCCAGAGAATCTAGAGGTAGGGAAATTGGCTGGCTGTTCAGATCATTCCTTATACTTTAAGCAAATCATCTTTCCTCAGCCTGATACTGATTCCACAGGAGATGGACTTCTTTTATGTTCTTACCCAATTTTCTCATCATGACATTTAATTTGAGTCAAATAGACCTGCACATATGATATCTATGCCCTGTATTCTTCACAAGAGATATAAATCTTTCTACCATTTTCTAATAATGTAAAACATTATGTGCAATTACTTAAACCTTACTGTTCTTATCTGCACCATGGGACAATACAATCACTCACCACTATAGGCTACTATGAAAACGTTTTTTTAAAAAGATTAAGGTATATAAATGACTAAAAATGTTTCAATTTTCCATATACAAATTTGTGAAATTATCACTGATTCAGATAATTTGCATATCTACTGCCATTTCAGAACCACAGGTTTTATGATTCTGAAACTTTTTCAAATGTTCTTTTCTCTGTTCGATTATCCTCAATCAATCCGTCTCTATGTTTTCTACCTATGTAGAATTCTTACCTATATTGCCTAAGACCTAGTTCACCTGTTGCCTCCCTTCAGAAACATTCTGCAATCGGCCTTCTCCTCGCCACGACTGGGTGCTCCCTTCTGCTCTCCTTGACCGTATCACCTGAGAGGCCTCATTTATACATCCATCTCTCCGCTGCACAGTAGCTTCTAAATGGCAGAGATTCTTTCTCATTCTACTTTACATTTGCTAATTCAACTTGCAGATGCCAAAGTCCATCATCTAGAAAGTATTCAAGTCCTGATTGCTGAAAGAAATACATAAAGATTTATATTATCAGGCCATTTTCTTCTTATTTTAAATGTTTCCTGGGCATAGAATACTCTCCTGCACACTTGAAGATGTGTTCTCTGACCACCTGTGTCAAACATGACATGATTTCTCCGGCAGGAAGTAGAAGGCCCTCTTCTGTGTGCTCATATGATGCCATTTATAATTTTTGTTGTCATCATAATTTAACCACCTTCTCTTTCTCTATGTTTCATATCTTTTAAGATATTATAGTCCTAAAGATAGGGACCCTGAATTCAAATGCCAAATGGGCCGACACCCATGAAAATAAAATGTAGCAACAGGGCTGATTTAGTAACGGTTACCATTTGTGTGACCCTTACTGCATTCCAGACACGGGACTCTGTTAGCTCCTCACACCAACCCTGTGTACTGGAGAGTATTTTTATCCCTTTTAAATACAAAGTGCAGCACATAGAATTTAAGTAACTTGCTCAGGTGGAGGAGGTGGAATTTGAGTCTAAGCAGACTTGTTCCAGGATCTACACTCTTCAGCACTAGAATAAATAATGATATTAAACAGATGAGGAAGGAAGGAGCTCTGAGCTACTGAAGAACAACCATTTGCCTGGAAACTGACTTAATGTGATTGTTATACTAATGATCAAGCAACATGTACCGTGGTTAGGTGGCTCTCCAAGTAACCTTTAAACCTATCCCAGTTTGACCGATACACAGAACAGATCACCATTTTATGAGAAAGCAAGCCTTATTCTGAACTCAGTTTCACAGGGTAATTGGTAAAGCACCTGCACGTGCCTAGCCATCTAAAAAGGCTCCCATATGTTGTGAAAAACATTCCACTGTGAGTTCAAAATTCATTTGCTTCTATGAGTGATATTTTTCCACTGTTTTTTTTCTGTGTTTTTGAATAGTTTCTGAGCCATAGCAAGGAGTAAAATGTAAATGAATAAATATATAAATGGATAGGATAAAGAGGAACACATATGGAATATCACACACTCCTAAATTTAAAGGAGAAAAATTTACAAAAGATTTTAGAAGGAAATAGATAGACAACTTTAAAAAAGCTTCATATTTGTTTTTGTTTCCCCTGAAATCTTCTTAACTGGGAACAGGGGTTGTGGGTATGAAGGTGTGGAGATGCTTTGCTGAATTTACAATGGGATGTTTCATACAAAGTAATGATAAAAACCAGGATAGGTACTGACTATAAACAATAAGACTTTCAAAGGTAGTTAATTCATCAAGAGAAACATATGAGTGTTAAAGATTAATTAATTAATTCATTCATTCATTAAAAAGTCAGTCAATATGCAGTATAAATCTGATATAATCAAATCATTCAATAATTATAATATTTATGAAGGTTTTGCTTCAAAACTCACTCCAACACTTGTTGCTTTTTTTTTGAAGGCAGGTTAATGGACTTATTCATTCTAGCTTTTAAAAAACATCTTTTTTACCTTCTCTGAACATTTCTATTTGTTTTTTCTCCAAAATATCTGAAAGACTTTTATTTCTGTTAGTATCTCCAACTACTTATTCTGAGGAATGGCGTTCCACAACAAATTCCATTACAGATGCAAATATTCTGAACAAGACAGAATAAACATATTTTTTAATAAACAATTTTTAGAGCAGATTTAGGTTCACAGAAAGTAAAAAAGTCATACTTGAAATCTCAAGAAAACCTTTTTAAATGCTCAGTTTGACGAAAATAAAGGCCAAAATTATACATAGTGAACAGGGATTGAGGTTAAGAGTTTTTCTGGTGGCATTTATCAATTTCAGTAACTGGATCTTGGATTTTAAAGTTCATGTAGAGGACAGAACATAAAAGCTTTGGATGGAAACAAAATATATAATCGGATCTAGTATTCTCCTTTCCTCCACCAAACACACACAAAAAGCCAGGGCCCTTGAAGGACTACTTATCAGTAAAAGTATATTCTACAACACTGTCCCCTATTTGCAAAAAAAAAAAAAAAAAAAAAAGACATTGAGGAAAAATTGTATTTCTACCTCAGCCTCGGATCTGGGTGAGAGAAAAAAATACCATATCTTCCTGAATATTTATAATCTTAAAATGACAAAGTTAAAGATGCCCTGGAAAAAAAGCAAAAGCAAATTCTCCCTAAATTAAAAAAAAAAATGCAATCTATGCCTCCCAGGATCCTCACATTAAATCCCACCAAAAATGAATCCACACTGGAAAATTATAAAACTGATAGGAAAACTAGTTTTGTTGAGTTGAGATTGGAAAGAGCTAAAGAAAAAAAAAATACAATTACCTGCAAAACCCAGCGTGGGAAAGAGAATGTTCTGTGCTTTAGGATCATAGAGATAAAAAATATACAAGAGATTAAGAGATATAAAAAATTGGTAACATATATCTAACTAGAGTTCTAACTGAGAGAATACAGGAAATGTAAAAATGCAAAATTTCCATAATAGCTGAAAGTTTTTCAAAATTATTGAAAGCTATGAGTCCTTAGATTTAGGAAGCACAGTAAATCCAAAACTATTGAAATAAAAATTAACCTGTATCTATTTACGTGATGGTGAAATTGAAGAAGGGGAGAGATTTGAATAGACATAAACATGTACATACATACAGAAAGACCCAGACAGAGAGACCGTGCATGGGAGAGAGAGAGAGTCAGAGGCAGAGAAGAAAGACATACTGATGTTGGAAGAGAGGCCTGCAAACTGATTGGCTCCAGGACTATTTTTCCATACATCTATTTAGTGACTTGGAAGGCTTTAATTATATTTGAGCCTATGCCTTCTATCAAACATATCTTCTTTCATGTTTTCCATGAGGGCTCACTGAATTAATTAATTTGTTGGACCTAATCCTCCTTGACTAATAAAAACTTGAAAATCTAGAAGCGCACAATTCTTTTGGTAAACAAGAATTTTCTCATTCCAACACAAATGATACTGGTTGTCAATGCAACATTATCTAATTTTACTCCATTCTGTTTTAGCACCTGAATTAAACCAGCTATTGGCTCTGTCATTCAAGGTGTTTCTTTAAAGTAATTATTATTTTAGACATTTGAAAAGAAATAAAATGCTTTTGGTTATAGGTCTGGAAACTCAGGTGTGTATGGACACTCTGAACTGCCCTGCTGTTAAATTTCACCTAAATACACTGCCTTACATTCCCGCACTTGACTTCCGGGCTGTTTTATCTCTTCATCTGCAAAGTGGCACAACTCCCATCAAACACACTGATCTTGCCTTGGGAAGTTAAGTTCCAAATCCTCTCCTGTGGCTTAGAATAGATGAGGACTCCTCCAAGGAGTGGAGAGTAGATGCACAAGAGCATCCAACCATCCATCTGCAAAAATGTTATGCCTCCTGACTATGCTTATGATGGTGATGACTTTTTGCTATTAAATGGCTGCACAGCCTGGAAAAACATGACAGGCTTTATCAGCCCTGACAGCTGTCTGGCAGAAACAGTAGCCAACCTAAAACATCACTGGCTGTGTGGAGCTCTCTCCCAGGCCCTGCCAGAACTCGCAGAACTGAGTCTGAACCCTGAAACGAAGCCCTCCTTACTGACTGTTTACAATCTTCTTAAGGACAGAGCTCTTCTTGTGCAAGGAGCCAGGGTTTCAGATTATAGTGAGACTCTATTAATTGGGACCTGAGTGATGGCATTTAGAGCTGTTCGAACACTCAGTCCAAATTCTTGTATTTATTCCTGGTATCCTGGCAGGGTGATAATATTTTTGCTTTCCCTGGTGGATTACAAAAAGATGTAGCATAGCAATCATACTATTAGGAAGCTTGGAGTCCAGAGTGTTCCATCTTTTCATCCCATAAACTCCTTCCCTGCAGGACAGATGCAGATTCAAGACTTCCCCACCATTTTCCCCAATCTGCAATATTCCCTTGGCCCTTTGTTCACCTCTTCCCAGTCTTTGGTTTTTCCATTCAAACTTATTAAAAAAAGAATTGCACTGAATGTCCTTGCTATAGACTGAATATATGTGCCCCCCTCCAATTTATATGTTGAAATTTTAACCCTCAAGATTATATTAGGAGATAAGGCATTTGGAAGGTATATAGGTCATGAGGGTGAGTCCTCATGAATGGGATTAGTGCCCTAATAAAAGGGGCCCAGGAAAGCCCCACCACTTTCTTTATGTGAGAACATAATAAGAAAATGCCATCTACGAGGCAAAAATTGGGTTCTCACCCAATCAGTCATGCTGGCATCTTATTCTTGGACTTCCAGAACTGAAAGAAATAAATACCCGTTGCTTTTAGGAAACCAAGTTTATGGTAATATTTATTATTGCTGCCCAAATGGACTAAGACTGTCCCCACACCTTTACCATTTAATTGTCCAGCAAACTTGCCTTTGTCTCACTCATTCTATGAAACTGCTTTCCTGGCAAGAACTGGCCAACTTTCCCAGGCAAAGGCCTCATTCACCTGGCTCTGTTCAGTGATCACTCTAACCCTGAAATCTCTGCCTCCATGGATCCTCCCTTAAGCAGTTCTCACTGTAGGTTCTGCCAGGTAGCTTTCTATGATAGAAATGGCAACAAGTGTGGAGCTGGATTACTCCTGGTCAGATACTTTCAACCTCTGTGACTTAACTTCCCTAAACCTAAATTTTCCATCAGTATAAATACCCTCATGCATTTATGATATTTCCTTGGAGGGTCACTATAAGTGTATTGAGGATGCTTTAAAATGCCCAAAAGCACAGTGAATGGCCCATGTATATAGATGTATGTATATTTCCTTGTCTTTTTTTACTTCTCTCTCTCTCTCTCTTCCCCTCTTTCACTTTCTCCCTCTCTCCCTCCCTTTCTCTCTCTCCTTTCTCCTGTTCAATTGTCTGCTCCTGATCATCTTGAAAAAGAAATGTCTCATACAGGATAAATATGTGTGCACTTCAAAGACAGAGAAACCTGTGTTGCAATCAATCATATAGCAACCAGAAAAATAAAGTACCTAGGAATAAAGCTAACCGAGGAGGTAAAAGCCCTCTACTCAAAAAACTACATAACACTGAAGAAGGAAATTAAGGAAGACACAAACAAATAGAAACATACACCATGTTCATGGATTGGAAGAAGTAATGTCATCAAAATGCCCATACTACCCATAGCAACAGATATAGAACAAACTTTTCAAAAACATATATGGGACCATAAACAACATCAGATAGACACAGCAATTTTGAGAAAGTAGAATAAAGTAGGAGGGATCACAATACCAGATGTCAAATTATATTAAAAGCCTCGGTAATCAAAACATCCTGGTACTGGCATAAAAAAAGACAATATAGATCAATGAAACAGAATAGAGAGTCCAGAAATAAACCCAAGTCTCTATGGTCAATTAATATTTAACAGATAGGGCAGAAGCATAAAATGGAGTAAAAATAGCCTCTTCAACAAATGGTGTTGGGAAATCTGGACAGCTACATGCAAAAAATGAAACTCAACCACCAACTTACACCATACACAAAAATAAATTCAAGATGGATAAAAGGCTTAAATATAAGTTGCGACACCATAAAAGTCCTAGAGGAGAACATAGGCAGGAAAATCTCAGATATTCCACACAGCAGTATTTTTACTGATACATCCCCTAGAGCAATGGACATAAAGGAAAGAATAAATAAATGAGACTTTGTCAAATTAAGAAGATTCTTCACAGCTAAACAAAACATCAGCAAAATGAAAAGGGAACCACCCGTGTGGGAAAATGGATTTGCATATGATACCTCATACAAGAGTTTGATCTCCAAAATATATAAAGAACCCATATAACCAGTCCAGGAAGACAAACAACCCAATTACAAAGTGAGTGAAGGACCTGAACAGGGTCTTCTCCAAGGAGGGCATACAGAGGGCCCAGAGACATATGAAATAATGTTCAGCATCACTAGCCATCAGACAGATGAAATTAAAACCACAATGAGATACCACTTCACACCAGTCAGAATGGCCATCATAAATAAATCAACAAACAAGTGCTGGCGAGGTTGTGGAATAAAGGGAACCTTGGTATACTATTGATAAGAACACAGACTGGTACAGCCACTACAGAAAACAGTATGGAATTTCCTCAAAAACTAAAAAAAAATGGAACTGCCTTTTGACCAGGCAATTCTACTGCTGGGGTTGTATCCTAAGAATCCTGAATCACTATTTCAAAAGAACCTATGCACCCCAGTGTTCATAGCAGCACAATTTACAATAGCCAAATGCTGGAAACAGTCTAAGAGCCCATCAGTAAATGAGTGGATCATTGTGTAAATGAGTGGTACATTTACACAGTGGAATACTAAAGAGTAGAAAGAAAGGAGGAGTTCCTACCCTTCCTGACAGCATGGGTGCAACTGGAGAGTATTATGTTGAGTGAAATAAGCCAGGTGGTGAAAGACAAATACCACATGATCTCACCTATAAGTGGAACTCAATCAAAAAAACAAACAAGCAAGCAAAATATAACCAGAGACATGGAAATAAAGAACAAATCGACAGCAACCAGCAGGGAAGGAGGAGGGGAATAACGTGGAGAATAGGGAAGGGTCATCAAGGAACGTGTATAAAGGACACATGGACAAAGCCAAAGGAGGGTAATATCAAGGGTTGGAGTTGGAGATGGATGGGGCTGAGATGAGTGGTGGGGAAAAAGAACAGCAACAACAAAAAGAAAATGGAATAACAATTCTATAAGAGAAATAAATAAATATGAGTTTTCAGATGAAGAAAACCAATCTAGGTAAATTCTAAAACAGTATTTTTAAATATTGTACTTAAACTTTTTAAAATTTTAAAATAATTTTAAAATAGAATAATGCAAAAAGTCACCTGTACCCTTTACCTAGCCTTCTGTAATGGCAGCACTTTACATAAGCATAATACATCACTCAAAACCAGGAAATTGGTACATTCCTACTATTAACACAGCAGCATAACTCATTTGGATTCCACTAATTTTAATGCAGTTGAAACACTGCTATTCACTATTTTTGTACCTATGAAAAATTTACATAGCCTGTTTGAGGTTTAGTCTGCAAAACAGAAGTAATTTATTACCATCTACCTGAAGTGTTCCTGAATTGTATAGGAGGTCCCAAATGTAATTCACATACACCTGGCCTATTGTCGGTTATAGCTTAAAGCTCTGATCCACAGGGTGTCCTGTGGTCACTAAGAGCACAGGCTCCAAGCCAAAGATCTTGGCTTTGCAGACCTGCCCTCTACTTTCTACTCAGTACACATCAGATCCTCAGTTTCTTCATCAGAGAAATGGGTACAATCATAGTTTTAAGAGAGTTTTGATAACATGTGTGTTTGAAAAAGAATTCAAGTGGTGCTTGATATCTAGTAGGTATTGAATCTATTAACTCTTATTACCTTTACAGTATCTAGTACTTAAGAGGAGGGTGACGAATGTCAGTTTGTATTTGTATTAATATATTATTATCTTTCTTGTCCATAAAAGTGAGTTTATTTTGTTCTGCCCTCAGCCCTCTTTTTTTAAAGATTTTATTTATTTTTAGAGAGAGGGGAAAGGAAGGAGAAAGAGACAGAAACATCAATGTGTGGTTTTCTCTCATGCTCCACCTACTGGGAACCTGCAAGCCTGGTCTGGGAATCGAACCAGTGACTCTTTGGTTCACAAGCCAAAGCTCAATCTACTGAGCCACACCAGAGCCAGGCCTCAGCCCTCTTTCTTAATGAGTATAGAGAATTCCTATAAATTTTCATCTAATCCTAGGATTTTAGGTTGCCAGGCCTATTCCTATATCTTATATATCTCCTTTTACTTCTAATTCTCTACTGTGAAATGCAAATTGATATCTCTAAATGAAACTCATTATGTTTATTTTTCTCTGAAATACTGTGGTTCAGTAAGACTTCATTATGAGTAACCTGTAGGGAGAGTAATCTTGCAGAAAGGGGCCAGTGAGAATCCTCTTTAATTTCCCACCTTTCCCTACTCTCTCCTACCCCATACTTTCACCCCACCTTTAGGTCCCTACCACCACAGCCAGGGAGGAGATAGCTAAGTTGGAAAAAAGAGAAGGCAAGGGAGAACTAACCAATTCAGACAGAAGTGTTGGTAAGATGCAAGATCAGGGGCTTCTGTGGGGCTGATTTTGTGGGACATTGTTTATGTGGTCAGATGGTGTGATAAACAAAACAATCATCTCAAGCAAGTAATAGAGATAACTCCCCAGGGAAGGCAGAACATTATGGGGAAAGAAACATCATTTTGCCCAAGAATGGTATCCTTCTATATAAATGCACAGACATATACATACACAAATGTAAATACATACACAAATGTACATACATACACAAACTTACATACATGCATGCACACATACATGTCTGTCCCTACTCTGTATACCTTTTCTGAATCTCTCCAGTGTATTCAGCCCAAATGCCTTGGGGAGTGGGCTGAACACTCCCTCATCTTCAGCTTAGAGCTTTTCTTGGTTACCCAAGGAGAAGACACCATATGACACTGGCATTACGTTTTCTGTTCATGATAAACACTACCAGCAAGGATAGTTCAGGGGAGACTTGGGTCACCTGTGCTTACTAACCTAGAGTCCTTTCCTAATGATGGAGATACTACCTTCTCCAAATTGACTGGATTACCCTTACTCCAAATTGAATTATGGTTACCCATAGATTAGTTTCTAAACTGTATCCTCACAGCCCCTCAGTTCTGTGGGATGTTAATATGCACGTGTAAAAACAGGGTTTGATGGTTAAGAAAATGTGTTGCTGGGTTAAACAGTTCTCTTTAGCACAGAGCATCTCATAGATTTTAGAGGTTGTGGCTTAAATTTGTATACCATAATTAAAATGTACACAATTATAACTTACTTTATTTTATGCACTTGTTTTAGTTTAATCTTGAGTTTTTATTCTTGTACCAGCAGGTGTGTAGGTAAGGGTTAAGGTTAGGTATTGATCGTAAAGTTAAATGTCAATCAGTCTTTTTGAGAGGAGGCTTAGTCCTAGGCTTTGTTTTAGAATCTACTGACTATAATTCAATCAATCAAAGCTGAAAAATGTAGTTTTCCTTGGTGCCCAGGTGAGAGGAGAAATGGGTTTTGTGAATAGTTGCCTGATTTCTGACATAGAGTTTTGGAAATTCTTGGGTACCAAATATATTTATCTTTCTTCCATACATGGACTGCACTCACCCTTTTTCCTAAGGGAGGTAAACCAACATTCCATCCAGTCACTGTCACTGTCACCAGCTCAAAGTCCAGGACATCTGGGCGACCGCACATCATTTCATCAAGTTCCAGAACTGACTCTTCATGATCCAGATTCAGTGATATAAGGAGAAAAATTATCTGTACCTTTCCACTCTACTATGTGAAATGGTAGAACAAGCACAGGGAAACTATAATTACTACTCCCATTTGGAAAACAAAATTATGGGAGATGTGCAGTAGCCAGGTAGGTATCAGGAGGGTCCTATGCCCTGGTGGTGGGGGTGGTCCAGAAGAGATCCTGCTCTCGGGGAGAAACTCTTGTGTTTTGGTTTCCATGGCCTATGACTCCACTCCAAAACATTCTGTTGCATCCATCCTTCTACATGTTCAAACCTGAGGTGGGTAGTTATGAGTAGGCTTCCTTTGGGTGATCTACAGCTTCCACAGCTCACTTCCTGACACTGTGACGCCATGCACCCAAATGTCATTCCATTGAGAAACAGTCAACAATTTCTTTAATTTAGGTCTAGGGAGCTATTTTGGAAATGCTGTTCAAAATTTTATATTTTTCATGTATTTGTTTCTGCTAGGCATCTTTTGCCAATGACTACACCCAAATTCTTTCTTATGTGTTATTCTGAAATCTAATACATTTTTTTACCTTCCCGTTTCTGCAAATCTCTCTCTTGGTTTAATGTAGGTAGCTGAGACTACCTAAAATAAGAGTAGGAGATCACACAAATTAATTTGAGTTTTTGTACAGGGTAAAAATCTGAAAAGTTTTGGACGGCTTTTGTCAAAACCTTCTTTTTTTTTTTTTTTTTTCAATTTTATATCCTACTGTTTGGGATCTTGAAGCAATTCATTTTTCCAACCTTTTGAGGCCTTAAGTTTCTAGGCCCTGTCTATTCCCTTTATCTCTGTTTTCAAGCTGACTGATTTTTTTTTCCTGGCTCAGCATTTACTTATAATACCTTGCCTTATAAAAGAAGTAAAATAAAAAACATACTCTGATCCATATGCTTTCTAACCATGCAGATAAATGCATGGTAGATAAATGCTCTTCTTTGTGCACATCAGTACCCCAGGTATTTTTCCACTGCATGATGTGGATGCAGGCGGAAATCAGTGTGCCCATTGTTCGTCACTTGACCACAGTGTCAGGGGCATCATTTCAAACGTTATGAGAGCACTCAGTTACTTCAAGGTGCTAATTTCTGTTTGTAAACTAGACTACTGTTATAAATACACCTCAAAATCTAAGGGTCCTAGAAAACAGAAGTTAATTTATAACATAAATTCCAAAACAAGTGCTTAGGAACCAATATGTGGTTCTCCATTAGGTGATACTACCAGGATTCTATCACTTTCCATACAGAGTTTCTTTAAAAAAAAAAAGAACAAGAATTGTGCATGGCATGTTTTATGAAATAGGTTTAGAAATCGTGTTATAGTCAACGCAGGCTGCTATAACACAATACCATAGACTGGTGGCTTAAGCAACATAAATTTATTTTACCACAAACCTGGAGACTAGAAGTCCAAGATCAGGGTACCAGCTTAGTCGAGTTCTGATGTGAGCTCTCTTCCTGGCTTGCAGATGGCTGCCTTCTCACTGTGTGTTTTTTTGGGGAGAGAGAGAGAGAATATTTTCCTTTTATGCTTATAAGGCCACAATCTTATCACGTTTGAGTCCTACATTATGACTTTATTTAACCTCAGTTACCTCCTAATGACTCTACTTTTAAAAACAGATAAAGTAGGAAAATCAATAAATGATAGGTTAATGCATAAATTACCCACTGAGGGGCAAGAACACTGGTATATTTATTCTTACACTTCTCATTGGTTAAGGATTGCTTCTGGAGTAACAGTTCCCTGGCAGTTGAGACTACTCCCGGAAGGTTGGAGAGGCCAGAACACATTCTCATCATTCTCATTCAGAGAGATGCAGGGGGCTAGGGCCATGTTTGGGAACTCAATAGGTCATGCTTAGGTTAGATGGAGAGACACGAGAGAGGAGACGACACCCATAACACTTGCAATATCATTTGAGGACAATTTGAAAGAGTAAAACAATTCAGGTTTTATATTTAATTATAGACCTAAATTTTGCATTTTCATTTGGAATGCACAGTTAAAAAATAAAGTGTCATGACTCAGGGTGGCTGGGAAATTACTTTGTAGGAAAAACAGAAAAATGCAGAATTTCAGGGCTATCTAAACTCAACCCCTGGTCACTATTAAACAGTTTATCACACACACAATAGAACAGAACTATGCTTCAATGATATTAGTCAAATGATAATAACATTTAAGTTTTACATTAAGATAACCTTTAGTATAAGGCTTCGAAAGTATAAAATACTCCCAAATAAAATGGCAGGCTATATTCTAATACTTTGTCAAATAGAGTCATCTTAAATTGAGACGTATACTAAACATTAGTTTAGCATGCTCACTAAATATTTCTGGAGGTTAGTTCCCATTCAAAACACTTTGGTTAGCCCCGGCTTGTGTGTCTCAGTGGACTGAGTGTTGGCCAACAAATCAAAGGGTCACTGGTACATGCCTGGGTTGCACACCAGGTCCCAAGTCAGGGGAGCATGAAAGGCAACCACACACTGATGTTTCTATCCCTCTCTTTCTCTCGTCTCCCCGCTCTCTAAAAGTAAATAAGTGAAATCTTTTTTAAAAAAAACTTTGATTATACGTAAAGTGTTCCATTATTTGTATGGTGCTTATTTGTTTTCTGTAGTATAGTATAGCCCAAACCACTGAAAAGGCCTAGAAATAATGATCAAACTGGTAGCAATAATCAACTCTACAGATACTCAGATTATAACCACGGAAACCCATTGTACATTAACATAAGCTAGACAGTCTTGGAAAAATGAGCAACTTTAGATCTGGATCATTAAATATACAAGCTGGTCCTGGATCACTGTCCATCACCAGATTGCAGAACTGTGAAATACTACTACAGTCATATCATATGAGGTAACTTCAAGAGGTTCCCCACTGGTCAAAGGTGGAACCTCCAGAGTAACACCAGGTGCAGGATAACCTCATGTCTACAGAAGGTGTGAAGTTTTTATTTGATGGCAAACTCATTTTAAGCCTTTGGTATCATGGGTAGTAAAAGTTAACATAAATCTAGAGGGAACTGACATAATAGAGATTATAGACCAAGATGACTGATGACCCCAATACTCTCCCCATTGCTGAGTTTATCTTGTAAATATTCATTACAATTTGCTATTAAAACTTGATAGTGTATTTTAAAATGTAAATGATATTATCTGACAACAAATGTCAGGAATATTTGAAAGGTAAAAAATATATGTATCATGCCAAAAACTGGAAAAACATTTAGCATATTTTCCATTAAAAATAGAAAGATTAGTGTGGATATACGAGTTTGACTGGAAGGCACCCAGCCATGTAATATGAAAAGATAGAGACATTTATTAAAGAAGATACGAGATACAAGAAATATTGTACATAGGCCAATTATGCCTCAGTCCCCTTCAGAGTAGGCACTTTGGAACCTCACACAGTTCTCCCAATTTCCATCAGCTGCCCCATCATATTTTCTTGAATTTCATTGATGGTGAAATTAAAACTCTTCCCTTTCAAAGGTGATTTTAGTTTTGGATATAGCCAGAAGTCTCAAGTCTCCAAATCTGGGCTGTAGGGAAACTGAGTCACCTAGGTGATTTTATGTTTTACCAAAAACACATGATGAATGAGTGGGCATATTTTCATCATGAAGCTGCCAATCACCAGTTGCCCGTAGCTGCAGCCTTCTGGATCATCCAAATAGATTCTGTGAAGGAATGTTCAAGCTTAACACAAAATTTGATGCAGATTTGGTGCTCTACTTGCTCAGTCATTTTGAATGTGACAGCCACACAGTACATGTACTTACTCGACAGCATCTACTTACCCTCACTGACTAGTGCAGTGAAGTCATCATTGTTCACATGTGTGCATTCCAGTCCACTCTACTTGGCTGCCAGGTTACATTGGTGTGGTGCGAACTGTTCTTATTATATTAACAATGGCTGGACTTTTTCCAGCCAGGCCTTAACAGTCTTCACTAGTCTAAGTGCTGTAATATAAAGCAAATTAGATGTACTTTATTTATATGGTACCAATGGACAGGAAAGAATTAATCATACAAGAAAGGTAGGAATGATAGGCTTCTCTGCTTGCTTAGTATTTGTATGTAAAATGCATTAATGTCTTAATTTCTGTAGTCATGTCCACAAAAAAGCAGAGAAAAAGATGGTCATCAATGACAGGAAACAAAACAATCATGAAATTATGACCAAAGATATACATTTTGTCTCTAATTTAGCAGTTTCTATTTTCTGCCTTAATATTGTATAAGACAATTTCATACATTCTAATATTTTTCTCCTTTTTGCATAAGCTATAGTGAGTTGGTTTGTTTACTTGCAACCAAATGCCTTTGAGCAATGCTACTACTGCTTCCAAAATGTTCTATTCTAATAAAGCTGAATTAACTTAGATACCATAAAATCTTACTATTTATTTTTGATATGAGGGTTTGTATCTTAACTCAAATAGATGCCATACATGTATATATATACATACACACACACATATATATATGTGCATATATATATCTTTTCCAAATGCTACACGTATTTATTTAATAACAAGTAATGCCCAATATTTTATGGTGTTGAAAGGCCTTGTCAATAAAATAGGTAATAATGCTCAAAGAGAAAACATTGATTCTTCATTAGAATAGGAAATATTTAATATCATTGAAACAAATATGTATTCTATTTAGTCTGTACTTATCTAGTTTTAGATAAACTTGAATTAAAATAAGATGATGTTATTTTCTTCCTTAATGAATTTTATATAATTTTTCATGGTTTAAAACAGGTCACAATGAGACACTTAATCTTTATAATTTTTTAATAAAATCCAATGACTAAGAACATGTTGTAATTTAGAACATACAGAGAACTAACGGGCATGTCGTTATGAGGAAAACAAACAAGTGAACAAGAACTCACAGACACAAAGACAACGTATGGTGATTACAAGAGGGAAAGGGCGGTGAGGGGAGTAGCAAAGGGTGAAGGGGTCAAATGCATGGTGACAGACGGGGATTTCACTTTGGGTGGTAAACACACAATGTAACATACTGATGGTATATAATAGAATTTCACACTAGAAACCTATGTAATTTTATTAATAAATTTCACCCCAATGAATTTGATGAAATATTTTTAAAATGTATTTTCCTATTCCTTATTAAAGGCAAACAATTGAATTTACATTTAGAAAATCTGGCTTTACTTCTATTGACCGTATTTGTTACCATGTGAAAATAACTTGAAAAGACTGAGAATCAATTTTATCAAATAAAATACCAGCCATTGTCACCTCAGATGATTAATGTAAAAATCACATGAGGTAATAATAAAGCATGCAAGATCATTTGCACAAAGAAAACTACTTTTGATAGGTTGGTGTGTGTTATGGTCTCAGGCTCTGAGTTTTTTCCATTTACATACATGTAATTTTAGCTTCTAAGTAACTTCTTCCTAAATACGAGGAAAGAATAAATACAATACCGTTGGGTTTGTGCTGTCTTAGGTGTTTTGTAATTTGTTCTTACAAAGATATTTGGTATTAATATCTCCACAACAAGAATGTAATAAATTTTGACTACCCACTCTGAGGGGAAAATCTATGATATCATAATGAACTATAATTGTAAGTAATCCCTTTGAATATTCCGAGAAAACAGCCTGTAATTACATGAAAGAGCATAAGGCATCTTGGGGCCTTCCACCAGCTGTTTGCTGTCATCATGCCAGTCCTTGGAATTAGAAAATTTTGGATTCAAATGGTTTTGATCAGACAAGGATACAGTGAAACAAATGGAGACTTTGATAGATTTCTTCAGTGGCGACATGATGGATTTTGTTCTTGCTGTAAGATCTCACCTAATTATGTTCCAGACAAGCTGTGACAGGTGGACTCAACTTAATGTGCTACAGCCTGATGACATATCTGAAAGCATAATATCTTTCCAAGATTGATTTTAATATATCCATAAATTAGGAAAATATTCTTCTAAAAGCATTGAAAAATACTTGGCTAAGTTACTCTGCCAACATTGCAGGATAAGGGCAGAATCCTATGTAAATAATTTAAATTCCTCCAGGTTTAAAAAAACACACATGAGAAAAGCTTGGTGACTCCATGTATGACAAAGTATTGGCCAACACATATAATTGCAAAAACCATCGATCACCATTTTCCACCAACCACCGCATGTGAATTTACATAACCTTTCAAATGATGGAGCTTACAAAAATGAATGTGTAGCTCAGGTCTCATTTAATCCCTTGAATCACCTTGGGCCAATCTTTTAACACCACTTCTTGCATGAGATTGTGATAAAGAAAATGCCTAATACTATAGATCCTGTGGTACTAGTTCTGTTAAGTGTTAAGTGTGGGCCTTGCAAAGCATTAAACTTGAGTACAATTTTTTTTAAATTAACTTTTAACTGATTCCATTTTCTTACTTTTATTTAGCTGCCTTATAACAATACATAGTCTTGGTTCAATAGCAAAAAGTAATAAGGATTAAGATTGAAAAAAGAGACCAGATATTGTCAACTTAATGCACAGCTTTGTACAGTATGTTGAGCCCTTTCTTTCCCTATAATTATGCATGAGATAATAATAATTACTAAGAAAAATCAGGAATTAGCTTACATAAGCTACATAAACTACCCTAATGTCATTCTATTGTAATAGGATTTGCAAATCAAGACAATACCCAGAGTTTATCCTCATGTAAAAACAGAAATAAAATTTGTAGGTAAACAAATATCTAATTCTATTCTTTGGTTCAGTCAAGTATCCAAATCGTATAATCTACTAACATGAAATGTTGTTGGAATTAAGAGTTCTTTGGAGGGGTCCTGTAGAAATCCACTTCAGATGGGGCTTAGGAATCTCCCCACAAACGTCATGGTGAAACGGAACTTTCCTTAGTCAACAGAAATTCAAGCCTTGCAGAGAAAGCTGGGTAATACTAATTGGTGAAGGTACTGCAGTATGAATGCAGGCTTGACTGTTATGTTTGAAGTGGAAGTGTGTGATTGACTTGCAGCTATTTATTATTTTTGTCTAAAAAGCCAGTCCTTTTCTTGATGCAACATCTTGAAATGTTTAAGCAGATGACCTTCAAATAGGTTCTATCATCCAACTAACCCTGTGGGGTGGGTCCTGAAGGCTATTGCTCTGAAGTTGACAAAACTTGAGCTCATGCTTTGCTATTGGTGAGATGACTACCCATCCCTTTCCCGAGGAGGTTGATGCAGAGTTCCACAGATTGCTGCAGACCCTCGGAAAACCACCAAAGTTTCCCTCCAACCCTGCCTTACTTCCCAGGGACCATATGGTACCCCTTGCCTGGAGCTGAGAGAAACCCCAATGCTAACCTCCCCTCTGTCGGAAGTCCATTTCTTGCCCAAATTGGTCTTGTTAATGTAGGATGATAGCATTAAAACATTTACTTATTTTTTTAAATATTTTGTTGGCCTAAATCTTTGCATAAACTTTCATCCATCTAGAGAAAATAGAATATTCTCTAAATCCATGTTGGGAGTTTGAAAAGGAGTGTTTATTGAAAACTTATGGAAATGTTATAGTAAAATTTAAAAGAAATAGACAAAAATTATGTAGACTAAATATTTGTGTCAACTATTGGAAGAACTTACCTATAGTGCTTTTCATAACGCTTATGAAGTAATATCTGTGTAATATACATTTACAGAAAAACAAGTAGGATGATGAAAGAAAGGTTAGAGGCAGTGAGGCAGGGAGGAAGCTGGTAAAACCAGGACCAGGTCAATCTTTCCTCTGACTTTCTGCAGTTTTGGGCTTGATAACAGCCAGGAATAATGATAGCTATCTTCTAAAAAGAATGGCACTAAAAGTTATCACAGTGAGAAAAATGCAATAAAAATATGCAAAAACTCAGGTAGTTTAAATCTAAAGATGTTGGGAAATGTGACCCAAACAAAGCAAAATAAAAGTCATAATCTCTTATGACTAGATGTTTCTAGGGCTCAGTGAAAAATACTTGACTCAGAAGCCTGTTAAATATGAAACTCAACTAAACAGCTGAGGTCAAAGTTGCAGAATCCCAACCCGGACAAGGCACGTACCTGTGCAGTCACAGAAGGCCTCAGGCTTCTCAGGCCCCTGCATGTAGTAGGAACTTCTGCTGTCTTGGGTTTGGAATTTTTGATACATTTTGAAAAAGGATTCTGCATTTTCCCTTTACATTGGGTCCCACAGATTTTGTAACCAGTTCTCAAGGGAACTGCACAGCTATGAGGATAATGGTATCAATACCATATAAGCAAGGTAGGAAGATGTACCTCATAGATTCTCAATAAGGCCAGTGGGTTCCATCAGTGTTGCCAGCGAGAAACCAGGCAGCATCCCAGCTGATGTCTCTGTTACCATGAAGCCTGTTTGCACAGTTATTCCCCCAAATGCTTCATAATAACATAATCACTACCTTAGCAGTAAGTATCTTCAAACATGGGAAGATTTGGAATTAGGTATAAAAATTAAGTTGATCAAAGAATTTAAGGGATTTGCATATTTAATCCTTTAAATATGTGTGACGTTCAAGAGAATTTAGCCTGTGAAAGCTACAAGGCATACTTGTGATTACAATTTGAAATTTTTTAATTGAAGAATTAATTTAGACTTGAGTCATATGCTAATTTTATATATAATATTGAGACATTTACATAACCTAAAAATTATCATATTCACAAATTAATCAGGTTTGGATTCTTATAAAGTGATTGTTAATATTTGGTGGGTTCAGAAATAAAACACTAAAATACCAAAAAAAATTAAACAGGACATAATTTTCAAAAAAACTAAATTTTTAAAGAAATGATCTTTATTAAATCACACATTAATTTCAAAAACAAAGTAAGCCTTTAAAAATTCTTTTCTAAATATGAAAACATTATTGAGGATATAATAATAAAAACATGCATTGTTAAATACTTGAAACAAGAGTAATTGTTTATATTCATTCACTCATTTATTTAATACATGGTCATTCAGCGGTGTGCTAGGTGTTCAGTGGTGAACAAATAGAACGGATCTCTTCCTGATGTCGGTTTGGTCTGTTGGTTTGGAAAGTTAGCAGTTATCATAACCTTGGCTTATGGATAAAATTAGCCTATGCCCCTGATTACTGGGGACAGCCTGAGCAACTAGATGGCAAATAGTTTTATCTCGTGTTGAACAGAATGAAACCCCAGATCTTAACACATGCCTATTGTTCTGGCACAGTTACCAATAACTCTGCTTTCACACTGCAAATTTGAATGGTAAATTATGGCACACAACCCTTCAGTGATGGCTTAATCTTCTAACCTAGCAAAGGACACACATACTTTAAAATCTTGGATAACCCTGTCCACTAAAGATAATGTAAACCACAAGTGCGATTTTAAATTTTTCAGTAGCCACACCTTTGAAACAAGTAAGAAGGGGAAGGTAAAGTAAAAAAAATGTTTTATCCAGCCCAATACATCAAAGTATTATCACTGAAACATTTAGCACCGAACTCATTCAGGTATTCAGTCGACACACATAGCTAGTGGCTGCCTCATTGGACAACACATGCCTAAGTCCTCACTCTCTCTGGACCACTGAACTTGTACATCAACAGCTTCATTGCACAAAAGTGCCCGTGCCGCTGAGTAAAGTCATAAATCTTTCCTCATCAGTTGCCTTCAACAGATAGAAAACTTATTCCACAAGGGCTTTTGTTACTAAAAGAGCTCAATGTGTTTCCATTTTGAGGTTCCCCGCCCTACTGCACAAACCAGTTCCAAATGCAGTGCCGTTCCTTGTGAGAAACAATTCCATACAATAGGAGATACACAGTGCTTGACCTCCAAGCAGATGAGTCTGCACCGGGGAAGCTGAGTTAATGGAGGCTCACAAACCAAGAGAGAATGTTGGCCATGTTTTCACACTGCAAATTTGACTTCAAAATTGCAAAGTTTTCACACTGCAAAATTGTTCGCTGTGTTGACTTCACTGAACAATGACTCATTAGGGAACACTGCTTAAAAATTGTTGCAATACATCATTGTAGTTACAAGAACACCTAAATATAAGTTGAATACTATTATGTATAATTTATATAAATGGCCTCCTGTTAGTGTTCACATGGCCATCTAGTCCCTGGGGATGTTGTTAAACAAAACGTTGAAGAAACACCCAACATAGCAGGAACTGCAGGCTCCAGAGTAGATTTAGAAGGAAGGAATCAAGAGAATCTAACTTCAGGATCTCCCCTATGCCCTGACTGAATGTTTGAGATCCTGGGGACTAGGAAATACATTCCCAGCATCTCTGGCTTGTCTTCCTCAAAACAACGGTAAAGGACTATAGCATCTGGAGTGTAAACCCTCCGTATATGGATGCTCCACTTGGGTCCATGACCTGACGACCTTGGATTGAACCCTCAGAGAGTACATTTCCACTTTTGACTTCAACTAGGGTCAGTGAGGTATATCAGTGCTTCTCAGATTATATACCACAAAAGAAAAGAAAATTCAATGGCAGAAACCTATAAATGTATCTTAGAGGAAACCAACTCATGAAAAATGCATTTAAAGTCTCCTGTTGTATCCTAAAAATGCTGAGTTAATTTCAATCTTAGTATGTATATTGGTTGAAATATACAAATAATGCTCTCCCCCCAAATGTTTGAAGAATAGCAATGTCAAGGCAAGATGGGCTAGGTCTCTCTGTTTAGAGCCACTTGGGTTCTTGTCCTGGGGTGTGAACTTGGATAAGTCTCACCAACTTAATGAAATTTCATTCCTTTGTGACTAAAGTAAGAATAATTTTCAAATTTGCAGGGTTACTGGAGGGGGGTTAATTAAAGTTGCACAAGACTTCTTTCGGGCAAGAGAAGCCCCAGGTTTTCATGTTTGCTATTGCTCCTCTATGCCTCCCCTTCTTCAGGCATGTGTTTTGCTGTTTAACAAATGCTTATGGAGTTCTTTTTAACACGTGCCAGCTTCTGCGCCATTTCCTGGGAAACAATGTTGTCACACACAAGGTTATTCCTAGGACTCCTGCCTCGATATTTTCTACCACAGGGACATATCCTTGCCAGATGAATCAATGAAGAAATGGCGAAAAAATACAAACTAATGTGTAGGAGGAATGTAAAGCTCTGTCATTCCAACAACTGTCTCTGGAATGTTTTCCTTATATTGGAGTAGGGAGGAAAGAAAAACTCTTCTTCTCCCTTTTGAAGTGGTTACTTCAATCGGTGACATCAGCGTGGGTGCAGAGGTTCCCACAGAAGTACATCCAAGCAAATCTGGGCCCTCCCATCAAAGATAATCTAAGAGTTGCCCGAGAAAGGGCTTTCCACATCTCTGAATTCAAAGCATTATTCTCATGTTTGTTGCAAATAAACATCAACACTCAACAGCAAAAGCAAAGAGTGTCTTTTCATGTCGTGTTTGTCAGACCTTGAGGAGCTTTGTAGGCAAGGAACCTAACATCAGAAGATAAAATGAATAATAAAAAGTAATATTTAAGAAGATTAATGAAAAAAAATTCTGGGACTAGCACAGGCCCCAATGTCTGTAGCTAAAAATGAGAGCGGCTGTGCCATGTGGATGGTTTTCACAATGGATTTCACAGAAGTCCTGTAGCTGGGCCACAGATACCCTCTTTACATATCAGGACAATAAATAAGATGTCCTCTTTATGTGTTAGGACATTGAATAAGGTGTCACTTGCAAAAAACAGTATTTCTACAGCTTTAAACAATTGAAATCTGCAAGCCTTGGTGATTTAGTAGCTTTCATCACATTCTAAAAGGAAAGGTCTACATTCCTAATGATGCGGGGGAGCACAATCTTCCGGGAAACTTTTGTTGAATTCATGATTATATGAAAAGAAATGTATTTTCTCTTAATTTGTAATTAAAGAGAGGAAATTATAGCTCCTCATTCATCTGATTTAAATCACTGTGTGGACTATTTTAAGTGAATAAAAATACCCATTAGCCCAGCCTTAAGTGTTGAAAGCAGCTAGCCTTGTAAAGATAGGTATTCATTAGGCAAACATTTAGCCTGTCTATGCCTGGAGTTCCTCCAGGATGAGGTGTGACTTTCTCTTTAAGTCAAACATAATTATCTAATGAGGGCAATTAAAAACAGTGGATGTTTTAGATTATGATTTATGAGGTATAAAATTATATTACTGTACAGCTATGTATCTTGCAAGGCTTCTCTGTGTCCATAAAGGGTGATGAAATTTTCTTATAATTTATCTAGCCAAACCTGTGAGGGGGAGAGGAGAATCAACTCTGCCTTCAAAAATGGAAAAATCCTAGTCATTTCTTCTGAATAGTGTTAAATTTTTATCTCTTTAACCCGACATTTTTATCTTGCAGCAGCAGTAGTCTCATATTTTAAAAAATCTTAAGTAAGCTATGGAAAATAAATGAGTTGTAACTTTCTGAGATGATAATTGAATTACAAATTTACTTTGAAGTTGACCTTAACACCAAACACTAAGAGCATTCAAAACATGCTTTTAGACTTCTGGTCAAGATGGAGGAATAGGTAAACATGTTTCACCTCATCATGCAACCACAGAAAGAATTACACCTAGACTTCTAAACAAATAACACCCAGAACTGTCAGAAAATTGAGCCATATGGAAGTCCAACAACCAAGGATTTAAAGAAGCAATATCCATCCAGACAGGTAGAGGGGCAGAGATGTGGAGACAGACAGAGAGGTATGGAGACATGGTGTGGTGTGGTGTGTTCCACCAGTGGAACAGGTGGTCCCACATTTACATATGGTGAATAAAAATTGGGAGGGATACCTCGGGAGCTAGTAATCCCAGTCCCAGGGTAGACTGCACAGCCCAGGGTTCCAGCACCAGAAATTGCCATAACTTCTGGCTACAATAACCAGTAAGGGTTGGGGCAGCAGAAGAAACTACCAGATTTTTAGGAGACTCAGATTAAAGGACCCATGCAGATTTAAAATATAACCCTAAACCTAACCCAGCCCGTCTGGAATTCAGCACCAGGGCAACAACTGGAAGGGCACCAGTTGCACTGGGCAAGTGTCCGACTAACCTCCAGAAGCCAGGCAGCAGCATTGTTCCCTCTCCTCACTGAGCCCTCCACAGAGACACAAGGCTATGAAGTGGGTTGCCCCACCCTGGCAAGTAGCTAAGTCTCCACCCTACACAATTTATAGGTTCCTTTTCTGCTACTAAGACATGGAGTCAAAGAAGCTCTACCTCATACAGAGTAGCAAACACAGGGAGGCTGCCAAATTGAGGACACAAAGAAATATGGCCCAAATGAAAGAATAGAACAAAATCCTAGGGGAAAAAAAGTAAACTAAATGGGGATAACCAATCTATCAGATACAAAGTACAAAACACTGGTGACCAGGATGCTCAAAGAATTCACTGAGTATGGCAAAAAATACAAAATACTAAAGAAGAAATGAAGGCTACATTAAGTGAAATGACGGAAAATCTATAGGGAACCAGAGAGGTGGTAATGAAACCAGGATTCAGATCAATGATTTGGAACATAAGGAAGAAATAAGCATTCAACAGAACAGCAAGAAGAAAGAATAATTCAAAATATGAGGATAATATAAGGTGCCTGTGGGTCATCTCCAAAGGTACCAACATATGAATCATAGGGATGCCAGAAGGAGAAGAGGAAAAGAAAGAAATTAAAAATTTATTTGAAAAAATAATGAAAGAAAAATTCCCTAGTTTGGTGAAGGAAGTAGACATTCAAGTCCAGGAAGCACAGAGAGTCCCAAACAATGTGGACACAAAGAGGACCACACCAAGACATATTGTAATTAAAATACCAAAGGTTAAATAAAGAGAAAATCTTAAAAGCAGCCAGAGAAAGTCAGAGAGTTGCATACAAAGGAGTTCCCATGAGACTATCAGTTGATTTCTCAAAAGAAACTTTATAGTCTAGAAGGAACTGTCAAGAAGAATTCAAAGCTATGAAAAGCAAGGACCTATAACGTAGCTTACTCTATGCAGCAGCAGTAAAAAGAATAGCCTGGTCTCATAGATTCAAATTTAAAAGTTTCTGAAGAGGTCACAGAGTCAGCTCTTATCTTTGTTTTTCTATCATAACTTTTGTGCATTTCTCTGTTCTTTCTCCTGTACTCCAACTATGTTTTCTCTGACATATCTTGCTTGTAGAGGCCAATATGGCTGGCCTGGTCCAGTATCTACATGCCTGTTTAGGCTAAACTGCCCATCATCCTGTGACACCCCCTCTGTGTATCCTATTGTAATATGCTCTTAAATGCCCTCTCTTATTTCACTCTTTACTTTTATACTCCATGCTCAAACAGAAGCCACAGTATCATTAAACCTGACCTTACCTACATAGCCTCTTTGTTTTCCTTAGGTTAAAATCTTCCAGTGGCTTCCCATTTCGTTTAGAACAAAATCCAAACTCTGTAGTAAGGCAAAAATATGGCATAACTAGCTCTTTATCATTACTTAGGTCATGGTCCAAATATCGCCTTTTCAAAAAACAAAACAAAAGAAAAAAAATGCCCTGATCCATAAATCCAGGGTATCCTATGCTCTTCTGTCATATCATAGTTTTGTGTTAGCTTATAACCATAAAAATTTGTCTCGTTTATTTTTTCACATTTATTATCTGTCTCCATCTACTTAAATTTAAGTTTCTAGGAGTAGACATCATGTTTGTTTATCACCAATTTATCCCAAGAAACTTCAATAAACACACATAACGATTTTAGAATGAATTAATAAACAAAATTCTCAACCTAGTGGTTTTGATGGATTCAACCCAGCATCAGACCCTCGGTCAGGTGTAAACCCAGTCTAATTGTCTGTGCCCTTTGAGGAACTGAATCATGCTCTTGGACATATGAGGTATTAGGGTAAAGCATTATGGGGATGAGGTCCACCTGCATGAAAGCCTTTGTCATGATGTTCACTATTCAAATTCTCTGTGGGACAGTGAGAACTGGAGGACCATGGGCACTCTGTAACTTCTCTAGAGGTAATATTTTCCTATAAGCCATATTTTATATTTCTTTTGTGGTTGCTGTGGATCATCAGTGGAGTCACTTTTTGTCACATTTACCTAAGGGCATTGGGTGGTATAATGAATACAGTAAGAATTTATAGAATTTACCACCAATAATTATTGTGTGATGCTAGTAATTAACAGGAACATTACTCCGTATATGGTTATAAATGATGTGTTTCAAATTGAATATTTCCTACTAGGAGAAACAGAGGTTGTATAGCACAATGGTCAAGCCTGTGGGCTCCACAGCTGCCTTGACTTGGGTTCAGACGCCACTTGTACTAGTTATGAGCTAAATCACCTTGTGGAAGACTCCCAGCCCCTCTGAGCTTCTTTACCTCATGTAGCAGTAATAATGATACTATCCACCTCAAATGATTGCTGTATTAAATAGTTAACTAGAAGTCATTTCAAACAATGCCTGTAATAAAGATCTATCAATTATTATCTATAAAGACTTAAGAGAGATGGCAATTCATTCATTCAAGAGATAATTACTAAACATCTATTATGTGACAGGCAACCTAAGGCGTGAGGATACATATGGAATTAAGATATAGAGTTATTATCCTGAAAACAATGAATTTAAATGAAAATTAATGGGAAAAACCTAAAGATATAAAAGAAAAGGAAAACTGAGGCTCTATAAGATTTAGTAGAGGACTGTTTTCCAGTAAAGCAGTGACGATATTCTAGAGCCATGTTTCTCCTTCAGAGACTCAGTTTAAAGAAATAAGTAAAGAATATAATGAGGTTCCTGTCCCCAAAGAGACACAGTAAAAGAAGACATGGAAATCCTACTGCATGGCATTCATCACTGGATGATATCTAAGTGTCCATTGTATGTACCGTCATTGTTCAGACACTCTGTTACTTAAGGCTAATCTCTTAACCTTGATGCTAAAAGTCATAGACATATGCTATGTTTGTCTGCTCAGCAATCCTTATTTCTTTTAAGTAATTTACCCCATCCATTCCATGTGCTTTGAAAAAGGTGGTTGCATCATTCAGTCAAATCAAAAGATAGAAAATACCACATAGTTATTTAAACAAAAAAGTGGAATATAAAAAATTATTTACTATAGCAGGGTATTAGAGACACAAGAGATTAGCTTGTAGTAAAGCTAAAGAAAATAAATAGAACTCTAGAAAATTAAGAATAGTGTACATAAGAAGTATACCCAGTATACTATGTTGAGTAGTGTTTCACCAAAAGTTATATCCACCCAGAAACTCAGAATGTTACTTTGCCTGGAAATAGGGTTGCAAATGTAATTAGTTTAATTTAAAAAGTAGTCACATGAATGAAGGCGAGTGGGTCCTATATTCAAGATCTGGTGTATTTTTAAAAAGGTCTTGTGAAAACATACATGAAAAGAACACCATCTGAATGTGGAGGTAGATATTGTAGTGATGCAGCTGCTACCCTAGGACTGCTGGCAACCACCAAAGCTAGGAAAGGTCTGGGTTTCTCTCTCACTCCAGAAGAGACCTATCATGCCAATCCCATGATTTTAGACTTCCGAGCTCCAGAACTTTGAAAAAGAAATTTATGTTGTTTTCAGTCATCAAGCTTGTGTTCATTTGTTATGACAGCACTAAAATAAACCAAATACGCTTAGACCCAACATAGAGTGACTAAAGAAGAATCCCCCTCCCCCCCACAACCCCACCCCTGGGCTGAGATCCATGACCATGTTGAGGAGGTCACGCTGTGAGTCACTAGATAGCTGAGAGGTCACTGACAACATTTGCTGAAAATCTCCCTTCCGGGATACTGGAGAAAGGGAAGACTGTTCATATGTAGTAACTTACCAGATGCATTTCATTACAAAACATTCCAAGATGGATGCTGAGGAAAGTTCCCAGTCACTGAGTGCTACTGACCACCGAGCCTTGAGGAGCCAGGTGCTGGGAGGTTGTCTGCGTGCGGGTGTTAGGTCTGGAGAAGCTGCCTGTACTCCAAGGCCTGGATGCTGGCCTATCTGCTCACTGTGGGAACCTGCTGAGCTGCTGCAACAGAACACGAAAAGATAGGTCCTTCTTCCTGACAAAGTTTAACCTTCTGCCAACTGGCAGAGGAAATCTCTAGAAAGGGCCCAAATCTATTTTCCAAGAGTGGGTAGTGACGTGAAATGGCCTTAGATACACTGACAAGTGGCCCAGCTGTCAATCATGATTTTTGCACATCCTGCTGAGCCACAGGAGCCAACACTTGGAATTCAGAGAACCATAGTCTGCACTGATGGACAGACATTGGAGGAGAGAAATTTCCTTTTCTCTCTGTGGTGTTAAATCTAAAAGATAAGAATCTAGGGCTATAAAGAGCCATTTTACCTGCTGTGAAAAGAATTGTCTTGCTAAAATAACAGAACAATCACAAACAGATTTTGTGGAAAAGACAGAGGCAATGTCCTAATGGTACCATAACAGTCCCAGATCCAGCCTTACCTAAAGCATTAAATCCACCCCTCCTATTAGTCCTACATAGTCCTACATAGTCCTATTTTTCCATTGTTTGAGTTGAATTTCAGACATTTCAGCCAAAATTATCCTAACTACCAGATGCTTGTTTTTCTGGAGTCAGGCATGGTTTCCTTGGCCCAATCTCCAGCATACTATATTTGAAAAGTATATTTTTTGGAGTTAAGTGAACTAGGCTTAAATTCTGTTACTTCCATCTAGTAGCAGCTATCCTAAGTGATTGGCAGTTCTATCATCTCTAAAACTGGATTAAGCTCTCATGAACTGGGAATAAAGCATGATGTCCCAGTAATGTTACTTGATTCTCTTTGTTCACTTTCTACATTGTTGCATTAATAAAACCATCTTACACAGGTGCAGTATCACACCATATTGCTTCAAGTTTAGAGAGTCAAAAGTACATGTGCAGAAGATTCACTCAATACAAAGATACAGTAAAAGAAATCCTTGCATTCACCATACTTGTTTTTAATGCAGTTTCTTCAGTCTAGCCAGACACACTCTTCACACTATGATGAAAGCTCTGGCAATAAAAGCTCCTCATTCTCCAGGGTCACAAAAATTTGAAGAATGCTCCACCTACTTGATTTTCTTAATCTTCATATGTTCCTCTGAACTATGGAAGGTTAGGAATTGGAAGGTCTGATAGTAAGTCTTATATTTTCATATGTCCTTTATTCTAAGAGTTTATTGACTCTTCAAAGGTCAAACAACCCTGGAGAAGCCTTCTGACCTTTAGCCCCATTCCTGTCCACAGCCGTCTGCATGATTTCCTCTCATAACACAGCAATTGTTTTCTTTCCCCCCCAACCTCCCAACTTCTACCATTGCAGGCTTTAATGTTATTACCACATGGCTTTAAAAATATGGCCAAGTCTTCTCGCCGCACAAACTCAGACAGTGCTTGGAATTTTGGCCAACTCCTTTGGTTTTTGCCTAATTTCCTCTGGTGAATTTGCACATTGGGGGCATTTTATGCTTGTTATGTAATCAGCCAGTCTAATTATAAACTCTATAAAGTTGCTTTGATTCCCCCTCTCTTAAGAAACACCTAACGGAAGGGTTTGATTTTCAAGTGTTTTGAATGACTTCCCTTTACAATGTCCTTGGTGTGTTTAAGATTGGAATGCTTTGACAAGTGCCTGATAGTGTTTGCATTTTCAACCAAGTAGTAGTACCGACGAGGTTCTGGCTTTAAAGAGAAGCCAAATCACGCACTGGATTCTTGAATAGTGATAAGAAAAAAAAACAGTAAAGACTCAAGCGACTCAGACATTTTTCTGGTGTGGTTTTTAGGAGTATCTCACAAGGTTTACAGGAACTACACAAGGTGGACGGGTACAGTGAGAGAAAGTTAAAGAATTAAAAAAAATCAGAAAACTATTTGAAATGACATAAAGAAAATAACCTCAAAAAGTTGTGATCTACGTAAAGACAAAACATACCCCACCAATCTTAAACCTAAATATTTTATCAACTGAAGTTGTGATCATACATTTGCTTATGAATTTTTCTCTAAATTCCATTTTCCAGTATTGAGATTATAAATTTCTTAACAGTTTGCCAACTAAGGGACTTATCTACTGTGTATGGTGGCATTAATGATTTCATAAAGAAGTCAGTAGTAATGAATTTTCAACTTCCTTTAGAATCTTATCACTTGTGTTTTTTGGTTTCTAATATAATTTCAATTTTTAAGTTATGTTGGGTATGCTGTATTTATATGGTAGTCTCTCTATTTTTAACATAGTGATCAGGTCTTCCTAGACATTACCCTTAATACAAAATCAAAGGTACCACTTTTGAGAATGTTCATAAATAATGAAAATAATAATATTAATATTTAAAAATATATAAATTTAGTATATGAATAATGATATCAAATTTTACTCGAATTTCTATGACAGAAATTTTTTAGTAATCAGAAGCAAATTTGCATATACAAAGATCTCCTACACAAAGCACTCAAAATTTGTATTTGATTCCCACCCACTATTATTTCCCAGGCCCTTTTTTCTACACCATTAAGTTGATCCTCTGGCATGATATTTTTGAACAGCAACACCACTATTAGAGGCAATTCATACACACATTCATTCAACAGCCTCTTTTTTATTCATTTGTTCATTTATTTGCAGAACCAATGTGGCAGACATTAAGGAATACATAAGTTTCAATCACACACATCTTGTTTTTAAAAACTTTTTAGTCTAGCAAGGACTAATAAATGCATATAATTAATTATAATATAAGAAATTATATTTAAAATACTATTTACAAAGTGGAAAGGAAATTTACTAGCTAAGAAGAATTACAAAATCTTAATTGAAAGAAGTAATGTGGACAAGATTACAAGATGTAGTCATTTGTGTATTTGAAGGTAAGGCATGCCAAGCAGAGGAGGTCACGTAATTTAAATCAGGTAGGTGGTAGGCAACAGTCCTATGCGTCTGGGAAAGATTAGATCATGTACTAGTTTGAAATTTCTAGGAGAGCAGACACCGTTTATTAGTGTAACCTTGGTGCCTAGCCATATGGCATGTTATCAATCATTTGTTTAATGAAAGGAGGTAGGGTAAATGAGTAATACGTTTGGAAGGGTAGATTGGACCAGATCAGAAGCCCTGCATGCTACCCTCTAAGAGTGTGGATATTATCTACAGGCAGTAGAGGTGTCTCTAAACCTTTACTTAGCAGAGAAATGTCACAATAAGCACTTTAAATTAAGAAGATTCACCTGAGAACAATGTATAAGACTCGAAGAAGTGAGAAGAGGAAGGTGATAGCCACCGAGATACACAGTTTAGCGTGATGAAGGAAGAAGTTTCTTTACAAGTTCTGGAAGAACGAGGTAATTGATAGGCTGTTTTTAACATATAAAAGTGACCAGAGAGAGTCAGAGCATGCTTTGTTGCCCTTGGAGGAAAAGTGCAGATACCAGAATTGAAAGATAGACACTGCGTAAGCTAAGGGGCCAGAGTTACGTGTGCTCACCGTGTCTTTTCCACTAGGTTTCTGTTACATTAACTCGATGAATCTTCACACCAACTCAGTGAGTTGCATAGCATTATAATTTGTTCTCCTGAAGGGAGGGACATATCCTCCCTTCTAAACTGTCCAAAGTCTCCCAGTTAGTAACTTCTAGGAGCCCTAGTGCTAAAACTCCCTTATAGTGGCAATTGCCCTATAGGCATCCGCCTAATCTTCCCCAACAGTAATTGTCTTCTCAACTTTTTTGATTTACATAAACTCTCTGGGTTTTCCTTTTGTTGATCTGAAAATGATACAATTAAATTATATCACACTGGACTTCTTATTTAATTTAAATATTCTATCATTGCTAACTGGTTCTAATATATAGGGGATAAATTGTAATTTTTTTAAAAATACTCTGTTGTGACTTCACAAAATCCAGTTTATGAACACTAAACATTATTACATTACTATTATAATATTATATAATGTTACACTATAGTTAACATTATATAATGTTACTATTGTAACATTAATCACCCTAAAATCTCTGGATTCCCTTATTTCTGGATCTGTGTAGAGTAGGAAGAAAGTTAAAGAAAGAAAACAAGCAAAAACTTTAGGTAACTGGAGGAAGAGAAGTGGAAGAAGAGAGAAGAGACCAGAAAAGAGAAAGGAAAGGGAA